>JAFMSR010000009.1:44622251-44756243 GCA_022818135.1 Saxidomus purpurata | reverse complement strand
GGGAACCTATGCTGGAGGTATTTTGAATGTATATTAGCAGTTCAGAAAGCAGGAAATCCTAACCATTTTGATTTGCCTCAACGAAAACATAACGTTATCCCTGCTAAATCGAAACAAGACGTTGATGTGCTTCATCACTTGACTATGTCGTTCTGGGAGCTATTGACACGACACATGTCAAAACTTGAAATTTCACCTCGAAGGGAACCAATGCTGGCGGTATGTGATATTTGACAACCAACAGGTGGGAAACAGTTTTTAGAGCCTAAATATTAACTAACAAGATATAACAGTTTTTATACAAAAAAATAAGTTTTATCAAAATTGCTAACTTTAACTGGGTGATTTTGATGTCTATATTTAAGAAATTTTCTAGCGAAATGGATCAAGTACAATTGTATCGGCTGCTGTGACGTCACAGAGCTGCACGCGCGGCTATCACTACGTTTGCTGTAAAAGCATTTCATCGACTGTCAATGCTGAATGTACCCTGAAAATTTTTCTTCATCTGTTTTTCTGTAAATAGCCGTTTTTCGGAGATACCACCAGCATAGGGATACCGCCAGCATAGGTTCCACCACTCTACATGTAAAACTAGTCCTAAAGTAGTATCTACTGTAATAACAACGAGTTTTGCTTTGACATACATACCATCACTTATTACCATCTAAAGTATACAAGAAGACTAAAATCGAACCAAACATCTCTTCGAAACTACAAGTTATCTATAATCCTGTTAAGTGGAGACATTTCACTTAACCCGGGACCTCGCAGGTATCCTTGTGGCAAGTGCTACAAACCAGTGGAAAAATCACATTGAGCCATTTTCTGCGAAGGCTGCTACCTCTGGTGGCATATTAAGTGTGCCAATGTTTTACCAGCACGATACCAGGAATTATGTATTTCAGACGACCCATGGTGTTGCTCCAACTGCAATTACTTTCATTTTAGTGATTCCTTCTTCGAAAAAGAAACTTCTACTCAAAACTTTGATGATTCTTCTCTTTCAGCTGACGATGATGAATGTCCTAGTATATTTGATGAACTTTTAAACTTAAAGAAGAAAAATCCTAGGAATTTTTTGTGCTCATACTATATAAACATAAATAGTTTTAGAAACAAATTTGTATCTGTAAGAGAATTACTTACAATAAACATTGTTGATATTTTATCATTTCAGAAACAAAACTAGACAATTCTTTTCCGGATGCACTATTTCAAGTCAACAATTACCATCTCTGGAGAGCTGATAGAACTGATAAGGGTGGAGGTATTGCTGCACATTGCAGGTGACAGAACAAAACAATTTGAATTTAACAATATTGAATCAATTTCAATTGAAGTAAATATTAACAGTAATAAATGGCCTTTGATTGGTGCATACAAACCTCCAAGTCTGACGAATAACACTTTTCAAGAGAACTGCTCTGTAATATTAGACAAGGAAAGTACCAAGTAGATAACAATTATATATTTTTAGGTGACTTAAATTTTGATATACTGGATGCACAAAAATGTGAGCCACTGTTGGATATATGTGATATTTTTGATTTGCAAAATGTAATAAGATCACCAACATGCTTTACCAAAAATCATAAACCAGTTCTACTTCTACAGATTCTATTATTTTTTGGAGGTTATTTCGTTTGGCATCAGTTATAGGACATGTCACTTTCAGAAAAAATGAGTTGAATTTTTTTAATGAAATACTTTCAAAAATCCGCTGAAACTTTTAGATTAAGTTATAATACACCTACTTCTACAAATTCTATTTATTATTTTTGGTGGTTATTTCGTTTTGATATGAGTTATAGGGTATGTCACTTTTAGAAAAAATGCCGCATTTGCTTTCTTTTATGATTTCTGATCGGATAGTGTTGTTGTAGGAGTTAAACGCCCACTTCAAAAGTACATGTACCTGTATTTGGTATGTTTAATAGGCAGCTAGTTTCTCTAACATCGTCATAGAAAGTTCTAGTACTAGGTTGGAGGTTACAGTGATTTCAAGTCAGCTTCTTTAACCACTAAACCACAGGAGTGGATCTGGTCGGATATCATTATGAAAATAATGACGTGTATAATGTTTTATGATGTCAGCATATGTCCCTTACGGAAACGTAATGCATATAACCACTTAGATTTTAGGTTTCATGAAAATTTCGTGAAATAATAGACGATTTCATATAAAGCTGCTCGCTCTCAATTGCCGTTGGAGAAAATTAAATTCTAAACAACGACATACTAATACATAAACATAAAACTAAAGGCTAAACTCAACAATAGAAGTAAAAATCTAGGTAGGAATTGGCCAAAATCGAATGAAAATCCTGGTATTACTTTACGCTTTATCAGTTGGTAGCGTATTATTTCAAATCTACAGATATAATTGACTGGAATGTATACTGGAACCTTTTTATGAGTATATGCTCTTAACTATGTTATTTTTTACACAGTTTGAAAGACAATATTTTTTTAACAAAATCTGACAGTGAGCAGCTTTTACGCAGCTGTGTAGGTCGCGTCACGTATTTCTAAAGGATTTCTCATAAACAAAGCTGGTTGTATACAATTTAAAAGCACTGTTTTTTACTTCGTCGAAAAGTCTCATGCAAAACCATGTTTTTGAAAAAAATAAAACAACAGCAACATGATGTGTTGTCAATGAACTACAGGTTCCTTGATTAAAATAAACGGACAGTAACCAAAATCAAGTAATTTACAAAGTATTGACACAAATGATCACTCATTGTCTGTAAGAAAACTCCCTTGTGCCCAATTTTGCAGAGGACTCCTTGTTGTCAGCACTTTCAGTGCTTTGATTCATAAAGCATTCAGAAGTAAGCGTGTTGTAATTTGTACATGAATAATCTTCCATAGCCTTCGCTGTTGACTTGTTAGAGAGTTGAAATTACTGTAACCTCTCACTAAATGGCGGTCAGACGGGTAGTTTGAGCCAAAACTGTTCCTTTAAGTGAGAAAGTGTGCAGTTTCTTATGGAGAATTGGAGTTTAGTACTGGTTATTTCCAGGAACGATGGCTTGGTAGGGTGTCACCCTGTAACTAACTGAAATGTTGTTGAAATGGCTGTTTAACGCTTATAAACAAAAGAACCGTTATACAGACTGTTGCAATTAAAAATAAACCAGTGAGAAATATTTTTGTCTGATGCCAGGTGACTTTGCTGTATGCCAGGTGACTTTGCCGTATGCCGGGTGACTTTGCCGTATACCGGGTGACGTTGCCGTATGCCAGGTGACTTTGCCGTAAAGTTCGAATCCTTGCTCCTGCCTTGTAATTAATATATGTTATTTTGATGAATGTTTTACTCCAAACAGATTGTGATATGTTATGCCCTTAGCTTCGATACATTCCTGGTGATGAGACACGGGTACCAGTCCAACGATGAGCCAGAAACCAGCCATCAGAAAATGCCTTTGTCAAAAATAATTGCAGGGAACCATCTTGGATGTTATTTCTGTAATGATGTAGTGGCCCCTGGTGATGTTAGTATTAGTAGATTAGTTACTATACTTTACAACTTTTAAAACGCAACCCTTTTTAATAAGTCATAGACTTTGAGCAGTGAGCAAATTTGCTTAATTTAGTCTTTTTACATTCTAAAATCAAGTTTCCATATGAAATGGTACTTGAATTTTGTAATGAGCTTGTTAAATAAAATTAAGGAATGGCAAAAAGCATGGTGTTCTTGAATTTTCCAATTTACGTCAAATACATGTCAAATTTTGGTTTGTGTTTTTAAAGATGTTAAGTATAGATTTACTGTTACTCACTATAGATAGTCGAGGTTTTTCTAAAAACTGTAAAGTCAGGTAGTTTTTAACGTCGCCAGAATTTCACAATTTTGCTTCTACTATTTAGTTAGGAACCTTATAAACAAGCACATAAATTTGCAAACTTTTCAATCTTCAATCATCAGGATGATTTCTCTTCAAAAGTTTGCTACTGTTGTCAGATTTGTGACTTTTTTGTTAAAATAAAAATTTTATGCATAAGACTATTTACAGTATAATTTTTCAATTACTTCCACTCCATAGCACAATATGATTTCCAAGCAATGGCAAAATCAAAGTATGTGCACTACTTTGTTTTACACGGACTTTATTTCCAAATCTGAGAATGTTTAACATAATGACACAAGTAACTGCACTGTGAACTCTAGAGAACCTTGTAAACAGTGATCAGTCCTAAGAATAGTCTGTAGCAAATGTATATTCGTCTTTCCAGTCTACCAGAGATAGAACCTTGGACCAACAGTGTACAGTAGCACGTCCCGACATGTGATTTATAGCCAGTGCTTTAGCAGTGCTATACTAGTGCTGGTATTGCAGCACCCAGAAAGAGGCTGTGCCCCGGGGGATACAGGTCTCGGGGAGGATTTCTCATAATCAGACAGCTGTCCTTTAGGACTTGTACTGCACCAGGTAAGCTAACAGCGTGGAAATGTCGGTATACACTTATAAGATAAGTATGGAAGAACAAGTACTAGCCAGCTCATGAAATAAATTCTTCTAAATCTTGTGGTGGATTTTTACCGAGATCATCATTCTCACCTGGGGTGTGGATTATTTTATCACTATTTAAATATTGGATGTTTGGAAACTCTTCCAAACAAAAATGGCTGGCAGAATCTTTTTATTATTTTATTGAAATAAATCGTTCCTCAGGTGTTCCTGTAAAAACAAGTTTTTCAAGCTTCGTTGAATTCTTTAAAAAAAAATTGACTGGCTAAGGAAATAGTATATGCATTTTGATGCAGGTTAGCAATGCATGACCATGATTGCCATCTTATTTTGTTTCAGTTAAGAGGATTTTTGTCTAGATTTCAACAAATAATGCCTGCTTGTAGAGCTTTTGATAAATGTACAGCTTGCTCAAAAATGGTAAGTTAAATTCTTATACAAAGATATTAAAGTATTAAAACCTTTAACTTGACGTGCCTTTCAGTACAATTGTATTTATCCTGTCATTGTTTTAGTTCTAAAGTCAGTGGTAACCTCTTTTTATCACACATTACTTATTACTAGATCAACGGATAATTTCTTCTGGTCAAGGATCGAACTTACCACCTTCCTACCAGTCTTTGTTGCTTCTACACATTTACAGATATGACCTTGCAGTTTGCAGTGCATATTTACCATCATGTTATCCATTTGCAGACAAGAGTATATAACTCTTTCAAAGATTTTGGCTAAATTATTTTCCCTTTTCTCCATAGAAAATATCCTTATTCTGGTTAAGTTTTTTTGTACCAGTCCATGTTTTGTCAATATCTTTTCACTTACTGCATTCAGGTAGTTCAACAATACGAGAGTTCAGGGTTTGAGTTCTTACTGAAGGCATTCAATGAGCCCCACTATCTGGAGGACCTGACGGGGCTTACACAGATGCACCAGGAGAATGCTGATGCTGAGGTAAGGATGCCTTTTTGTCAGTCTGTCATGTTCAAATACCAGGATATACAGTCGTTACATTGCATTGTATAAAATTTATGACATAAAAACAGTTCATATATGCTATAAGCAATTATCATCACCTCTTATTTCGGAGAACAAGTTCACTATTTTACTATTGGAAAAATGTACTTTATATTTTGGGTTTCGCACTAGGACTTAACTTTAACTTAATAAACTTTCCAAGAGGCAAAGATGAAAAATGTCTCTATATTTAATTAATCTAAAGGTTTGTAAATTGTTAGCGATACTTTTTAGCTCGACTGTTCGGAGAATATGGAGAGCTATTACAGTCACTTGTGTGTCGGCGTCGGCGTCGGCGTTGCTTCTTTGGTTAAAGTTTTGCCTGCTAAGTACTATCATGCACATATCTCAGTAACCACTTATGATATTGACTTGAAACTTTGTTCATGTCTTTAGGGGTGTCATACAATCAAGGCAGATAACTTTTGAAAAAATTTAGTACAAATTATGGCCCTTGTTTGACTTTGAAAATTTGGTTAAAGTTTTGCCTGCTAGGTACTATCATGCACATATCTCAGTAACCACTTATGATATTGACTTGAAACTTTGTTCATGTCTTTAGGGGTGTCATACAATCAAGGCAGATAACTCTTGAAAAAATTTAGTACAAATTATGGCCCTTGTTTGACTTTGAAAATTTGGTTAAAGTTTTGCCTGCTAGGTACTATCATGCACATATCTCAGTAACCGCTTATAATATTGACTTGAAACTTTGTTCATGTCTTTAGGGGTGTCATACAATCAAGGCAGATGACTCTTGAAAAAAATTTAGTACAAATTATGGCCCTTGTTTGACTTTGAAAATTTGGTTAAAGTTTTGCCTGCTAGGTACTATCATGCACATATTTCAGTAACCACTTATGATATTGACTTGAAACTTTTTTAATGTCTTAAGAGGTGTCACACAGTCAAGACAGATAACTCTTGTTTAAATTTAGTGCAAATTATGGCCCTTGTTTGACTTTGAAAATTTGATAAAGTTTTGCATGTAAGGTACTATCATGCACATATCACAGTAACCACTTATGGTAGTTATATCAAACCTTGCAATAGTGTTCAGGGTAAATTTTGTATCAAACAATTAATTTACCAAAAATTAAATCTATAGTTATAGATTTTGACTTTTTTATGATTCAACTTTCCTAGTTTATACTTAATAGTTAGCAGAATTTTGTTTTGCTATTATACTGATAAAAGTTTTGTTTTATTAGCAAACACCCACAATAGTCGAGCGTGCTGTCTTATGGACAGCTCTTGTTATTTTTATTATGTTTGTTACTTTAATGGTATAAGTATAGTGGAGCTGCCTTGGTGTGGTGATAGCCCATTTGCCTCAGGACCGGAGTCTCGGGTTCGATCCCCACCAGTGTTCAAGTAGTGGTAGTGTCCTTAGGCAATACACAGATTATTCAACATTGCTTCTCTCTCTTTGGGGTTGATTCCATTAATATAAGTTGTAAGAACTTGTTTCGCAAACAAGATTAAATAAATTATTATAGATAATATTTAAAAAATAGTATTAAATAGTTTTGTACATATACATGTTTATACATGTGTGCTTTTAGACAACTTCAGGTGTGGGACTTTGATGATGATGAAGAATTTTCCATCATGGATTCATCTTGATGAAGTTCTTGAGATCATAGTCTGCAATAAACTGAAAACTATATTCGATAACGTTTCCCGTGAGTTCTGACAAGAACACACGCTGGAAAAAAGGAGATTGTGGACATTGCAGTCAAGTTTTGCCAGTCAAGTTTTGTCAGTCATATGGTTTGAACCTGCCCTCTGTTACCAGTAGTCCAGCTCCCCACCCATACACTGCAATCGTAACGTCATCAATACAAAATCTACAAGGGCATCAAGATATAATACACATTGCGCTGGCATTGACAAATTGTTGGTTATGACTATATACATGTACTATTATTACTATCTGGCCAATCACATTGACTATATTTTTATCATAGAAATTGATATTTTTACTTATTTTCATCTTGTATATATATTGTCTGTGATAGGATAACTTGGAAATAAAATTTCATTTTTATTTGATACATTTGTGGTTTATTTATGTCCCCAATATTTTGACAGATATGTATTTATTAGAAAGTTTCAAAATTTATGTAACATGTAATAATCAGGGGGTAGATCGTAAAGTGGTTTCTGGTTTACTTTAATCGAGACAAAAAAGTTAGATGCGTGTGGTCACTTGATTCAAAACACTTAAAAAGAAGAATCATCAGCCACAAAAATCCGACATTTGTTCTCACCAGTTAACATTTGTCTCGATTAAAGTAAATCAGAAACCACTTTACGGTCTACCCCCTGAATAATAAAATATAGGCAAAAGAATAAGATACATGTCACAGAATTGAAGATGTTCACTCCTCATTGGAGAATTACACATAACAACATGCTAATGAACATTGCAGCAAGGGCAACTTCACTTCAAGTAGACATCACACGACTGCAAAATGTCAAATTTCAGGGTTTATATAATCATTTAATGTTTTGACACAAATTTTACGGTGGCACAGAGGTGACATGTATATGTTTTTATTTATCTCGTGCGCACGACATACTAAGTCGTGCGCACGAGATACTATGTCGTGCGCACGAGATACTATGTCATGCGCATGAGATAATTAAGTTGTGGGCTCGAGTTACTAAGTCGTGTGCACGAGATACTATGTCGTGCGCACGAGATAATTAAGTCGTGCGCACGAGTAACTATGTCGTGTGCACGAGTTACTATGTCGTGCGCACGAGTAACTAAGTCGTGCGCACGACATAGTATCTCGTGCACACGAGATAATTAAGTTGTGCGCACCAGTATCTATGTCGTGCGCACAAGATACTATGTCGTGCACAGGAGCTACTAAGTCGTGCGCACTTGTTACTAAGTCGTGCGCACGAGATGCTATGCTGTGCGCACAAGTTACTAAGTCATAGTATCTGGTGCGCACGACTTAGAAACTCGTGCGCACGACATATTAACTCGTGCGCACGACTTAATTATCTCATGCGCACGACAGTATCTCGTGCGCACGACAGTATCTCGTGCGCACGACTTAGTAACTTGTGCGCACGACTTAGTAACTCGTGGGCACGACATAGTAACTCGTGCGCACGACTTAATTATCTTGTGCGCACGACATAGTATCTCGTGCGCACGCCTTAGTAACTAGTGCGCACGACATAGTTACTTGTGCGCACGACTTAATTATCTCGTGCGCCGCGACATAGTATCTCGTGCGCACGACATATTAACTCGTGCGCACGACTTAATTATCTCGTGCGCACGACATAGTATCTCGTGCGCACGCCTTAGTAACTAGTGCGCACTTACTTAATTATCTCGTGCGCCGCGACATAGTATCTTGTGCGCCCGACATAGTAACTCGTGCGCACGACTTAATTATCTCGTGCACACGACATAGTATCTCGTGCGCACGCCTTAGTAACTAGTGCGCACGACTTAATTATCTCGTGCGCACGACATAGTATCTTGTGCGCACAACATAGTAACTCGTGCACACGACTTAATTATCTCGTGCGCACGACATAGTATCTCGTGCGCACGCCTTAGTAACTAGTGCGCACGACTTAATTATCTCGTGCGCACGACATAGTATCTTGTGCGCACGACATAGTATCTCGTGCGCACGACATAGTATCTCGTGCGCACAACTTAGTAACTCGTGCGCACGACTTAGTTACTCGTGCGCACGACTGAGTAACTTGTGCGCACGACATAGTAACTCGTGCGCACGACATAGTATCTCGTGCGCACGACAAAGTATCTCGTACGCACGACATAGTAACTTGTGCGCACGACTTAATTATCTTGTGCGCACGACATAGTATCTCGTGTGCACGATTTAGTAACTCGTGCGCCCGACTTAGTTACTCGTGCGCACGACTGAGTAACTCGTGCGCACGACATAGTAACTCGTGCGCCCGACATAGTATCTCGTGCGCACGACAAAGTATCTCGTACGCACGACATAGTAACTTGTGCGCACGACTTAATTATCTTGTGCGCACGACATAGTATCTCGTGTGCACGATTTAGTAACTCGTGTGCACGACTTAGTAACTCGTGTGCACGACTTAGTAACTCGTGTGCACGACTTAATTATCTCGTGCGCACGACATAGTATCTTGTGCGCACGACTTAGTATGTCGTGCGCACGAGATAAATAAAAACATACACATGTCACCTCTGTGCCACTGTAGAAAACACAGCAATGCTTCAAACGGTGTTACCTGTAAGACTTAAAGCTGGTAAAATCTGATGCAGTAACTTGTGATAACTGTAAAAGTCTTTATATTCGCGAGTTGTTTATTAGATGCAATTTTCTATTTATTTTGCAAGTTTTCTTTATTTGCACATGAACGCTATTGTCTATACAATCATTGTTTGTTGGCTATTTTAGAGTGTCCGATGAATTAACGAAGTGCTTCTTTGCGAAAATTAACGAAAATAAAAATCTTGTGAAATGAATGACCTTTACAGTATATTGAAAGCATATTGGTACCTCATTCTACTGTCTCTGTTCAAATGCACATTGTTAACTTGTCATCATAGCCTAACTTGGCCAGTGCCACCTGAACATAATAACCAACAAGTAACAGTATGTTCTATCGCTCAGTCCTTGTTCCTTTTGTTTCAATGCCGACCTGTTAAAAAATGTTAAAAATATATGCTAGTCAAACTCTGGCAGGTAGAATAAACAACTTGAAAATGCATGTGTCTATCCATGAATGTAAGTGATAAACTATCCAATCAAGAAAATACTAGATCGATGAAAACATATTAATACAATCGATCTAACAGGCACTTCCTCTATCCACCTGGTATCTACAATATTTTGCCGTATATTGGCCAGACAAACTTCACCAAGGGATAGTTCATGCATTAACTTCGGTAGAGAGTGACCTGTCTTGTATATTCCACCTTCATAGTTTTATTCTATCAGTTATCTTTAACCATGACCGAAATCTAGGCTGGAGTTGGAAAGGGGGAATAAGTAATGAAAATTTTGACCGAAATCTGGGCTGGAGATGGAAAGGGGGAAAAGTAATAAAAATATTGACCGAAATCTGGCCTGGAGATGAAAAGGGGGAATAAGTAATAAACATTTTGACCGAAATCTGGGCTAGAGATGGAAAGGGGGAAAAGTAATAAAAATATTGACCGAAATCTGGCCGAGATGGTAAAGGGGAATAAGTTATTAAAATTTTGACCGATATCTGGACTAGTGATGGAAAAGGGGGAATAAGTAATAAACATTTTGACAGAAATCTGGCCTGGAGATGGAAAGGGGGAATAAGTAATAAACATTTTGACCGAAATCTAGGCTGGAGATGGAAAGGGGGAAAGTAATAAAAATATTGACCAAAATCTGGCCTGGAGATGGAAAGGGGGAATAAGTTATAAAAATATTGACCGAATCTGGGCTGGAGACGGTAAGGGGTAATAAGTAATAAAAAAGTTGACCGAAATCTGGCCTGGAGATGGAAAGGGGGAAAAGTAATCATATGGAACTTTCATGTTTTCCCGATAATCGATTAGACGCGGCTTTTACACATTAAACAAAGAAGGGAGATTTCGGTTTAATCCTATTAAATCAAAAACCGTGTAATTAATCGTTTTTGCTTCGGTCAGACGAATTAATATTATTTTTCCTCTTTATAATGATGTAAATTTTAAAAAGATTAATTTGGTATTTCACTTACCTTTTTTAATTAAAAAAGTACCACCGCATTTTCCATATGAAATGGTAAGGATTGCAAGACTTTTAGTCAGCTTTTTTGGTCATTTGTCTCAATACTTTGACCCATACATAGAACATCAATTATAAGATTGTTTTTGCTTCAGTGAAACCGGCAAGGGAATTATATCAACTATAAATTGGTGTAAAAATAAATAAAATATTTGAAGGATTTCGCTTACCTTTTTAATATTTTTTATAAGTACAGTCAGTTAAAACTGTAATCGTAATACAGATCGGGCGCGTCCGTAATTTTCACGGAAGTTGTCGATTACTATCGTATCAAAATTGTGATGATTTTGTATTGTATTGTTGCTTTAAAACGTAAGGATGGCATAACTTATATGAAAAGGAAAAAAGTGAATAATGATTGTACCAATCTTTAAACGAGTCTCGGTATGCTTTATTCATGTGTAAATTAAATGAGTAAATTAAAAGGACTGCATTTGGTTAAAGTTATATCTGTATTGTAGCAAAGTGACTAAATTTCACACTTGTTTCAACCAAGGTCTTTCAAATAGTATGGTCCGGAAACGCCCTCTATAAATGTCTTATCGTACTGATAATCTTGTCTCGCCTGGAAGCGTTTATCACGCCGTGCATTTATCACGCCGAGCGAGTAAACTGGTATTTGTCCGATAGTTGTATGCAAAACTGCCCGTCATTGTGTCATTTAAATACCACATTTAATTTAAAAAATGGTATAATTGGAAAGCTGATGAAATTTTCTGTAAAACTGTGAAATTAAAACCTCTATATATAATTAACTATTATCTTTAACGCGAGTTAAACACGGTCCATGCTATTCCGTCTTGGGATGGTAATTTGACTCGCGATACTGGTCTTACAAAACTGTACGTTATTATGTTATAAAATAAAAAAACGAAAATCTAATTCATATCCGTTCAAAAATAACTCTTAATTTACATTTTAATTAGCAATTTTCCATCATTTGACCCTAAATATGTAGTGAAAACCTGTGCACCAAATATCACCGTATCGGGGGAAAAAATCACCATGGACGCCATTTTTAGATTTTGAACGGATCTAACCGTCCCAGAAAATTAAAATACGGGTGAAATACGAAAATCTAAGACATAACAGACGTACATTAGACTTTAATCTATGAGAAAAAGATGTTACATCAATCTCATGAACACCATGCAAGTAGGAAAGAAGCGCTAAAATTAGGTCGGTTTTCGGCTTTTGGTCATTTGTGAAAAAACCCGTTCGTATGGGTCAACTTTCCAATGCTTAAATCCACCTAAAACGAAACATCGGTAAGATATAATATTATGTAATGATAAGGGAATGCATATATTGTATTAAGGATCACTTTGTTGGTCAAATTGATTGGTAAAATATCGAGATATACGTAGATATAAAGTATCAATAATTTCTTTCTTTTTCCAAAATGGCGGGTACCCGGATGTTTGTCACGTGATCCGAGGCAAGTTATTTATCGTATTACCCTCGTGTCCGGACCATACTATTTGAAAGACCTTGTTTCAACTTAACGTAAATAGGTAAATGTAACACCTGTGAAAAAAAGATTTTGTGTATACATTGTGAGTTTTACACATTTTCACGGGACTGTTGTAATGTCACACAAACACACATATACACAAGTACGTATGGCACTTTCAAATTGTGACGCTTATTTTATATGAAAGAATTTGTTTTCAGAATCCGTTCGTCCGGATAGATGTCACCCGTCATAAATGTGGTGATGTTGTTTTTTTTTGCTTTGCTATTTGTGCGTATTTTGACAGTCGTTTACTTCTACTTTGGTCCCCCTATAAACATTTTGTAACTTAAAGGTGGTTCACAAATGAAAAAGTTAAGACCGGTCAGAAATCGAAATCAGGTACATGTAATGTCGAAAAATAATGTTTGTGAATTATGTACTTTTAGTTTTTTGATAAAATATCAGAAATTGAAAAAGAAAATGCAAATAAGATGTTATTACGGTAAACTTACATATTTTAAAGAAACTTAAAATCTGTCATAAGAATTACCACTTGCGTTTTACAATATACCCCGGGGCAATAAAACAAAAACGGATATGGATTATTAGGGTGCAATAAAAGTCTTTGTTAGTCTTGGTAATTTATTACCCTATATGTGTGTATTATATATATCTTTTTTATTGTACACCCATCTCAGAAACAATGAAATGTATTTTAGATAGTTTAATAAATGTATTTCTGTTTGCTTTTAGAGAACAATTAACTACTGTGGAAAGGGACAACGAAAAAAAGACCTTACTTGATTATTCCTTTTATTAACAAAAGTAACCTTTAAATAACTCGCACTTTAAAATAATTTTTTCGAAGAAACGTTCATGATTTCATGTGTATAATTTCAAAATAATCCTCGACACTTAAGTGTGTCGTTCAAGCTTCTGCTGTAGCACATTTATTTCTATCTTGTAGAATTTACCCACGTGTAACGTTGGAGTCAAGCACACGGGAAACAGTACCGTAATTAATTAAACGATAGTAACATCTACCTTGTAAGTTATGTAAATAACAAATTTTCAAAGATGACGCACACGTTCATGCATTGTGTCTATCGTGTTGTTTGTTTTTTCACAGCTAACAGAATATGAAATCGATGACATCGATTTTGTATATGCCTAATGAAAACTTCGTTATTTCATTGTTTCACAATTCAATATTAGAATCAAGCTACCAATCGCTTTCATATACTAAAAATTGCGCGGACCATCTTTTTTTAAAGTTTTGTTAGCTTTTAAGTTTAGAGAACTAATTGCTTTCAAGATATACAACCACTTATGGCTTTTAAGCACGTGCGAAGAAAAAAGAAAACTGTGAAAGTGTGACTGTCATTGCGGTACAAGTTGGTGATGCCGTGTATGATTTATGTTGTGAAGCTTCACTTAATTACATTAAATGCGGATGCTTTGATATAATATGTGATTCAATTTAATAAAATTAATTCAACAATATAAAGATTAATAGCTTATTACTCCTGTAGTTTGTCCGCATGATCCTGTCAACAATTATTACACGAATAGCTCTGTGCATTGCATAGATTTAACAAAAGTTAATGAAATTCGAGGGTATATTCATGAAAAAAAGCATTTCCCCCCTCAAACTGATAAATCTATAATAGCTCTATTATTCAAATCAGTGTTGCTTCATTTCTCTGTAATCTCTATTTTACAACAGTTGCTTTTTAAACATACAATGTAATAGTACAAAAAGATAGCTGGGATGAATGCAATAAGATTAAAGATTTCTATTTTAGCGTAATACACAGTACATCTTAATATCCTCGGGCTAATATTACGCAAGCAAATATCGATTTTTATTGATTGAGCTGCCGAAACAATCAGCGGTTTTCCGGTCTGTTTCGGAAAATTTACGACCGCAAGCGAACTGTCCGGCCGCTACTACCTGTTTATCGATTTTCTGACCAGCCTTATCATTGCTAGCGAGTAGAGAACAAAATGTTCCATATGAAAAATATTGACCGAAATCTGGGCTGGAGATGGTTAGGGAGAATAAGTAATAAAAATATTGACCGAAATCAGGCCTATAGATGGAAACGGGGAATAAGTAATAAAAATATTGACCGAAATCTGGGCTGGAGATGGAAAGGGGGAATAAGTATAATAAAAATATTGACCGAAATCTGCCCTGGAGATGGAAAGGGGGAATAAGTAATAAACATTTTGACCGAAATCTGGGCTAGAGATGGAAAGGGGGAAAAGTAATAAAAATATTGACCGAAATCTGGCCTGGAGATGGTAAAGGGGAATAAGTTATGAAAATTTTGACCGATATCTGGACTAGTGATGGAAAAGGGGGAATAAGTAATAAACATTTTGACCGAAATCTAGGCTGGAGATGGAAAGGGGGAATAAGTAATAAACATTTTGACCGAAATCTGGCCTGGAGATGGAAAGGGGGAATAAGTAATAAACATTTTGACCGAAATCTAGGCTGGAGATGGAAAGGGGGAAAGTAATAAAAATATTGACTAAAATCTGGCCTGGAGATGGAAAGGGGGAATAAGTTATAAAAATATTGACCGAATCTGGGCTGGAGACGGTAAGGGGTAATAAGTAATAAAAAAGTTGACCGAAATCTGGCCTGGAGATGGAAAGGGGGAAAAGTAATAAAAATATTGACCGAAATCTGGGCTGGAGATGGTAAGGGAGAATAAGTAATAAAAATATTGACCGAAATCTGGGCTGGAGATGGAAAGGGGGATAAGTAATAAAAATATTGATCGAAATCTGGGCTGGAGTTGGAAAGGGGGAATAAGTTATAAAAATATTGACCAAAATCTGGGCTGGAGTTGGAAAGGGGGAATAAGTAATAAAAATATTGATCGAAATCTGGACTGGAGATGGAAAGGGGGAAAAGTAATAAAAATGTTTCCCGAAATCTGGGCTGGAGATGAAAAGGGGGAAACTTGAGTAATAAAAATATTGCCCGAAATCTGGGCTGAAGTTGGAAAGGGGTAATTTCAATAAGTAATAAAAATGTTGGCAGAAATCTGGGCTTGAGATGGAAAGGGGGAAAAGTAATAAAAATATTGACCGAAATCTTGGCTGGAGATGGAAAGGGGGAAACTTGAGTAATAAAAATATTGCCCGAAATCTGGGCTGAAGTTGGAAAGGGGGAATTTCAATAAGTAATAAAAATGTTGGCAGAAATCTGGGCTTGAGATGGAAAGGGGGAAAAGTAATAAAAATGTTTCCCGAAATCTTGGCTGGAGATGGAAAGGGGGAAACTTGAGTAATAAAAATATTGACCGAAATCTTGGCTGGAGATGAAAAGGGGGAATAAGTAACAAACTATCAATGCACTATAGTTCTCTAAGATATGAATGCCGAAAACATATCAGCCAAATATTGCTGTTAATGTAATATATCCAAACCTCAATATAAAACGGAAGCTGGGGGAATGGGGCAAATGGGTGAACTATACGGGTAATTTGTGTCTACACGTCTCAGGGCCTGTTGTTGTCCAAGATCCTTAAATTTATTTAGTTGCGTTATACGTTCGAGGACAATCAAAGCATTTTAGACACAAAGTACCCACACATTGTAAATAAGTCAAATGTTTTGTACATTTACTTAATGTGTTTACCTTGTATTATGCGACAATATTGAACTGGCACTCATGAAGATTTCGTATGTGGTCGGTTATCTTCGGATAAAAATATAACAAGCGATTGATATAAAATATCGATTTCGTACTGTACCAGATATATCGGCGCAATGATTTAGTGGATCAGGCATTTGACTATCAATCCAGCGTATGCAGGTTCGAGTCTTGCTTCATTTTTTGTTTTACCTTTTTTAATCGTTTCGTTGCATTAAATATATTCACTGTTGTCTTTGTTCAGCACGGGGTTTCAAGATTTTTAATGACTATTTGAGCATTCTTTCTCCGTCGTCCTGCATACATACATTTGTATATAGAACTGAAAATGTCGACGAACAAATCATCAAAACAGCCACGCTCTAAAGATAAGATTGCCTCGGCTAATATATCGAAGGATTTCAAAGATAACCCACGGACAGACGGAAAAACATTCATTGTGTAATTTTATGTTATTCCTGAAATGCCATGAATATCAATAATAAGTATTAATACATAAAAAAATTATGAAAACAAAGCAAAGTTAACCAACAATAAAAATATTTAAAAAAAAACCAGATTGCCACGTAGTCGGTTTGATGTCCTGACTACGTTTACCAAAACATCCCGCCACTGGTTACGTACACAAATTAGGCTAAAATGAATCGGTACCAACCGGAATCTTTTTAACCTAGGAAGTGTTAAATACAATTATAAAGTTTGCAATACATACCGCTTAAAATGTTGATACCCAGTTTCAACGGTTAGACAACTTGTGAAACGTGTACTTAATTAATTTTTGGATATCAATATGTGATTCATTTGATATCTAGCTGGAACAAGTTATACTATTTTTGATACATGTATGATATATAATTGATTCAAGTTATTTGATCTGTATGTTTTATTGCACATCGTTGAATTATATTTGTACACTTCCTTGTAGACATGTATATAAAACAAGTGTTTTGTGGGTTTGTGATTCGGCACTGCAAGCTACGATTCTAAAAAAGTTATAAAGTTAACTTATTTGCCAGGTTTAAAACAGATTTTTCCAAGGAGGCTGTGAATAGTTTTTGCCCGATTGCGAATACCGTCCAACACTTCCTGAGCAAATCTCTTGTCATTTAACAAATGAAACAAAATTCGGAAAGAGGTCAGGACACCAGCGGGTTTCAAACCAACAGTCCCTGGACTATTTAGTCGACACGTGCTTCATTCTATCACCACGCTCATTTCCGGTTTATATTGAGATACTCAAATATGACAATAACAACATTACTTGGCTAGTATGATTTTCACCACCTTTATCCTGAATTAAGAACGGATGTCATTGGATTTTTATGCCCCCGAAGGGTTGCATATTAAAATCGCACCGTCCGTCTGTCTGTCCGTCCGTCCGTCTGTGCGTCCCTACTTACGCATTCGTGTCCGGACTGTAACTTTGTCATGCATTGAAGGATTGTAGAATAACTCTAGTAATAACTAGTAATTCAATTGAAAGAAAAATAATCCTGTGGCTTGCGGTGTTTTCGGCCCGAGAGCAAAGTATAGTATGGAATTTTGTATTATTTGCAGTCACATAATAATTAATTTCCGTTAAACCGGTCCCATTTCGATTTTATTACGTCATCAGTTGAAGCATACGTCACCGAGACAGTAATGTTTTGGTAGACATCATAGGAGCTCGAGGTCGGGGTTATGCTTTTTCCGGCTTTGTTTTGACTTTTTACATTTATCTAAGAACCAAGCTAACAAAATATGATCTTATTTTCCCCGGATCTTAACTTTCATATTTTACCACTGAAGTACCCGGTAGACTGAATAAAGAAAAGGAGTGACACACGCCATGTTATCCAACACAAACTGCTAAGAGTGACGTCCCTTTTTTATTTTATTTTTAATTCATTTTTTTTTGCAACACTCTTTGGACAGTGTGCTGAATTTGTTCAAATGGTATGACAATATAATAGTCCATGAGTGTTTCATTAAAAAAAAATAAACTGTTCCGCCAGTTTTTGAAATTGCCACCACACTATGTTTACATGCATAGGTTCCGGTTCCATGCTGCGTCACATTAGTAGACGGAGAACCAGTTTTAGAGGGACGTCACTCTTAGCAGTTTGTGTTGGATAACATGGCGTATGTCACTCCTTTTCTTTATTCAGTCTACCGGGTACTTCAGTGATAAAATATGTTCCTTATATCGGATTTTCGCTATATCCGGATTCGTTATATACGGATAGTACTGTATTGTATGTGATTATGAAACTTTCTTATACCGATAACATCGCGCTTATAGGTAAGATAAATATATATTTCGACATTAATTTTTACGTAGACAATAAACTCAAAAGACACCTGACAGTTACTTTACCTTTTGACCCCAAATAACGTTGTACAACTATTTCTTTAATTGTACAGAGTGAGTCAGGATAGTGGAACGTGTGAACTATTCTTCACTTATGTAAAATTGTCTGTCAAACAAAGTTCTCTCTTTTATATCAATAATATACCTGTAAAAGATACGGTATCTATAAACCTTCGCTTAAAGATTATTTTCTAAAAACTTTAAAGATTTTTATCTTTTTTATTAATGTTTAACCTATGTATGCAAGTACATTTTAAAAATCTAAACAAATAAAACCAATATCGGAGCTCTTAATTAAAAAAAAAGAAATATGTCTTTAACTCTCTCTAAATGCTATAAATTGTTTAACTTATCATTCGTTTTTAAATAAGATTAAACAATCATAAGTTACGTTTTAGACATTTGCATTTGTATAAACATGTAACTATATTAGAAAGGCGTTTCCAAAACTGTATAGATTGTTTTACTGTTTAAACATACCGAAAAAGGCTATTATCCTTAAATATTTACCGAATAATATTTAAGCAAAGGCACGTAGTTACCTTAAATCTAGAAGAACCCCTATGCCTTAAGTTTATAAGTTAATATTCGAACTACATGTATAGTAATATTGGTTATTAAGATTCAGTTTTAGATTTAATAATAAGGCTTGCACACACACATAAGACTTTCCTCCAGTAACAGAAGGGGAAAGGAAAATAAAATATAAACATGCCCCTTCTTTTTGTTGTTAAAAATTATTTATTTTCGAATGCGAAATGATTTAGAGAGTGCGAGAGAATTGAGGGGCTGGGGGAGGGGGAGGAGAGAGGGGGTAGTCTATAAGACAGTGAGAGAGCGAGACAGAGACATAGAGAGAGAGGGAGACAAAGAGGGACTGTGTGGAGTTGTGTCTTGTCTGTGGACACTGGTATCATGGTACTGATGGAATTCGCTGGCGGGACTGACATTCTCAAGGTTCAAAATTATAGACTGGTCTGCTAAGACTGTCTGAAATTGTAGATAATAATATTCCATTCTTTTATTTCAAAAATGCTCATTAACACAACAGGTGGACATTATACAGTACGTCAGTAGAGATGAAATTTCGTAAATCAAATAGCATATAGGGGTTTAGTTATGCACCTACATACGTGCACATACCTAATAGTATAATAAAATATTGATATTATAATATGCTTTTTTTCAGAAAGACTGCAACAAACAAACAGTTTCGTACCTTACGATCAGTCGTATGATGTATTTGATAATATTTTACATACTGTGTGTGGCGTATGTTCATGCCGGGCCACTGGAGACACGGAGAAACTATACTTAACGACGAAACATGAAAGAGCAATTTTACTCACTGCTCAAAATGTATGACTTATTAAAAAGGTTGCGTTTTTAAAGTTGTTAAGTATATAAGCACAGACGACAGCAGTCACGGAAACTTCTCTGGCTTGTATATTATCAGTTGAATACGAGATTTATCTTCGGTTTTGTGTGAATCTCAATACTTAAGAAATGATTTGGAAAACATGAATAATTCCTTAGTCGCGTACAGTTTTGATATTCATAACAGTAAAATGCGGTTACATTATTCGTCTATTCAAATGTGTGGACGAAACTTACAACAACTGGGTCTACGCATCATGCCCAAAATCATACATCTCGACATTATGGCAATTGTGGAATTTCACTTTTGTTAGATTTAAAAACCTACAGATATTAGATCTGTCATTCAACAAAATAAGACAGATTCCGTCTTCAGCATTTTCTAATCTGTCAAGTTTAGAGAGTTTGTCTTGATATGTCCTACTTTCCACTTTCACTAATGGTATCGACGTACATTAATTCAAGCCTTTTCATTGTTCCCATTTTTTCAAGCGTTTCCTATCTCAGCCTCTCAGGAAACAAATTGCATACTATTAAATGTTCGATTCCATTTGAATTAACTGAATGGGATGACAGGACGATAAATAATAGCTATGATAGACTGAACACCACTTTTGACTTATCAAATAATAATATCGTCAGCATATCGCCTTCCTGTCGTGAGAATTTCACTAAATATTACAGAAATGAAATTATTAATATCAATGGTAACCCAGTCGTCTGCAACTGCAGCACAAAACATGACTCTACTTCCGGTAGAACTATTGACAACATACACTCTACTTCCGGTAGAACAATCGACGATCTCTATGACTGCATATGCCAAGATGAGAAGAAACTATGGAACGCTATGACCGTCTTATCATGACTTGTTTGCTTATATGTGGTACATATTTCATTATTCAGTAGATCTTTCATAATATGCAGTAGATATTTAATTTTATTACCCTTCCATGAAATTTGCGGTCTTCTGATTGGTCAACGATCCGTAAATATATGTTGATATTTACGGACAAGCCGGTAATATACACTTGACATATCCCCGTTACTGTACCCCAGGCTAAACGTGAGCTTGTTCGCCGCGTACACTACGTCAATGTATAAGTCCGTGCTGATTTGTGACGTCACGAAGTGACATTGAGGTATCGTAAGGGGATTCGGAGGTCTGGTTACGTTCAGTCGTTAAATAAATAAAACATAAACGGAATCTTTCAATATTTAAGAAAGGGAAGAGTAATAAAATTGTTATTTGTTTTTTGACGTGATATATGGGGATATATCGTATACCTGTCACAAATACTTAATCCTGATTGGCCGATAGTGCTCACGTGCCGGGTCCGCAAAAGTATGTGTAGACCTGGAAAATGATGTGTAGACCTGCACGGATTTTAAGACGTCATTTCTGTTATATTTTCGCATGATTTTCACTACTCTTTATGAGGTATACGATATAATAATTTTAGACTAATGTTTCGGTCAATACATAGTTTTGCGGACCTGTGAAAAATGATATTGACCTCGGACTTCGTCCTCGGTCAATATCACTTTTAACGATTCCGCAAAACTGTGTATTGACCTCAAAATTAGTCTATAATTGTATAATATAACCCGCCTCGACATAATATTACCCTCGCCTAACGGCTCGGGTAATATAAGTCTAGGTGGGTAATATATCCCCATATACCACTTCAAAAACAAAATAACATATAATATGTGGTAGATAGTTCATTATGTGCATATGTTGGTGTTTGTACCGCACACAAATTCAAATGCACTGCATATAAAGACAGTACCACCACATATAAGAAGAGTTGTACTACATATAACAAAGAAAGTACAGCATATAAAGTAACTTGTACCACACATAATGAACTATCTACCACATATAATTAAATATCTACTGCATATAATAAAAGATCTACTGCATATAATGAAATATGTACCGCATATAAGCAAACAAGACATGATAAGACGGTCATGGCGTTCCATAAGAAACGGCACAACTACTTATACGACGTGTGTACATGTATCCGTTTTATTCGGAGTTTTGTCTCTTTTTTTCTGCTGAACTTCAAGTACAAGAGGAAACTGGAGTCTCGTCTGCTTCGATGTGTAGCGGAACATTCTGCACGAATGTCATAAATGTATAACCAAAGATATTCCGAAGGTGGAGGAGGCTAATACATTTGTTTACATTGTGGCATCACCAAAAGATTCCAATATTCTTGATGTGTTGGTTAAAGACTTGGAAACCAAGAGAAAGATACCTGTTATATTCAAAGATTGAGACGAAACCCCGCTTTGTAGGAAGTGGTTAAGCTTAAGTAATCGGACAATGTTGCCAATAAGCTCGAACCTCTTCGGGGATATAGACTGTATCAGTATATTGACCCTTGCACGTGTTGATGCCTTGGTCTATGCTGAAACAATATCTACTGGCCGTCCGACTCACAAAGACAAATAAAGAGGCAACATCATTTACAAATACATACCCAACGTAAAAAATTTGAATCTTGAACCGTTGTCAACGCCATGAACCGTTGTCAACGCCATGAACCGCTGTCAACGCCATGAACCGCTGTCAACGCCGGAGGTTGTACACCGTTGTGTAGACCAAGTTGCTTGTAAATATAGGATTTCCGCCTCGAGTATGAGGATTTTTTTGAGTGTTTAATGTGTTCAGGGTAGGTATAAGGAAATACAATATATAACACCCTTATTAAAATTGTTCTTATATGGTTTATATTTTCCATTTAACTGAAATGGAATGAGTCATTTCTATGGTAGAAACTTGAATTCGAATACATATTTTTCCTAAATAATTTAGGTACATGTATAAGCATGCTAAATACATTTCCGTTTACTTACATTATATTCTTATACAGGGGTATAAGAAAATGGATTAACGCTAGGTCCTTGAAATACCAAACCGATCTCAGTTGCATTGTGAAAGTTTTATAAGCTACATGTATTTTTAATTAAAGATTTTCTTAATTCCCTTACCTATATGATGCTTTGATTAAACATAAAACTCCTGAGTTTCTAAACTGTCCAACTGACCCTTACACAGTAGGGACCATCTAATTAGTAAAACCAATCAAGCTTGAAGACTATGGGTGATATAGATTTCGAGATATTAAGCAGAAACGACCTTCAAAGTTTGGGTCACTGTGACCTTGATCTTTGACCAATGACCCCGACTCCAAAAAACAATAAGAATCATCTACAAGTTGCAGAAGCCAAACGAAAATTGTGACATGTGCGTATTATCAAGGAAAAATTCAAAGTTCGGACTACTGTAACCTTGACCTTTGATTCACTGACCACTTAAACAACAGAACTCATCTACAGGTTGCACGCAACATTCTGAGCCAGTTTCATGAAAGTCAAATGGAAATTGTGACCTGTAGAGTGTTATGAAGGAAAATTAACTCCAGAATTCACTAAAATTTAATTTGTATCCAATTTTCAGAAGTGGCCCAAAAGTATCGCTCTGCTGGTCTGGCTCAACTGTATTGAGTAAGTTTTGTGAAAATCTTTTGCAATGTTATCAAGGAAAAGCTTACAGAGTTTTCTGTGACCTTGACCCACTGACCCCAAAAACAGTAGGATCATCTACTCAGTAAGACCAACCATCATATTATGACGTTTGAAAACTGTGGGTGATGAAGATCTCAAGTGGAAAGGATGTTCAAGTTAGGGCCACTGTTACCTTGATCTTTGACCCCCAGAATTGATAGGGATCATCTACTTAGTACGACCAATCATCCTATGAAGTTTGAAGACTGTGGGTCAAATAGATCTCGTGAAATTTAGCGGAAAATATTTTCAAAGTTCGGGTCACTGTGACCTTGACCTTTGACCCATAAATTAATAGGAATCATCTACATGTTACATGGAACTATGAAAGTTGAATGAAAACTGTGACTCGTAGAATGTTAATAAGGAAATCTAATGGAAGTCACTGCTCTTCACGCGTGACCCACCGACCCCGAAAACACTAGGGATCATCAGCATGTTGCAGGACACCTTCTGAGCAAGTTTGATGTAAGTCAATGTGAAAACGATATTTTGTCCACTCCGTAATACCTGAACCAAATGCTGTGTGCGGCAAATGCTCATATATGGGGGACAACATAAGACGATTATTTAATTGGGAAGCAATTTCTTGTGACAAGCCAGGCCCTTGTATTTTACTCACGTTCAATGATAGTTGTAGTCATAAATAGAGGGCCAAGATGGCCCTATATTGCTCACCCGAGACCTACTTATGACTAAATGTGATCAAAATTCAACCTTCAACTATATATCATACATATTCTGTTTGACCTTGACAGAACAAACATTCAGATCAATTTACATGACGATTGGGTTAAAAATATGGCCTCTAGTGTCAACAAGTATTTTTAAATTTGACCGTGTGACCTATTTTTTCATCAAGATTTCATCAAGACAATCACTTTGACCAAGTTTCATGAAGATAAAATGTGACTAGATGAGTGTTCAGTAGAGCACTTGTGTCGCACTCTTACACTTTGTCAGAATAACCAATAATTTTGTGTACAAAAAGGGGTATAACTTTGTCAAATATGACCTTGACCTACAAAATCTGGCGACATCATGACCCTTTTGTCATAAGCAGTACAATTTGAAAAGGTCTGATGAAGAAATCTTAAGAAATGGGAAAGTTATAGCCAAATTCTTAGTACAAAAAGGGGCATAACTCTGTTAAAAATGACCTTGACCTACAAAATTTTGCAGCATCACAACCCTTATGTCATAAGCAATGCAATTTGAAAGTTTGATGAAGAAATCTTAAGAAATGGCAAAGTTAAAGCCAACGTTAAGCTTTTGTGACAAAAACTAAGTACAAAAAGGGGTAAAACTCTGTCAAATATGACCTTGACCTACAAAATTTGACGGCATCAAAACAAACGGACAGACAGATGGATGGACACCAGGCGATCAAAATAGCTCACCTTGAGCACTTTATACTCAGGTGAGATAAAAATTATGAAGTCAAAATGCAAATACTAGATTTATTATTTAATCAATGTAATATTATTTATAATAGTGAATATAAAATCAAAATGAATATTCCTAAAATTATCATTTATACCACTGAGTGGTCGACATGCATCATTTATGATGACAAGAGGATCAACACACTGCACTAAAACATTCACCTGAAGCAACAAAAATATGATAACTGTATAATAAACCTGTGTAATAAAACAATTCGTTATCAGCTTGATACCACTTCCCAATTTAAATTTGGTTCACAGTCTGTGTAAAAGTGTTTCTAGGTTACCTAGACCCATATGGAATTAATTTCAAACTTAACTAGACCTATCACTAAATGTGATTAATACCCCCGAAAGACTGCTTTATAAACTGAGGAAGTTCGTAGTAACAGAATACTTAGCAAAAAAACTAAAATAGAGACAATGTTCTTGGCAATAACTTGTCAAGATAAGGGTTATGGTTCTTGTACACTGCTCTTCCTCTCATTGTGCTTGACCATTGTATATAGTTGTATTGAATTCCAACCAGTAGCTTTCAAGTTATGCTCCGGACAAGGAAAAGTAACAAAGGGCAATAACTCTGTCATTAGTCAAGATGGAGTTATGGTTCTTGTGCACTGCAATTCCTCTCATTGTGCTTGACCATTGTATGAAGTTGTATTGAATTCCAACCAGTAGCTTTCAAGTTATGCTCCGGACAAGGAAAAGTAACAAAGGGCAATAACTCTGTAATTAGTCAAGATGGAGTTATGGTTCTTGTGCACTGCACTTCCCCTCATTGTGCTTGACCATTGTATGAAGTTGTATTGAATTCCAAAAAGTAGTTTTCAAGTTCTGCTATGGACAAGGAAAAGTAACAAAGGGCAATAACTCTGTAGTCAAGATGGAGTTATGGTTCCTGTGCACTGCACTTCCTCTAAATGTACTTGACCATTGTATGAAGTTGTATTGAATTCCAACCAGTAGTTTTCAAGTTATGCTCAGGACAAGGAAAAGTGACAAAGGGCAATAACTCTGTAATCACTCAAGATAGAGTTATGGTTCTTGTACACTGCAATTCCTCTCATTGTGCTTGACC
The DNA here is from genome assembly GCA_022818135.1 of Saxidomus purpurata. Taxonomy (NCBI): domain Eukaryota; kingdom Metazoa; phylum Mollusca; class Bivalvia; order Venerida; family Veneridae; genus Saxidomus; species Saxidomus purpurata. Next base: position 44,729,998 of record JAFMSR010000009.1, on the reverse strand, counting down.
ATTGTATGAAGTTGTATTGATTTCCAACCAGTAGTTTTCAAGTTATGCGCCGGACAAGGAAAAGTAACGAAGGGCAATAACTCTGTAATTAGTCAAGATGGAGTTATGGTTCTTGTGCACTGCACTTCCTCTCCATGTGCTTGACCATTGTATGAAGTTGTATTGAATTCCAACAAGTAGTTTTCAAGTTATTTCAATGCTCCGGACAAGGAAAATGCAACAGACTGCCTGACGGACGGCCCGACCAACCACCGGATAACTCCTATATACCCTTCTAAACTTCGTTTCGGGGGTATAATTATCAGATAATAAATTCTGATTATCTTTTGATCATTAGGTATAACACATTTGACCTCAAAAATGTTTCAGCTTTCTATCATTTCCCAGTACTTGGCACTGTACAGCTTCAAACAGCTTCAAAGCGTACAAAATGTGGAATCTATAGTGTAGACAACATTTTTATCTGAACTGTCACATCATGATTTAGCTTTCCAACGTTACCTAGTTAGAGACCTGACTCTGAGTTTATCAACGGAAATATGCTGAATGATTCTGATGAAGATTGAGATGAAGGCCTTTGTATTGTCCAAGGACAGACAAGGCGACATACATCAGGTGATCAGAAATAATCTAGCATAATCATTTATCTATAATAAAAAATCATATGCACTACAACAGTTTAACAATGAAAATTGTTAACACATGTACTATGCTATTATAAACATTAAAAGCACGATACTGCTTTCACAAAAGACCTACATGTTTTATGTATTGACTTGTAGTAATGTCTTAGTTTATCATCCAACATGGCCGAGTTTCTGTGTAGAAAACATACATAGAAACTACCATCTGACTGAAGTTAACAGAAATCAATAAAAAAGGGCAAAGTTGGAAACAACTGTTGCTCAATTTCAAGTGGTCAATATTGCTATTTGTTACCTCTCCAGGCATTCTACAATACAGTGACACTCTCCAGGCACTCTACAATACAGTGACACTCTCCAGGCACTCTACAATACAGTGACACTCTCCAGGCATTCTACAATACAGTGACACTCTCCAGGCACTCTACAATACAGTGACACTCTCCAGGCACTCTACAATACAGTGACACTCTCCAGGCACTCTACAATACAGTGACACTCTCCAGGCACTCTACAATACAGTGACACTCTCCAGGCACTCTACAATACAGTGACACTCTCCAGGCATTCTACAATACAGTGACACTCTCCAGGCACTCTACAATACAGTGACACTCTCCAGGCATTCTACAATACAGTGACATTTACGAGTACTATGATATTCTATACTACCGTAGTATTGTACATAACTTAAGTACATTTTTTGTACTTTAGAGTACTGTATATTACTTTTGAAGTATTTTGACTAATTTTAAACAAACTTTTAAACCAATAATTTTCTATCAAATCTTAAAAGATATGTCACAGCTCCTACAATGTCAATAATAAATGCTTCAATGACAGACGGTCAAAACATTTTCTTACTTGATGAATTAATATGCAACTGAACCACACAAATTTTATTTCTAAATGCAAAACAATTACACATCATGATATATATTTGACAGCACCAAAAAAAAGATACAATGTATATACAATATACATATTAATAGTAAAGTCATTTTCACATTTGACAATTTGTTCCTCTTTCATCCATTTTATCAACATATTAATTGTTAAGATTAGTAAAACAAATAAAGTCCCTTTCAAACTTCATGACAAAGAAAATATCCTGTATCAGACTGAATCTGCATAATTTACACGGAATCAGAAATATCTTATATGAAATGGACTACATAGTAAATTATGTACATTTATTTCATGCAACAGTTCATATGTACAAACAAGAGGGCCAAGATGGCCCTATATTGCTCACCTTGGTACAAGTCCACTTGCCTGGTGGAAGATCACTAGATAATGTTATATACCAAAAAGGTTTTCCTATATACGCCTTTGTAAAACAAGTGACCCCCCCCCGGGCAAGGTCAATTTTGACCCCAGGGGCATAATTTGAACAAACTTTGAAGAGGTCTACTAGGCAATGCTACATGCCAAATATCTTAGCTCTAGGCCTTGTGGTTTCAGAGAAAAAGATTTTTAAATTTTTCCTATATAAGCCTATGTTTAACTAAAAAAGGTAAAGTGTTTGTTTATTATAGTGTCACCCCTATTTAAAGGCCAGCCATTTCTGACTTATGAGACACCTTCTTTTTGAGCACATGTACCTCCCGAATCCTATCCTTTTAACGCCAGGCACCAGGCAGGTAGGCATACGGTAACCATTATTTAACAAGAGGGCCAAGATGGCCCTAAATCGCTCACCTTGGTACAAGTCCACTTGCCTGGTGGAAGATCACTAGATAATGTTATATACCAAATAAGTTTTCCTATATACGCCTTTGTAAAACAAATGATCCCCCCCACGGGCAAGGTCAATTTTGACCCCAGGGGCATAATTTGAACAAACTTTGAAGAGGTCTACTAGGCAATGCTACATGCCAAATATCTAAGCTCTAGGCCTTGTGGTTTCAGAGAAAAAGATTTTTAAAGTTTTCCCTATATAAGCCTATGTAAAACTAAGTGACCCCCGGTGCGGGGTCAGTTTTGACCCGGGGGTCATAATTTGAACAATCTTGGTAGAGGTCCACTAGCCAATGCTACATGCCAAATATCTAAGCTCTAGGCCTTGTGGTTTCAAAGAAGAAGATTTTTAAAGTTTTTACTATATAAGCCTTTGTAAAACTAAGTGACCCCCTGTGCGGGGTCAATTTTGATCCAAGGGTCATAATTTGAACAATCTTGGTAGAGGTTCACTAGCCAATGCTACCTGCCAAATATCTAAGCTCTAGGCCTTGTGGTTTCAGAGAAGAAGATTTTTAAAGTTTATCCTATATATTCCTATGCAAAACTAAGTGACCACCCCCGCGGGGTCAATTTTGACTGGGGGGTCATAATTTGAACAATCTTGGTAGAGGTCCACTAGCCAATGCTACATGCCAAATATCTAAGCTCTAGGCCTTGTGGTTTCAAAGAAGAAGATTTTTAAAGTTTTTACTATATAAGCCTATGTAAAACTAAGTGACCCCCTGTGCGGGGTCAATTTTGATCCAAGGGTCATAATTTGAACAATCTTGGTAGAGGTTCACTAGCCAATGCTACCTGCCAAATATCTAAGCTCTAGGCCTTGTGGTTTCAGAGAAGAAGATTTTTTAAATTTATCCTATATATTCCTATGCAAAACTAAGTGACCACCCCCGCGGGGTCAATTTTGACTCGGGGGTCATAATTTGAACAACCTTGGTAGAGGTCCGATAGACAATGCTACATGCCAAATATCTAAGCTCTAGGCCTTGTGGTTTCAAAGAAGAAGATTTTTAAAGTTTTTACTATATAAGCCTTTGTAAAACTAAGTGACCCCCTGTGCGGGGTCAATTTTGATCCGGGGCTCATAATTTGAACAATCTTGGTAGAGGTCCACTAGCCAATGCTACCTGCCAAATATCTAAGCTCTAGGCCTTGTGGTTTCAGAGAAGAAGATTTTTAAAGTTTATCCTATATATTCCTATGCAAAACTAAGTGACCACCCCCGCGGGGTCAATTTTGACTCGGGGGTCATAATTTGAACAATCTTAGTAGACGTTTACTAGACAATGCTACATGCCAAATATCTTAGCTCTAGGACTTGTGGTTTCAGAGAAAAAGATTTTTAAAGTTTTCCCTATATATGCCTATGCAAAAACTAAGGGCCCATCCGCGCGGGGTCAATTTTGACCCGGGGGTCATAATTTGAACAATCTTGGTAGAGGTCCACTAGACAATGCTACATGCCAAATATCTAAGCTCTAGGCCTTGTGGTTTCAGAGAAGAAGATTTTTAAAGTTTTTCCTATTTGTTGCCATAGCAACCAGAGTTCTGCATGGAATGGAATTCTTTGAACAATTTTGGTAGAGCTTCATGCAAGGAACATTCCTGCATAGTTTTATCAACATTGGCCTAGAGGTTTCAGAGGAGATGTCATTTGAATCAAAATGTTGACGGACGATGGACGACGGACAATCATCGATCAGAAAAGCTCACCCTGGCGTAGCCAGGTGAGCTAAAAAGAGAAAATACACAGCATGTAAGAAACAGATAGTCAATGTTTCCAAAAGGCACAAATATTGTCAAATACATCAATGGAGAAATGTTAAAGAAACAGGTAGTAATTGTTTCCAAAGGCTCAAATACTGTCTAATATCATTGATGTAAGAAACAGGTAGTCAATATTTCCAAAGGCTAAAATATTGTCAATATATCAATGAAGTAATGTAAGAAACAGGTAGTCAATGTTTCCAAATGTTCAAATATTGTTAATATACGGATCAATGAAGTGATGTAAGCAAACAGGTAGTCAATGTTTCCAAATGTTCAAATATTGTCAAAATATCAATGAAGTAATGTAAGAAACAGGTAGTCAATGTTTCCAAAAGGCACAAACATTGTCAAATATCAATGAAGTCATATACAAAATGGGTAGTCAATGTTTTCAAATGTTCAAATAGTGTCAATATATCAATGGAGTAAAACAGGTAGTCATTGTTTCTTTCCAATAGGCTCAAATATAGTTAATAAATCAATGAAGTAATGTAAGAAACAGGTATTCAATATTTCTAAAGACTCAACCATTGTCATTTTCTTTATCTATCTTTTCACCGACAAATTCAAAATGTTTGATGCTGAATTATAAAAGCTTGTCATATTAAAATACATTCGAACTTGGGTCCTCCAGTACCCAAAGTGAACACTCTACCACGTCACCATAAAAGCTAGCTCAATGGCAAGGAAGTACAAGTGCCGTATTGTACTTCTACTACATATATACAATTGTATAGACAATTCTGTATACAGTTCTATAAAACAGTACAAGATACAGTTCTATAATTATACAGTTCTATCGGCGGTTCTACAGACAGTTATATAGTCAGTTCTGTTTACATGTCAATACATATATATTTATACAACCTGAGATAACCCAGTTCAATATACAGAACATTTCTATAGGCAGTTCTACAGAAAGTTCTATAAGCAGTTCTATAGAAAGGTCAATACATATTTTTACAACCTAACATAAGACAAATACAAACAGTTCTACAGACAGTTCTTCATACAGTTCTATATACAGTTCTACATATTGTTCAGTTCTATATACAGTTCAATACAAACATTTACAACCTGAGAGAAGACAGTTCTATATACAGTTCTACAAACAGTTGAGTTCAGTTCTATACACTGACAGGCCAATAATATTTTTACAACCTGAGAGAAGACAGTTATACATACAGTTCTACAAAGAGTTCAGTTCAATTCTATATACAGGCCAATACATATTTTTACAACCTGAGAGAAGACAGTTCTATATACAGTTCTACATACCGTTCTGCAAACAGTTCAGTTCAGTTCTATATGCAGGCCAATACATATTTTTACAACCTGAGAGAAGACAGTTGTACATACAGTTCTACAGACAATTCTATATACAGTTCTACAGACTGTGCTATAAACTGTTACAGACAGTTCTACAGACAGTTCTATATACAGTTCTACAGACTGTGCTATAAACTGTTCTACAGACAGTTCTACAGACAGTTCTATATACAGTTCTATAAACAGTTCTACAGACAGTGCTATATACAGTTCTACAGACAGTTCTATATACAGTTCTACAGACAGTTCTATATACAGTTCTACAGACAGTTCTATATACAGTTCTATATACAGTTCTACAGACTTTGCTATAAACTGTTCTACAGAGAGTTCTATATACAGTTCTACAGACTGTGCTATAAACTGTTCTACAGACAGTTCTACAGACAGTTCTATATACAGTTCTACAGACTGTGCTATAAACTGTTCTACAGACAGTTCTACAGACAGTTCTACATACAGTTCTACAGACTGTGCTATATACTGTTCTACAGACAGTTCTATATACAGTTCTACAGACAGTTCTATGAGTATACAGTTCAACAGACAGTTCTATATACAGTTCTACAGACTGTGCTATATACTGTTCTCCAGACAGTTCTACAGACAGTTCTATATACAGTTCTACAGACAGTTCTATATACAGTTCTACAGACTGTTCTATACACTGTTCTACAGACAGTTCTATATACAGCTCTACAGACAGTTCTATACACAGTTCTACAGACTGTTCTATACACTGTTCTACAGATAGTTCTATATACAGTTCTACAGACAGTTCTATATACAGTTCTACAGACTGTTCTACAGACACTTCTATATACAGTTCTACAGACTGTTCTATACACTGTTCTACAGACAGTTCTATATACAGTTCTACAGACAGTTCTATGTACAGTTATACAGACTGTTCTATACACTGTTCTACAGATAGTTCTATATACAGTTCTACAGACAGTTCTATATACAGTTCTACAGACTGTTCTATACATTGTTCTACAGAAACTTCTATATACAGTTCTACAAACAGTTCAGTTCAGTTCTATATACAGGCCAATACATATTTTTACAACCTGAGATAACCAAGTTCTATATACAGTTCTACAAACAGTTCAGTTCTATAAACAGGCCAATACATATTTTACAACCTGAGAGAAGACATTTTTATATACAGTTCGACAAACAGTTCAGTTCTATATCCAGGTCAATACATATTTTTACAACCTGAGAGAAGACAGTTCTACAAACAGTTCAGTTCAGTTCTATATACAGGCCAATACATATTTATACAATATGAGATAGTATTTTTATTTTAGTACACTTTCAACCAATGTTTCATTCTCATTTCACCAACAAGAGGGCCAAGATGGCCTTAAATCGCTCACCTGACAACTATTGGCTATAAAAGAAGATCATCAATAGCAGAAAGGGTCAATTTTGACCTTGGGCTCATGATTTTCCTCTATGTAAGCCTATGTAAAATCAAGAGACCCCTTGGATGGGTCAATTTTGACCCGGGGGTCATGATTTGAACAATCTTGATAGAGGTCCACTTTAAAATGCCACATGCTAAATATCTAAGCTTTTGGCATTGTTGTTTCAGAGAAGAAGATTTTTAAAGTTTTACCTACATTTAGCCTATGTAAAAACAAGAAGACGCGGCAATGCCGCCAAAGCAGGTTTAAACAGCGCCTGTAGAAATTTTAGAATTAAAAAAAACCCAGTCATCTTGACTCCTCCCTATCTTAGTAACAGTGCCCTTGACCTTGACCCTTGTGACCTTGGGCCCAAATTTTTTTTCACTTCAATTTAAAAACTAAATTTTTTGACCCTAGTGACCTTGACCCCCCATTTGTTTTTGCTTAAAACAATCTAAAAACTAAGAATAAATAAAACTCTATTTTCAGTAACACTGACCTTGACCTTGACCCTAGTGACCTTGACCCCCGAAAAAATTTTTTTTGCTTAAAACAATCTAAAAACTAAAAATAAATAAAAATCTATTTTTAGTAACACTGACCTTGACCTTGAGCAAAATGACCTTGACCCAAAAAAAATTTTTTGGCTTAAAACAATCTAAAAACTAAAAATAAATAAAGATCTATTTTCAGTAACAGTGACCTTGACCTTGACCCTAGTGACCTTGACCCCGAAAAATTTTTTTTTTTGGTTAAAACAATCTAAAAACTAAAAATAAATAAAAATCTACTTTTAGTAACACTGACCTTGACCTTGACCCTAGTGACCTTGACCCAGAAAATTTTTTTTTTGCTTAAAACAATCAAAATACTAAAAATAAATAAAAATCTATTTTAGTAGCAGTGACCTTGACCTTGAGCCAAGTGACCTTGACCCCCCAAAAATTGTTTTTGCTTAAAAAAATCTAAAAACAAAAAATAACAAAAATCTATTTTTAGTAACAAATGACTGACCTTGACCTTGACCCTAGTGACCTTGACCCCCCAAAATTTTTTTTTTGCTTAAAACAGTCAAAAAACTAAAATTAAATAAATCTATTTTTAGTAACAGTGACCTTGACCTTGAGTCAAGTGACCTTGACCCCAAAAACTTTTTTTTTGCTTAAAACAATCTAAAAACTAAAAATAAATAAAAATCTATTTTTAGTAACAGTGACCTTGACCTTGACCCTAGTGACCTTGACCATAGTGAACCAAAAGCTTCCTCTCCACGCAAGCTACCTACACACCAAGTTTCATTACAATTGGTCACTCCTAACTCAAGTTATTGAGTGGAAACCATTTTTCTATTTTTAGTAACAGTGCCCTTGACCTTGAACCAAGTGACCCCTAATGCAATCCCAAGCTTCCTCTCTACACAAGCTACCTACACACTGAGTTTGATTGCAATTAGTCACTCCTAACTTGAGTTATTGAGCGGAAACTATTTTTCTATTTTTAGTTACAGTGACCTTGACCTTGACCCTAGTGACCCCAAAGGCAATCCCAAGCGGCGTCTCCACGCAAACTACCTACAGACCAAGTTTCATTGTAATTGGTCACTCCTAACTTGATTTACTGAGCGGAAACCATTTTTCTATTTTTAGTAACAGTGACCTTGACCTTGACCCTAGTGACCCCAAATGCAATCCCAAGTGGCGTCTCCACGCAAGCTACCTACAGACCAAGTTTCATTGTAATTGGTCACTCCTAGCTCGAGTTATTGAGCGGAAACCGTTTTTCTATTTTTAGTAACAGTGACCTTGACCTTGACCCTAGTGACCCCAAATGCAATGCCAAGCAGCGTCTCCACACAAGCTACCTACACACCAAGTTTCATTGCAATTGGTCACTCCTAACTAAAGTTATCCAACGGAAACCAATGTTTGACGCCCGCCCACCCGCCCACCCGCCCGCCCGCCCGCCCGACATACGACATCGCCATTCTAATAAGTAGGTTTATTTAAAAAAACCTGCTTAACAATTGACCCCAGCATGGTCAATTTTGACACCAGGGTCATAATTTGAACAATCTTGGTAGAGGTCCACTTGGTAATGCCACATGCTAAATAACTAAGCTCTAGGCCTTGTGGTTTCAGAGAAGAAGATTTTTAACTTTTTTCCTACATTAAGCCTATGTAAAAACAAATGACCACGGGCGGGATCAATTTTGAGCCAGGGGTCATAATTTGAACAATCTTGATAGAAGTCCACTAGGTTATGCCACATGCTGAATATCTTAGCTCTAGGCCTTGTGATTTCAGAGAACAAGATTTTTAAAGTTTTTCCTATATATGCCTATGTAAAACCCAGTGACCCCTCCCCCCCGGGCAGAGTCAATTTTAACCCGGGGGTCATAATTTGAACAATCTTGGTAGAGGTCCACTAGGTAATGCCACATGCCAAATATCTAAGCTCTAGGCCTTGTGGTTTCAGACAAGAAGATTTTTTAAAGTTTTTCCTATTTGTTGCCATAGCAACCAGATTTCTGCATGGAATAGAATTCTTTAAATAATTTTGATAAAGCTTCATGCCAGGAACATCCCTGCAAAGTTTCATCAACATTGGCCCCGTGGTTTCAGAGGAGATGTCGTTTGAAGGAAATGGTGGACGGACGATGGACAGAATGCGATCCTAATAGCTCACTCTGGCACTTTGTGCCAGGTGAGCTAAAAAGTAGTTACAAGAGTGTAAACAAGCTCATATATACACGTAGCAGGATATCCTATGGCATAGCCAACTGTTTTCCCTGTTTGGGTCAGTAATTGATATAAAATTATGCAGAGTTATTGAGCCAAGATTTTGTTACCTTTAACAAAACTAATTTCGTGGAATAAAGCTAAAATATGACTTTTGTATCCTTGAATGGCTGGTCTGATTCAGTCTATCACAGAACTTGACTCTGAGATCTTGTGGCCATACAATTTCCCTCAAGGTTTGGTTGTGACTTCTAACAAAAAGTGGCTCATAGAATGACGCTATATACACTTTAGAAATGATGATAGACTGCGAGTCTGAAAATAGATAAATAAATAAACGTCAAAATAAACGTCGAACAAATAGTGTCATAAACTTTACACTAGATGGTTGCTCAGTAGAACACTTGTGTCGCCCTCTTACACTTTGTCAGAATAACTACTGATTTCGTGACAAAATCTAAGTACAACAAGACCTGTTTGTAAAGCACGTATGCCCCCCTTGATGCAAAAGTTGTACTATGCAAGGAACAGTTTTTTAAGTAAAAGTCACTGTGAAATTTGTTAAAACGGCGTAGGTAGAAATTGTAGAATTAAAAATAAAAAATCTAAAAAGAAAATAAAACAGTCATCTCCATAGAACAATATCAGAATTTAACATTGACTTTGACCCTAGTGAAAAAAGTCACCTTCACTGTTTCATGTGTGTTATTTGGCAAAGACACTAAAGTCTTGCTTACAATAATTAAAAAATGAAAAAAATTGAATTTATTAAACGACCTTGACCTCCTAAAAAAATTTGTTTGCTTACAACAATTTAAAACTCAAAAAAGAAAAATATTTTTAGTAACTGACCTTGACCTAAAAACATTTTTTTTCACTTTAAACAATTTTATACTCGAAAATTATAAACCGAAAATGTTAACGGACATACGACATACTCCGTACGGAATGCCATCCTTATAGCTCTATCACTCTGGCACTTTGTACCAGTTGAGCTTATAAAAAATTATTGTAAATATACATTCGATTTTGCTCTATCATAATAGTTTGTCCGCCATATTACTCGCACGATGCATTATAATGAAAATGACTAATTACTCTCAGCAAAACAGTATTCACTTCATACAGAATTAACTGACATCTTGTTATAACCGCGGATGCTTTGCACGTGCTTTATTTGACTTACAAATGCTTCTGTTACTACTCTGAAATCTAATTATATTAATTAAAATAGATGTAGCAAGAAATGTAACAAAGACCCAGGGTTTTCCCTCTGGTTTTTTAAATAGGGGTCCCAGGACCCCCTACCATTCAATTTTGGGGGTCCCTGGTAATATTTGCAAGTCCCCAATACTAAACGCAATATTTTACTCTTACATATATTTCACTAGAAATTACAATGTTTTGTAAATTGTATTTTTTTACACAAGTTTTTTTTTTAAATTAAAAGGCTAGTGCCTTCAACTTTATATCAAACTTTATGTACCTTTTGGCATTTATTCGTGACCCTCTGCAGCATGCTAATCTGCTTCTAACATAGCTGCATAGTGAAGGTTTAGTATTGTCCTATAAGCCATCAACCAGAGTGCTAGTGGCCCTGGGGGTTCAGATTAGAAGTTTGAGATAAGATTGAAAATGTATTTAAGTCTAGGGAATTCTCCATTTTTAGCTTGACTATTCAGAGAATATGGAGAGCTATTACAGTCACTTGTGCGTCGGCGTCGGCGTTGCTTCTTTGGTTAAAGTTTTGCTGCTAGGTACTAGATTTGGTTAAAGTTTTGCCTGCTAGGTACTATCATGCACATATCTTAGTAACCACTTATGATATTGACTTGAAACTTTGTAAATGTCTTGAGGGGTGTCACACAGTGAAGTCAGATAACTCTTGTATAAATTTAGTACAAATTATGGCCCTTGTTTGACTTTGAAAATTTGGTTAAAGTTTTGCATGCTAGGTACTATCATGTACATATCTCAGTAACCACTTATGATATTGACTTGAACTTTGTCAATGTCTTAAGGGGTGTCACACAGTCAAGTCAGATAACTCTTGTATAAATTTGATACAAATTATGGCCCTTGTTTGACTTTGAAAATTTGGTTAAAGTTTTGCCTGCTAGGTACTATCATGCACATATCTCAGTAACCACTTATGATATTGACTTGAAACTTTGTAAATGTCTTACGGGGTGTCACACAGTCAAGACAGATAACTCTTGTTTAAATTTAGTGCAAATTATGGCCCTTGTTTGACTTTGAAAATTTGATTAAAGTTTTGCCTGCTAGGTACTATCATGTACATATCTCAGTAACCACTTATGATATTGACTTGAACTTTGTTAATGTCTTAAGGGGTGTCACACAGTCAAGACAGATAACTCTTGTATAAATTTGATACAAATTATGGCCCTTGTTTGACTTTGAAAATTTGGTTAAAGTTTTGCATGCAAGGTACTATCATGCACATATCTCAGTGACCACTTATGGTAGTTATATCAAACTTAGCAATAGTGTTCAGGGGTACATTTTGTATCAAACAATTAATTTATCAAAAATTAAATAATTATATAGTGATAGATTTTGACTTTTTTTATGATTCAACTTTCCTAGTTTATACTTAATAGTTAGCAGAATTTTGTTTTGCTATTATATTGATAAAAGTTTTGTTTTATTAGCAAACACCCACAAGAGTCGAGCTTGCTGTCTTATGGACAGCTCTTGTTTCATTTTTTCCTGCTAATCTAAATCGCCAATTAATAAATTACCAAGAAAAAAAATAAGTGTCTGATACTGTATTCTTTGCATAAATAAAATATGTCATACGATCAAAGAACTTACTGGCATCTTAACAGCCAGTTAAATTATAAACATGTGTAATTGGTCCTTATTGTTCCGAATCAATGTTAATCCTTTTAATAATCGATGTTTACACAACTTTGAAATTGACAATAAACATTACACATGTCAAAACGCACATGTCAAAACGCACATGTCAACCTTTAAATTGCTTTGTTGTCTCGCCGCTGAGGATTAGTGAAAAATTGAAGGTGCTAGAGTGTAAACATGGTAAACACAGTTATATATTGCAATTTTTGTTAAATCAAGGGCCATAACTCTGGTAGAACTAATCCAATCAAGCCCATAAATAAACTCATCTGAGATCTAACAGTCATTCACATTCTCTGTAAATATGAAGAGGATTAGTGAAAAATTGAAGGTGCTAGAGTGTAAACACAGCTATATATTGCAATTTTTGTTAAATCAAGGGCCATAACTCTGGTAGAACTAATCCCATCAAGCCCATAATTTAACTCATATGAGATCTAACAGTACATCACATTCTCTGTAAATATGATGAGGATTAGTGAAAAATTGAAGGTGCTAGAGTGTAAACACAGTTATATATTGCAATTTTTGTTAAATCAAGGGCCATCACTCTGGACGAACAAATCCGATCAAGCCCATAATTAAACTCATCCGAGATCTTACGGTCATACACATTCTCTGTAAATATGATTAGGATTAAAGAAGAAATGAAGGTTCTTGAGTGTAAACAGAGTTAAATATAGCAATTTTTGTTAAATCAAGGGCCATAACTCCGGAAGAACCAAGTCCATAACTGAACTCATCCGAGATTTAACGGTCATTTACATTCTCTGTAAAAATGATTAGAATAAGTGAACAATTGAAGGTGCTAGAGAGTTAACACAGTTATTTATTGCAATTTTTGTTATATCAAGGGCCATAACTCTGGAAGAACTATTCCGATCAAGCCCATAATTGAACTCATCCAAGATCTTATGGTCATACACATCTTCTGTAAATATGATTAGGATTAAAGAACAAGAGCTGTCAGAAGGACAGCGCGCTCACTTTTTTAGTGCTTGCCTATAAAACAAAACTTTGACAGTTAAGGGCACACAAGACTTTAACTAGGAATTTCTAAGTACAAATCAAGAAAATTTTTCACAGAGTTATCTTCTCTTGCTTACAGATAGGTCTCATGATGGTACATAAGTACTCCAACTTTCAAAGTAATATCTCAAATGGTTAAGTCAACAAGTGGACAAGAATGAAAATTTTAACTGAGTTTCTAAGTCAAAAAGGGCCATAATTCAAATAAAATCCTTTGACAGAATTACCTTCTCCTGTCCATGTTTTGGGATCATGATGGTTTACAAGTATTCCAACTTTCAAATTAATATCTCAAACAGTTTAGTCAAAAAGTGGACTGGTACGAAAAACTTAACCAAGATTCTAAGTCGATAAAGGGCCTTAATTTTTAAAACAAATCCCTGACAGAGTTACCTTCTCTTGCCTATGGGGGTAATGATGTAAACAAGCATTCAAAGTTTCAAAGCAATATCTCAAAGGGTTAAGGCAATAAGTGGATTTTACCCATATTCAATGTATTTTCTAAGTGAAAAAGGGGCATAATTATGTCAAAAACCTTGACAGAGTTATGTTCTCTTGTCTGTTGATGAAGGTCATGATGGTAAACAAGTATGGTTAGTTTCAAAGCAATACCTCCAATGGTTTTGAAATAAAGTGAGGTGGTACGAAAAACTTAACCAAGCTCAATACACTTTCTAAGTCAAAAAAGGGCCATAATTCTGTCAAAAACCTTGACAGAGTTATGTACTCTTGTCTGTAGATGGAGGTTATGATGGTAAACAAGTATGGTAAGTTTCAAAGCCATACCTCTAATACTTTGAAATAAAGTGGGGTGGTACGAAAAACTTAACCAAGGTGTGACACCAACGCCGACACCGACGCCGAGGCGAGTAGAATAGCTCCCCTTTTCTTCGAAAAGTCGAGCTAATAAATGAAGGTGCTAGATTGTAAGCATTGATAAATATTGCATTTTTGTTAAATCAGGAAGGTGCTAGATTGTAAACATTGTTAAATATTGCATTTTTTGTTAAATCAGGGGCCATAATTCAGGAAGAACTGATCCGATCATATCCATAATCAAACTCATCTGAGGTCTCGTGGCCATATACATTGTGTTCAAGTTTCATTATGATAGTTTCAAAAATGTAGATGCTAGAGTGCAAACAAACTAATTGTGGACGGACGGACAACGGACATTCAACGATCCTAAAAGCTAAACAAGAAGACGCGGCAATGCCGCCAAAGCAGGTTTAAACAGCGCCTGTAGAAATTTTAGAATTAAAAAAAAAACCAGTCATCTTGACTCCTCCCTATCTTAGTAACAGTGCCCTTGACCTTGACCCTTGTGACCTTGGGCCCAAATTTTTTTTCGCTACAATTTAAAAACTAAATTTTTTTTTACATTTTTAGTAACAGTGACCTTGACCCCCATTTGTTTTTGCTTAAAACAATAAAAAAACTAAAAATAACTAAAAATCTATTTTTAGTAACAGTGACCTTGATCCAAGTGACCTTGATGCCCCAAATTTTTTTTTGCTTAAAACAATCAAAAAACTAAAAATAAACAAAAATCTATTTTTAGTAACAGTGACCTTGACCTTGACCCCAAAAAACATTTTTTTTTTAAACAATCTAAAAACTAAAAATAAATAAAAAATCAAAATATTAAAAATAAAAATCTATTTTAGTAACAGTGACCTTGACCTTGAGCCAAGTGACCTTGACACCAAAAAAATTTTTTTTGCTTCAATCTAAAAACTAAAAATAAATAAAAATCTATTTTTAGTAACAGTGACCTTGACCCCGAAAAATTTTTTTTGCTTAAAACAATTAAAAAACTATAAATAAATAAAAATCTATTTTTAGTAACAGTGACTTTGACCCTAGTGACCTTGACCCCGAAAAAAATTTTTTTGCTTAAAACTAAAAATAAATAAAAATCTATTTTTAGTAACACTGACCTTGACCTTGACCCTAGTGACCTTGACCAAGGAAAAAAATTTTTTTGCTTAAAACATTCAAAATACTAAAAATAAATAAAAATCTATTTTAGTAGCAGTGACCTTGACCTTGAGCCAAGTGACCTTGACCCCCAAAAAAATTTTTTTGCTTAAAACAATCTAAAAACTAAAAATAAATAAAAATCTATTTTTAGTAACACTGACCTTGACCTTGACCCTAGTGACCTTGACCCCGAAAAAAACTTTCTTTGCTTAAAATAATCAAACAACAAAAATTAAATAAAAATCTATTTTTAGTAACAGTGACCTTGACCTTGACCCTAGTGACCTTGACCCCGAAAAAAACTTTCTTTGCTTAAAATAATCAAACAACAAAAATTAAATAAAAATCTATTTTTAGTAACAGTGACCTTGACCTTGAGCCAAGTGACCTTGACCCCCAAAAAAATTTTTTTGGGTTAAAACAGTTTAAAACCTAAAACTAATTAAAAATCTATTTTTAGTTGCACTGACCTTGACCTTGACCCTAGTGACCTTGACCCAAAAATTTTTTTTGGCTTAAAACAATCTAAAAACTAAAAATAAATAAAAATCTATTTTTAGTAACAGTGACCTTGACCTTGACCCTAGTGACCTTGACCATAGTGTACCAAAAGCTTCCTCTCCACGCAAGCTACCTACACACCAAGTTTCATTACAATTGGTCACTCCTAACTCAAGTTATTGAGTGGAAACCATTTTTCTATTTTTAGTAACAGTGCCCTTGACCTTGAACCAAGTGACCCCTAATGCAATCCCAAGCTTCCTCTCTACACAAGCTACCTACACACTGAGTTTGATTGCAATTAGTCACTCCTAACTTGAGTTATTGAGCGGAAACTATTTTTCTATTTTTAGTTACAGTGACCTTGACCTTGACCCTAGTGACCCCAAATGCAATCCCAAGCGGCGTCTCCACGCAAGCTACCTACAGACCAAGTTTCATTGTAATTGGTCACTCCTAACTTGATTTATTGAGCGGAAACCATTTTTCTATTTTTAGTAACTGTGACCTTGACCCTTGTGACCCCAAATGCAATCCCAAGCGGCATCTCCACGCAAGCTACCTACAGACCAAGTTTCATTGTAATTGGTCACTCCTAGCTCGAGTTATTGAGCGGAAACTGTTTTTCTATTTTTATTAACAGTGACCTTGACCCTTACCCTAGTGACCCCAAATGCAATCCCAAGCGGCGTCTCCACACAAGCTACCTACACACCAAGTTTCATTGCAATTGGTCACTCCTAACTAAAGTTATCCAACGGAAACCAATGTTTGACGCCCGCCCGCCCGACATACGACATCGCCATTCTAATAAGTAGGTTTTTTTAAAAAAACCTGCTTAAAAATGCTTCATTCAGACAGACAGAATGACAGACAAGGGAAATCTATATGCAAAGCAACAAATGAACTTCAATTTAGCAGGGTTCATTAATTTTGCACTTCAGGAACTATTTAATCCTAAAAATTACTGACCAAAGTTCTTAAAAAGGTAACTCAAGCGGTTCAAGAGATGCTGAACAGAAACAATTTCAGATGGACAAGCAATGCCAAAACAATCTACCAAGAGAGAGAAACAATGAACTTCATGCAAAGGCAATGAATTGTTCATGACTAGTTCATGGCCAAACCATGTTTTTGCAGTAAAATAAAACTAATTTTATGAATTTTGAAAACAAAAGTTGATTTCATCACAATTCCTAAATTTCATGTTAACAAACTCTAGTTTAGTATACCTCCTCCGTCTGTTGCTAGACAACAATCCATTTAAATCATGACTTGTGTTAGCAGATGTGTGAAAAAAGTCGTGAAAATTTGTGACAAATAAGAGAATTTCTTTATTGTAGACAAATGTGATTGTTCCCTTAAAAGTCAGAACAGGAATTAAACCATAAAGCCACTTACAGTTACATGAATTTACTTACTTTTGCACACACAAAAAAAACTTTCTTATTCCATAAGAAAAATTCCCTCTAAAAATCTGTCAACAAGTTGGTGCACATAGTATTTACATGCTGTGAGTTTTGTCTTTCCCAGTTGTTAAATAGTGCATGAACTGTTCATGAATGCTTGTGGTTCATGAAATGTCTCAGAATATCAGATCATGGATAATTCAAGAACTCTATATGATTCTTTAGCAGTTCATGAACTGTTCAAGAGCAGTAACTGTTCATGTCAAAAAGTTCATGAACATCAATCAAAAACTTCCTAAGTCAAGTTCATGAACCGTTCTTGAACGGCTTGAAATGTTCATGATTTCATGAACTGCATTTCACAGGGGTTGTCCCAATTTCAGTTTGAAAATGTGTATTACAGTATATATAATTGTCAGTAGCAGCGTGTACGATAGAAGCTGCACATCATAACAGATATCTTTTTGGGCGGAGCTACCTACAGAATGTGACATCGACGTCATTTATTACCTGTGTTTAATGCAAACGCTGAAATGGCGCGGTAAATTGAAATCTGCAGTACTTATAAACCATAGGTGTAAGTCTATAATGTAAACTGATTTTTTTTGATAGAAAGTAACAAAGATATTTCTAGTGCATAAATCGACCCTAAACGGGTGCTTCTCTTACTGTAAGTTAAAACATCTTTACTCCAATCCATGGCCTGATAAGCCTGGCAACTCTGTGACTGCAGCCGACATGCAGAACTAATCAGACAATGATAAGCTAAACCACCAGATGACAAATTAATGGCGTAAATGGGGTGATAAAATTGATGGCATTTTAAAAACAGAATTGGGGAAAGTGGGGAAAGTTGCTACTAATGTTCAATATAGCTAACCGGCTACTTGACAGTGGTCACTTTGTCTGCATAGCAGTATATACTATATCAGACCCTTATCTGTGTAGATTTTCAGGGTTGAATTTGAGCTATGCATTTTCACGGCAGTGCTGCACTTTAAAATTTCGGATGATTTTCAACAATACAAGTAGATCTTGAGTTTTCAGGGTGAGGGATTTTCTGTCCAGATCATCTACATAATTATTCTGATCGACTCATTTAAATATTTCAATTTTCCACCCTGAAAGTGCTATATATTTATATGAAAATGAATCTATTTCTAAAATTCATGGTTGCTAAGATACCTGGCTGGAAAATACATTTTTAGGGTGGATTTTGTGCTGCTCATTTGCATATTTCACACTGTTAAATTTTTTCAGGGTAGATTTTGTCCAGCTCATTTACATATTTCGCAAAACACCCTGAAAACATAACTTATCTGCCTAAAAATAAAATTCAGTCTCTTCTGTTTTCAACCATTAAATGTTTAAAGTCAGGGCAGAATAATTTGTTAAATCCAGTGTCCAATCAGGGTGTAAACTGGTCTCACTTTTCCATACAGGAAGAATCTTACAATTTACAACCAGCACTGCAAATGCTCTGCATCACATAAACTTAAAGACAGGTCAAAGTAAAATAATCAGTGACAATTATCTCCTAAATCCTAATAGACCAAACATAAGATTATCAGGATTTAATATCTATCATTATATTCAAAGGCCATTAAATGGGAGGTAACTGTGACCTTGACCTTTGACCATAAAAAACAATAGGGATCATCTTTTCAGCAAGACCCATCATCCTGTATGTATGTGATTTGACAGATCTCAAGATATTGAACAGAGACGATTTTCAAAGTTCGGGTAACTACATGTAATCTTGACCTTTGAGCCACTGACCCCTGGACAATAGAGATCATCTACAGGTTGAATGAAATGTAACCAGGCTATAATATTAGCCAAATTCTTTCATTCAATTTTAATAAAAAACTGAATTCTATTATTTAATGTTCAAATTTTGTTAATTTAAATAAATTAATTAAATGTACATCAATAATTTTCTATTTTGGAATTTAGCTGTTTTGACATGTTGTACTTTATCTTAAATATTTCCTGCTACAACATGTCAGTATTTTTGTTATCACTTTATCAAAGACAATTTGATTATAATACAGATCTTGCTTTTAGCACCTCACATATAGGCTATTGTTAGGAAAACACCTTGCTTAACTGATTGATTGATAAGCTAAATATGTCCCTAGGTAAACTTCTTAAATTGTTAAGTAACAGATTTCACTTTTTGTTACAAAGATTCTTATTGGTCAAATTCATAAATTACTTTTAAATTTTTATTGGTTAATTATGTTACTCTAGACATTTTCAAAAGAAATATAAATTTTTGTATTAGAACAGATCAGTCTTCATTGGAGTTTTGAATAAGCAACACCTACTTTTAAATATACTTTGAACTAGTTACTTTGGTGTTTGTCTTAAATGTGTTAATCTTACTGCATTGGAATATAGCAAATATAGAAATAACTTTGAACAAGTGTCCTACATAATAAAAGAAGAAACTATTAGAACTTTACTATGGAGTTGGTTATTTGTCCAACCATTATATTGGGGCTTAGGCCCCTGTGATCTCGTGACCCCCAATTTACTACGTCGGTTACGGTGGCCGCGCCAGAAGTCAAATGAAATGGGAATCTGATTTGTTGGACACTTTAAATTCTTTTCATGGAATCCTTTGGCATGTTTGGACTCTGTGTGAAATTTTACTTTTTCAAATTTTCAAACTCATGATTTTCATGTGATTTTATTCAAAAATTTGTATGTTAGCTAAACACATGCGCAAACATTAAAAACTTTACAAAAGCTGTCAGATGGCAGCACTCTCAACTATCGAAGTATTCATACCACTTTAGATTGTACAATTAAAACATACATTTCTAACAAAAAGATTTAAAATTGTTAAAATTTAAGTCATGTAACTCGATGATCATTTCTTGTCATCAAGGTTGATACCCGTCAATATTTACTTGTAGTTGTTTATTGAATCAAATAGGTAATTAACTGAGAAAATGTTCCTTAGCATAATGGATGAATAAAAAAAAAAGTCTATTTAAGGCCTAAAAAAATTGTCTGTTTCCTGTTACCCTACTGACCCTCCTTTTTTACCCCCAACCCAAACATTTTTATGACCCTGCAAAAAATTAGCATCAAGAAAATTTCTAGTTTTTATGGAAAATGGTGTTGTTGTATGTGATCAAAAGCATTGTTTACTGGTTTGTTCCATAAATATTACATCAAAGACCTAGTAATAGCTGAATACTGTTATTCAGACCCAACAAATTAGAAAATCACAAAATAATCCATACCTTAAAATATTTAGCATGTTACAGGAAACAGACATAATAATTTTTATTTAGGCCTAATGTTGCATTAAATTAGAAATTGTTTTTCACAAAAGAACATGACTATTGTTTTTTGTCTCTCCACCCCTATGACCCTGACCTTTGACCTAGTGACCCCTGATTATACTATGCCCATCTAGACTTTATACTTGCATACACAAGGTTTTCTATGATTTAACCCTGTGACCTAGTTTTTGACCCCAGATGACCCATATTCGAACTCGTCCTTGATTTTACCAAGGCAGTCATACTGACCAAGTTTCATGAAGATCCAGTGAAAAATGCAGCCTCTATTGCATACACAAGGTAAAGTGTGGACAGACAGACAGACAGACGACGGACACCATAGGTCACCTTTGAGCACTTTGTGTTCAGGTGAGGTAAGAAAAAACATTTTAAAAATTTCACAACCCCACTGGGGCCTCATCTCCGAAGTGATATTTTATTTCTTCAACTTACAGTTATAAAGAACTTAATTGTAGTTATCAAATTAAATCAGTACTACTACTTTCAGACAAAAAGAATTGTTAAGTTTATACATGTATACATGTATATAGAATAATTATATTAGAAAAGACTACATCCCCTTAAGGGCCTCATTTCTGTAAAAATCCAGTTTCTTAATTTTCTGTTGTTAGATAATACAAAGTTGATGAGTTGTACGTGCCAAACAAAATAATATTCTGACAATCCGTTTCAGAAAAAAGAAGCATTTTTAAAATTTCACCACCCCATTTGGGCCTCAGGGTAAATTTTTTTTCAGCACCTCACAGTGATACTGAACTCAGTTCTTATCAGTTTAATTAAATCAGTACTATCAGTTTCAGAAAACAAAAATTTCTAAGTTTCTAAATAGAGTATTTAAGAAAAGCACTACACCCCCATAAGGGGCCTCATTTCTAAACTAGATGGGTGTTCAGTAGAACACTTGTGTCGCCCTCTTACGCTTTGTCAGAATAACCAATAATTTTGTGACAAAATCTAAGTACAACATGGGGCATAACTCTGTCAAATATGACCTTGACCTACAAAAGTTGGCGGCATCATGACGTTTATGTCATAAGCAATACAATTTGAAAGTTTGGTGAAGAAATCTTAAGAAATGGCAAAATTATAGCCATCATTAAGTTTTCGTGACAAAATCTAAGTACAAAAAGGGGCGTAACTCTGTCAAATATGACCTTGACCTACAAAATTTGGCGGCATCACAACCCTTTAGACATAAGCAATAGAATTTGAAAGTTTGATAAAGAAATCTTAAGAAATGGCAAAGTTATAGCAAAAATCTAAGTATAAAAAGGGGCATAACTCTGTCAAATATTGCCTTGACCTACAAAATTTTGCGGCATCACGACCCTAATGTCATAAGCAATACAATTTGAAAGTTAGATGAAGAAATCTTAAGAAATGGCAAAGTTACAGCCAACGTTAAGTTTTCGTGACAAAATCTAAGTACAAAAAGGGGCATAACTCTGTCAAATATGCTTTTGACCTACAAAATTTGGCGGCATCATGACCCTTTTGTCATAAGCAATACAATTGTAAAGTTTGATGAAGAAACCTTAAGAAATGGCAAAGTTATAGCCAACGTTAAGTTTGTGTGACGGACGGACGGACCGACGGACGGACCGACGGACAAAGCGATCCCTATGTATCGCCTTATCTCCGAAAGGGCCACACAAAAATCAGGAAATGTAGGGGGTGGATATTTGAAAGGGTGATCATTAAAATATTTGTGCCAATTACAATTTAGTTTTGATAACCGGTTTCAGAGAAATAGAATTTTAATGTTTTTATATTGCATATAGAAGAAAATAACAATTAAAGGGCAATAACTCTGGAGATACTAATACTAATTTGATCTTGACGAAAGATATGTGTGCCCCGCGGCAATATGCTATTGTACACTTATCTTAAATTTCATGAAATTCTATCCATTTGCTCTTGAGTTATGACTCCAGACGGACGGACGGACAAACGGACAGACAACGCCAAAACAATATCCTTCTGCCTTTGGCGGGGGATAATTAATTCAATCAAGAGTTATCGAGCTCGATTTTCTGATACTCCTGAAGACTTTAATTTAAAAAGTTTCAAATCAATCGGAACAGTGGTTCCTGAGATATGATCGATCATTATAGTATTGCATGCAAAACTTTACCCAAAATGGCTAAGTCCAACAAGGGCCATAATTTTACACTACATTTAGTCAAGATTTATTTAACTCGCTTGTATGATAGAAAACAGTAAAGTGTCAAATCAATCAGGCAAAATTCCTAGACCTGATCATCTGATTATAATATAATATTATACTCTACAGTACTTATCCATGTTAATTTTTTTATCTATTAACTCATCCTCTAATAATAAATAAATAAATAAATTATAAATAAATAAATAAATAAATAGATCTAAATAAATAAATAAATAAATGAACTTACTTGTAGAATCTAATCCATGTAGAATATTTATTTGGCTCCATCCAAACTCCGATTGTTTGTTTTTACACACATACATGTGTATGTCACATACAATCACAATATGCTGTGTAAAGTACGTCCTACACACACATACATATTAACACACATATGTAGAACTTTTATGCCGAGTTGTAAAATAATCCAGCACCAGTAAATATTTACACGTGTATATTGTATTTAATCACATTATTTTATTGTTGTAAACCCAAACGCGTACAGCTTGGTGTATTGATTGATACCGTCGAGTGTGACGCTGAAATCTGGCGACATTTTTATTTTGTCTTTCTCCTTTTTAAACTCCACTTCCGGTGTTATAGTACAGCCCCCTATATGTACTGTAACTGTTTGTTGTTGTTTGTTCACCTGGTTAACTAGATGACTGAATACTGCAGCTGTCATTGTAACTTTGTGCAACAGAACAAATTCAATATTCACCATTTCCGGTGAGAGCAGTTCTTTGTTACCGAGATTGATACACAACAACCAAACATCTTTCACGTGAACTAACTTACGTAATGTAGTCAGCATTGTTTCAATGTCCTCCGTAGATTCTAGATTACTGCACTGAAATGTTTGTAGTTTACTGGCTGCAGAAAGAGAACTCAGATAGCGCGACACAAGACCTGGTTTAGATAAACGTCCTACATCACACTTCTCTAACGACGCCACATTAATGTTCAATTCTGACAGAGGTATATTGTCCAGTTCTAACGTCCTTAGCTGTGAATGTTGAGACAGTTCTAGACTGACCCCAGCACAGGAATCCTCGTGGTCCTTGCAGTGTAAGTTATACAGCGAAATATCTTGCAGAGAATTTCTTGTTGATAAATGCTTCACTAACTTTTCCAACTCATCATGACTCATCACAAAACAGTTTATATCTATGCATTTTAAGTTATCTAAGCTATAGAACCTGCTAGACAATGAAGCAGACCAAGTACTGTATACCGGTATAAACTGACCATCTTGCCATTTACTGGACACCAAGGTTAAACATTTTACTGAGCTGTGTAATAGCGGTGTAATGTCACAGTTATCAAATTCTCCCTTGTAGAATATTTTATCTACATTTCTGAGGTCAGCAAGTTCACAATTATCGATAATTTCCTGGACGCTGTATGGGATTCCTTCCATTGCTACACTAACTGACCTTATATTTTCTTTGTTTTGGACGGCCAGCTGTTTCACATACTTTAAATAGTTTTTTTGTCTACAGTCTCTATCAATAATAATGTCCTGGTGAAACAATTTCAGTTTCGCGTTTTGTGAGTTTTCTTTTACACAAGAAATATACATGTCTTGTAATTCTTTCAGCGGCTTTGTGTATTTTACAGGGTCATTGACAAATGTCATTGCTCTATATTTCTGCGTTATTTCATCCTTATTTATGACTTCTATTAACTCGCCTGAAATAAAAGAAAACACGTCCACATTGATACCACTGAGAAAGATGAAAACTTTCGACATTTCCAGAATATCTTTGACAGAATGACACTGTGATAGAACTTTATTTTGCACTGTGATTTGATCTGGCACCGAGTGCATGTGTAGAGCCGCGAAAAATTCCTGCACTGTTTTGTGAGCAAATGATATTTTTGCTTTTTGTTTTAAACGTTTTTCTTGGTCTTTAGTTTGCGACAATATTCCTGATTCTAAACAGAATAGCAAGAGCTCTTCGTTCAGGTATTTTTCAGCTGTCGTGCTGTCAAATACCAGTTTTTCTCCCTTTGTTTCCCTAAGTAACGTTTGAAAAGCTAAGTTCGCCAATGTTTCCAGGAGTGTGTAATATTGTGTACAACATTTTTGTTCACGAAAGCATTGAGGAATCCCGTCTGTAGCACGTTTGTCTACCTGTGGTAGAGGTAGCTTTAAATTCTTGTACTTTTTTACAGTCCTTGAGAGCAAAAGTTCTACAATGTTACTGTATAATTCACACAGAGATTGTCCTAGGCTTTTCTCATCACACCACAAACATAGCAAGTACATTAGGAGGAGTGGAATAGAATCTACATCAGAAATGTCAAGTTGAGCCACAGCTGTTGAAAATGTTTGTGCCTGGTCTTGCAATTTCATTTCGTCCTTTTCGTCGGTTAATTGTGAAATAACTCTTTCTTGTAATAGACGTTTGGAGGGATTGTTCAATTTTACGAGTTCAAACCTCAGACTGCTGGAGTCAATGTCGTTAAGCTTCCACGGCCTACTGGTAGTTAGAACTGTACATTTCTTATAAACTTTGCTGTGCGGGATCCCATTTGCTTTCTTGTCACAACTCGTTGGATGTGTCCACTCGTCCAAACCGTCGAGTACAACTAGACATCTATTCTCAGACAACACCATATCTATATCTAACTTAGATAGAGGTGATCCATGTGATGGCAGGTCTTGAATAATTTGGTCACTAATAAGGTCAACAATGTCACATTTACCAGAGCTGTCACGTAAAAATATCAGGAACAGAAAGTCGAAGTCATTGAGGGCATCAATTTCATCCTTTTTGAAAAGTTCTGTTTCGTTCTCATTGGGTGTATGAGCTTGACACCATGTCATAGCCAAACGTTTACTGAATGCAGTTTTCCCTAAGCCAGCATCTGCACTCAGGTATATGTCTTTGAACTGACTGCTGTCCTCGAAAAATACATTGCGCAATGTTTTAATAGGTGTTTTTATCTCGTTTCCTCCACCAAAAGCACGCTGCACTTTCACGGAATTGATTTTTGGCATAACATAGAACTTCAGAAGGGGTGTCTTGTCGTTTTCGAATAATGGCGAGAGCGGCAGATTTTGGTGTCTTTGTCTGTAGAACTCCACCAAGTCTTGCTGTAATTCTGAAATTAAAAACGAAAATTCAATTATGTAAACTTTCATAACCAGTGGGAAGATGTCTCTAGAATATTTAAAAAGGAAATCAAATTAGCTCTTATTTACCGTGTGCGAGTCAGTATTCCTCTTCCATTCACACCAACAGCAATTAAAATAATGAATACATTTAAAATTTTAATTACATTATTTGAAAAGTAATGTTTCAGTGATAAAACTAATTGCACTTACTTCTGAAATATTAGATAAATTTAAGTTATGTGTTCACAACTTCTATACGCCTTGATTGATTTACAGATTTGCAGACGACAACTTTTGACAGCAATTAAAACCACAGGTTCTTGATTCCTCCTACCAGAATTACACAATGTTTGTAAGAACATTCAACGAAAGTTTTTTTTAACGTTTTTTTTTTTTGTGTTTTTGCAAAAAAAAAGCAAATGATTTATTTAAGCATTGTGTGTCGTTTTAAAACTTTGCACACTGAGAATTAATAGGCCCTATTGTGACAGTTTGTTCGGTAGTTGGAGAATTGTGAACGACAGGTTCCGTGCGTTTAAACAGGAACGTAGAATCAAATGTATATTCTACGTTCCTGGTTTAAAGATAGTTTTGTTATTTTTTTCTTAAAACGATGGAAAATATGACTTTGATAGTCGGTGAACATTTGATTACATGCAAAAATTATCAATAAAAATAATGAAGAAAGGTTTGTTTTAAGTAGATAGGAAACATGAAAGAACTAGTCCTTATTGAACTACATGTATAAAAGAACACCATCACCTACATACAGTATTGTGTATACATAATATCACACAGGCATCTGAATAATTTGCAGTTTATGCAGCGTAGTCAACATACTGCATTATGTCACGTCATTGTTTTTTCCAAGCCCCTGTGGTAAATCATGCTGTCGCACGTAGTTGAAATTTACAGCAAAACGTGTACATATCCAGATATACATGTAGTATTTTGCAATGATTCTATTATTAGTGTTTTTTGTGTTTGACAGCTGATTTTGAAAGAGCAGTTTGATCCCAGCTTTAATCGTTCTTTTAAAGTGATAGATCTCTATTGCATCATAATTAAAAGAAAGACATAAACCATTTATTTATACATATTGACAAATGAACATTGATATATACTTACGGACAAAAGTTCTGTACGGTTCGAAAGTGTTTAATTAAATGTTAATTGTTTGTTACTTTTATTTTTTTATTTGCAAGTACTGTAATACTGCTTTTAAATTAATAAACCGCAGCATTCTCTTTGTTATAATTTTTACTGTTTCCTCGTAGGCTGCGTATAGCAATAAGCTCAAAATAAACAAGAGTTGTTATTAGGACAACACGCTCGACTTTTCTCAGTGCTTGCCAATAAAACAAAACTTTTGGCAGTAAAAGGCAAAACAAGAATCTAGTGTAAACAAAGACCGTAAGTAGCAAGATATGAAGTCAGGAGTTATTTAACTATGTGCATGACAGTGCAAGTTGCACACAAGGCTTTAAGCAGGAATTTGTAAGTTCTATAAAAATATTTTAGACAGAGTTATCTACTCTTGCTTACAGATGGATGCCATGATGGTACATCAGCATTCCATCTTTCAAAGAAATATCTCAAATGTTTTAGTCAATAGTGGACAAGTACGAAAACCTAAACCGAGATTCTAAATCAAACGGGCCATAATTTAATAGAAATCTTTCTCTTGCCTACACGTGGGATCATGATGGTAAAAAAGTATTCAAACTATCAAAGTATTATCTTAAACAGTAAAGTCAAAAAGTGGACGGGTACGAAAAACATAACCGAGATTCTAAGTCGATAGTGGGTTTTATTAAATGACTTAGACAAAAAGCCTAATCGTTATTAAAGCCGAAGTTAAATAAAAAACTTTCTACCCCAACTCTTAATATTGTTTGTTTTGGTATTTACGACCGTTTTCAACAGTATTTAAGTTATATACAGGTGGGCAGGTTCCTATGACAGTATATTTGTGTACTAGACATCAAACCTCCGTAAGAAACTGCCAACAGTCTCACATAGAGACAGGTCGGTAGCAGGTCTCGAACCCATGACTCTCAGTAAGTGAGAGATTCAATGATAACATGTCAGTCACTTTAACCACTCGACCATCTAGTCCTTAACCCAAACCCTGAACCGTGACCAGGAGTAAGACACACCTCATACTTGCCTCTTTGTTGCACAAAATGCACTTGCGCCCCGGTGTCATATTTTAAATTAAGCACCGCTAAATAGTAAAATTCCATCTTGGTTCATTTTTCTGATTTGTAGCTTTCGCCTCGCTTATCCACTTCAGTGCCACGGAGCCATGTTCGGGTTAAGTGTCTCGAGGCAAATGGGCCAATATTTAAAATTAATTGGTTGTTTTTAAGGTTGGCTTTTTATTTGAAAAAAAAAATGTTTTAATTACAATGATAATATTGGACGATTTAAGTCATGTATAAACTGTTATGACGTCATCATCATGATGTCATTCTTTTTGGCCCGAAATCTTGACCGATTCACGCCATTGTCTATATGGTGTTATAGTGTATATCCATCGTAGGATTAGAATTGTCGCGAGTTTCGCGTAAAACAGAACCAACACCTATACATTTTGTGTATGTGATAAATTTCTATTTCCTACTGTATTGAAGATGTAGCAGACCTATAATATTAGTAAGAAAAATTGTTCGACAAACTAATACGCCTACAATTACATTTTATAAACGAATTGGATTTAGATTTACTATGCTGAAAATCTTAGTCCAGACTGAACGAATTCCAGTCGATAAGTCTGATCACACGCAGTAACTTTCACCCAAAAACCCAAACAACGAAGTCTATAGACTTCGAATTATTTTCGAATATTTAAGGGACAGCAATATGGTAGGTCGGACCATGGTCTGACGCTAGATTTCGTTTCTGGTAAATGAAATTGTTATAGTAATAAAAGAATAGTTCAGTTTAATAGATACATTTTTCACTAAAATGCAACAATATTCCGAAGTTGAAATGCTTTTCTTCTGTTGTGGACAGCACAAATGCCTGTTTTAATATTGTTTGAAAAACAAATTCTGTCAATCAGGAGAATTATAAAAGCGAACTGTTGTTCTGACCAGGGATCTTATGTACTATATACTTGTATTATATATAAGATCCCTGTTCTGACATAGAAAAGCTGATATGTATGTATGATAAGTTGTACATATTTTTTGTATTACAAGATAATGGGATAATTCTGACAAAATTCAAATCAGAGTTATAGTTCTTGGTACATTCGTTTCCCTTAGACTGAAATTCGTGTTTCAGTTTGCCGAGTACTTTAGGGGTAAACTATAAAAGTTAAGACCCAGGAAACATAAGATCAAATATTAAATGAATGTAAAAAAGACACAGCAGAGCCGGAAAGCACAATCCCGACCGCGAGCTCCTGTGTCGCGTAACAGTTACCAGTGAGACATGTATAATTACGTCTATGACAAACATCTTTTGTTTAGCAGTACCTTTCGTCGGTAAAATTGAAAGTTGTCACATTTATTTGAAAATTGGTACATGCGTATATCGTGTCCATATATATCTGCGTCGCATGGTTACGTTTTTATTCTTGTGACGTCACATGCCGTCATTTAACAACGCCCTCTAGTGGCATCGTACTGGAACCATCCCGTCATGAAGTATTTCTCACATAGCTTTCTTGATACCTAACCGATTTCTTTTGTCAATTCTATCAAAGTCGTCAGATATTGTACTTAACATCGATTTAAAAACATTTTCCTTCTTACATAAAGCATGTCATGATTCCGCTTAAGGTAGTATGCGACCTTTGTCCGACGTCAGACGTCAAAAAGCGAGTTTTCTCCGATTGTTATGAAATTTTGCTTAATGGTAATAAAACGTATTGCACGCATTGTTATCTTTTTAATTTTTCCATTCTACATTTCGTTTCCTAGCAACGCGACGTCGGATGTCGCTGTTTACAAGCAATGCTGGTTCAAATATGACTTTAGTGAAATTTTGATAACACCATATGCTAGCTCTCTACCTGTGGAATACGTACATATAAAGTTTTAGATACTTTATCTGTCAATTTTTTCAGCGCGAAACATTTAGTACTTAAAATTCGCCCATTTCTTCACCCGAAATTGTGACTCCCGACTCACTTTAAGGTTAGTTTTGGTCAACGGAACGAGATTCAATCAACTAAGAACTCACACGGTGATTTAACGCAGATCCTAGCAAATAACATAACAAATTCAAAATGGGGGGTCTTCGGGGATTTTTTTCACAAAATTGCAATCAAGTAAAGTTGGGACGTCAAGAAAAATGAACGTTGAGTTATAACGTCGTGAGAACTATCGTCTGACGTTATTACGCGCAGCGTTTGAAATGTTCAGTCTGGTGCAATTTTAATGTCAATTAAATTTTGTACGGGTTTTGAGATTAAAATGACTGACCTAGCACATTTATGTTAGTCCTATAGATTTTAAATTCTTCAATATCAAATAAGACCATTGTGTTTGCAATTTCGTTACAGTAATTGAAAGATCTGTGTATATGTAAAACAGTAACTTTTTTAAAAATGTCTTCAGTGGTGAACATTTTACTTAATTATGTCCATCCTTTTGCATGAGTGACTGTTATTTTAATATGCAGACAAAAGAATTATAAAACTCATTCATCGCGATTGTCACAGTTTTATTATCTACAATGTACAATAATGTACAATAGTAATCATACAACTATGAAAACACCCGTGCTTCTTCATATTTGAATATTGACAGATTTTAATTTCACAAGTCGAAGTCAAGTAAAGTCAAAATCCATTTATCCTCTTATTTCATACACATATAAAAGAATGAGGATAGTATAATCAATGTATCAGCGGCTCAGAATTTAAACAAGCAAAGTGATTACAAAATAAAATAAATGTCACTAAATGATTGAAGTTAACAGTCACTAATATTTCCGTTAATCTGCATTTTCTAATAAGTTATTGTCTTTTTACACACTTCTTGGTTTGATAAAGATGTGTTTTTCAGAGAGTCAGAATTTCTACAATATGCACCTAGCACGTTAACATTAAGATTTAGAGAACAATTTACACTGACCTGAAATGCGATCAACGAATAGCTTGATATTAAAATCTGAAAAAGCAAGGCAATGTAAATGGGTTCGAAACCCGGTCAAGGTTCTTTCTTCTTTTTTTCTTACCCTGCGACATTTGGCGCCTGCTGACTGAATGAAATCGATTTTTACAATAAAAATCTACCGAACAATCGCTTCCATGTACTAAAAATTGCGCCGACTATTTTTTTTAAAGGTCGTTCTCGATATAAGTGTAATATCAGCGTACTATGATCTATAATACAGAAATTTGCACATGTAAACTGACAAAGAGAATTCAATTGTTGATGTGTACAATTTACACGTATTCTTTCTAGCTTGTGAAGAACATGTAATAGTATAACAAATGAGCATTGATGAATGTCATTTTAGAATTACTGTTACAAAGAATGCAAAGTCGATTCGAGTGACGACGAGTTTTATTGTTCGTGGAATTAAAATTCGCACGGACATTGCAACCTATTCGCAAGAAAACCTAACTCTACCACTCTTCTTCCTTCTTGCCGTGATATATTTATAACATAAACACAACCAAGCTAGAGATCGCGGGCAAAGGTTCTTAAGCTAGAACCAGTTATTGTATGATTCATTCTTCAGCGCTCGGCTAGATGCTAACAAAAGGCTAAACGTTACTTATGAAAAATAATTCGAAATGTTTCAGAAACAACTCTTCAACCTACACGTTAAACAAATTGTTACGCTATTTGTTATCTTTCAATAACTGAACAATTTACACAACTTCCATTGCCGTATATTACAATCTGTACTTCCATGTTTATGTTCATTGCATAGAGAGAGACAAGTAAAAAAATCTTGAAACATTGTAATCGTCTGAAACACCGAATACAACTCCTTTAGAATACAGCTTCCCGGGGAGCTGTATTCGATGCATATTTACGAATACAGCTCCCTTGGTAAAGCGGAGCTGTATTCGAACCAAAGCATATGCAAATTCGAATAAAGCTCCCTATATTTGATTTATTAAAATATATAAAGAGCCATGATCCCCATGTTAAAAATGTCCACAAATGGAAATAAGAAACCTAAATTGTCTAAAAACATCTAACACCTGTTCAAAATACTGTATGTTACATCTATTACGTCCGTCTATTTGTCCCTGCATCTGTCTGTTGTCCTACTCTGTCTGTCGTCTTATCCGTCCGTCTGACAGGCCGTACACCCTGATCTGTAAAAGCTTCATTACGTCAACATTTTTTTTTGCCATATGTTCTCCCGTCATATGAAATCAATGAAGGTTTATTGAAAGAAAATAATTCTTCAATATCAATCAACTGTCCGCCAAACACGTACGGACAAAAAGACAGAAATACCAGGGCAAAGTACTGCATCCTGAATAGCGGTATGAATCCTTATTATTTTATGATAAATTATTTACCGCGTATTTGTATAAACGAATGATACGTCTGTTGTATCGGGTAACTGGGGAGCTCTATTAAAAAAGGGTACAAGAACCCCGAATAACGTGGGGAGCTGTATTTCAAAGGAACTGTATTCGTAGTTACAATCATCTGCTGTTTAGTTATGTCACCAGACGCTTATTAATTTATGCTACTTTCTTTCCTCAGTATTTAGAACTTAAGAGTAAACGCTCTCGAGACCAATTCCAGATGGAATCAACCTCGAGGAGAGATAGGCAATGTAGAATTACATTTTGTATTCGTGTCTTGCCTAAGGACACTACCGAAATGACTATGGTGAGGATCGAACTCAGACGTTACTTTCTTAGCAGCTGTTCATAATAACGGTAGGTGTTGTATGCAACATCACCGGTGTTTTTTTCTTACTTTGAAGTGATGGGTAGGGTAGGCATTGATGTATACAGGAGGAAAATACTCGCAAAAAAAATGATAGAATACGCAAATCATTTGCTTTAACGCACTTTAATAGAAACATTTATTCGAATTAATTGTACATAGATGATTGATATTTACGCGATTCCTTAATGATCTGCTTCTCAAAAATGCATACTTTTGTTTTAAAGTACATTGTGTAGTTGATGAGCAGGCGAAATGATGTCGAATAACGTCGCATATTTCATTAAGATACGGTCAAGTTTTCGAAAATGTTGAAAGTAACAGGTAGTGATAGCAATACCTTTATGTTACGTTAAAGTGACATTATGCACATTTTTTCAAGCAAACAATTCAGCTGAAATAGGTGTGTATGCAAAAGGGTAGAGGAAATAATAGCTTTTAACCCAATACACCAAACTCCTCCTGCTACCCGTATCAAATAATAACTTTCCAAATATTACTTTTCCTATTTTGACTGGGAGAGTCAATTGAAAAAAAACAACTGCATGCAGGAGTTGCTTCCCTTCCACTACCGAAATCTCTCTACCAACAACTACAACAACACAAGGGAGACCACTGCAAACGAAGGAACTATTATTTTATTTTGTCCATTTTTATTTATTTCTTAAGTACCAACTTCAAATACTAATGCGGCATTATCATTAGTTTTACACATTTAAATGCACAGCAACCGAAAATTGCTTTTATAAAACTGTCACCAAATTACACTATGTGCAGTAACATGAGCATAATGCCACTTTAATTATCATACAATGATTATGCGTATTCCTTGATAAATAATGTATAATTTTAAACAAACGAATTTGTCGTTAACAACGGACGCGCTATCAAAAAATAAAATGATGAACATTTTTTAATTTTACACTTATTTCTCTACTGCTTGTTAATTTTTACTGTGATTGGCTAAAAAAGTTATAGTTTTTGATGGGACGCACGTTGCATTCGTTCTAGACGCACGCACGTGCACAAATTATCGTGAATGAATGTAAGTTTCATACAGTATACTCAAATATATACTAATCTGTCTCTCTTTTGCTTTGACCATTACAGCTGCCTTGATCACCACTTGCCCCGATATTTTCTTCTACAAGAATATGATTTTTTTTATCAAATTCTCCAAACATTTCAACTGGCATTCTCGTCTGCGTCCGATTGTTGTCTGCTTGTGGTACAGCGGCAAATCATAACAAATGACGGAATTAACGTGATTTCTTTCAACTGTCATTTGGCGCAGAAATAAGCTAATTAAAGTATTTTGTTTTAGAGATAGCTTTTTAATGCAAAACTAACAAAACACATTTGCAGTAACAGCAAATATTACCAGTGCATATATATAACCTATACGTTTCAATTAGAGTATATAGATTATAGGTATCGCTATCTGTTTTTATTTACTCCATAGTGATTATCCTACTTTTGCGTATCCAAGGATGGCTGTTCCAACGTTCATCTTTGTGTAAGCGGACCTTAAAGTCACGTATGGCGCCAAAATAACACAGAGACGTCAGGCGACGTCATCATTTTTCTTGACGTCCCAACTTTACTTGATTGCAATTTTGTGAAAAAAATCCCCGAAGACCCCCCATTTTGAATTTGTTTTGATATTTACCAGGATCTACGTTAAATCACCATGTGACTCGTTAGTTGATTGAATCTCGTTCCGTTGACCAAAACTTACCTTAAAGTGAGTCGGGAGTCACAATTTCGGGTGAAGAAATGGGCGGATTTTCAGTATTAAACGTTTCGCGCTGAAAAAATTGACAGATAAAGTATCTAGATCTTTATATGGACGTATTCCGCGAGTGGAGAGGTAGCATATGGTGCTATTAAAATTACACTAGGGTCATATTTGGACCAGGTATGTATGTAAAACGTCGATTTTACACCGCCGGCATTCGACGTCGCGTTGCTAGGAAACGAAATGTAAAATGAAAAAATTAAAATTAAAACGATGATATTTGAACACAATTAATGAAATAAAAACAGGATGTCTTCGTCCTAAATTGTTCACAAGTAACGCATGAATAACACCACTTGAACGCCAACAGAACGACGTTTGCGAGATGACGTTCAGTTCATGACAATTTATCACTGATAATTTCTATTCTCTGCGTTATTTTAACACGGAAGTGCCATACACCCCGTTGCGCTGTAAATATGAACAAGTAGGCCTGTATAACGAAGGATTCATCTCATCGGGTCGTACCGCATATATTCCTCGCCCGAGGGTGGTGGACCTAATAAGCACGTATACAAAATGATTCATGTTACTATGACCGAGAAAAATAGTAGACCTCTGTATAGTCCCGAAAAATCAACAAGTAATGAAACAACACAACACAACAGAATGTAACGACCTTCTAAATTTTGAATAATATTCGATACATTTAGCATTATTTTATCATTACTATTTCATTGTGCTAGTTATGTAAAAATGTTTACAGCCGTTGTGAGACGAGCTAGGTATACATACATGTACATGTATATATGTTCAAAATAATACAACGGCGCACACGGAAGACATGCTTATATCGAGACTGATCGGCACAGTTGGTCAAGCAGCCGAACATCATTCAGAATTTTTGTCATAGTTTATAACTATCGAGATAACATTAAAAAAAACTTAAAACTTAAAGATATTTTTTTCAGAAAACATGTCTAAATAATATTTGACATTATCCTGATAGCTATTTCGCCAGCTCCTGGCAGAAATATGCCACCATACTATTACACAAAGCGGATGCCTTCATGAATTCATTCCTTTTTAAAACTTAATTATTATTCAACCCTTTTCAAAAATCATTTTAAGGTTAGATGAAAAATATTCCAAAACGTAAACTATCTTATTTCCGAACAAGGCACGCATTGCCAAGTGTTCTTCTAATTTGTGATCAGCGGCGGCCGGTAAATCAAAAACTCGATGTCGTTACGTACGAACGCGTTTACGAAGATGCTACGATTGACTTAAAGTCACACTGTTACACTAACTCTAAGGTGTTTTATCATTCGTAAGTAGCGCTCTCGGAAATTTTTACATTGGCCTTTCATTGGTTTTCGCGATATTCGCAAAAATTGAGTTTCTGCTGTATTTTTAGTTCACCCTGAGCACGCAGTGAGCTTTCCCATCACTCACCATCCATCGGGCGTCTGTCATCCGTCCATCTGTCCAAAAATTCGTCCTACCTCCGCGGCATCTCCTATTAACTAAATGATAAATTTCGTTCAATCTTTACTTGGGTGTTTTGGGTGGTTTTGTTTGATATTTGTTATGAGAATCATTCCATGCAATTCTTTAGTTGTTACGACAAAAAAGGAAAACTATGGAATGCGGGTTGGGACATGCCACTTGCTAATTGCTACTTGCTAATTGCCACTTGCTTATTGCTGATTGCAGGTTTGGACATGCCACTTGTTATTTGCGACTTACGTATTGCCTATTGCTAGTTGCTAATTGTCACTTGCCACTTGCTTATTGTCATTTGCCACTTGCTAATTGCTAGTTGATACATGCCACTTGCTAATTGCCACTTGCTTATACTTAATTGCTACTTGGGATATGCCACTTGGTTATTGCCACTTGCTTATTGCTAATTGGGACATGCCACTTGCTAATTGCCACTTGCCATTTGCCAATTGGGACACTTGCTAATTGCCACCTGCCATTTTCTTATTGCTACTTGGGACATGCCACTTGCTAATTGCTAATTGCTACTTGGGACATGCCACTTGATAATTGCCAATTGGCATTTGCTAATTGCCACTTGCTTATTGCTACATGCTTATTGCCACTTGCTACTTGCCATTTTCTCATTGCCAATTATGATTTCTAATTGCCACTTGCTAATTGTTTTTTGCTAATTGTTTTTTGCTAATTTCCACTTGCTATTTGCTTTCTGCCACTTGTTACTACTTGCAAGTTACCTTTGAAGTCGTTCAAACGCTTTTGATTGCGAGAGGAAATATAATTTTAACATTATAGAGTATATTAATTCATTTTAATTCGATAGCAAAATATCGTTGCCATTGTAATTGTTCATGTCATAATTCATGTTTGTGTTTGTGTTTCCATCTCCGTCCAAGAACATGAATCTCTCGCGCATTGTTAACAAGTGGTATCAGATTTGCCCATTTATTACTTTTGCCGACTGAAAATAAAACTTATCTTATCTTATCTTTCATTTATTAATATTATAATAATGATTCATGTTCGATGTTTCTGGTAGTCTACGAACACGAGTATCAACTTTCGGCACATTGAATTGATTGCGTAAAATTGTATAAGAATGTCTACTCATATTATATCACATATTTAGAACAAACACGAATTTATATAAAGTATGAATTTGATCTAGTTAAATAAAAAAATATATATTAGATATAAAATGATCAGATGATGGTTCATGCTCGGTGTTTGCTCATCTAATTTGTTCAGCTGCAAGATAATTTATATTAAATATATTTTCAGTATGAAATATTATTAATAATTCATAGTAAACTTATAACATATATAATCTATACAAACACCATTATAGATGTCTTGTTTACTTTTAATAGTAACTCATGTTCAATGTTCATGAACATGAATCAGATCACGCGTTTTGAAATTGTATAAATTAAAAGCTTGAATGTTATTGAATATAATATATTTTTGGTATGCATGTTCCATTTTAACATCAAAAACTTAATATTTTACTTCAATAAAATAATAACAGCTAATTTCGTTATTTCCTAGCCATGTTCGGTAGTCATACCGATAACCGATTGGCAACTAGCGATTAGTAACAAGCAAAAGGTAATAAGCAATTAGCAAGTAGCAAGTGGCAACAAGCAATTAACAATAAGCAAGTGGCAGTTAGCAAGTGACATGTCCCAACTAGCAATAAGCAAGTGGCAAGTAAGTATTAGCAAGTGGCATGTCCCAACTAGCAAACAGCAAATG
Source organism: Saxidomus purpurata (assembly GCA_022818135.1). Lineage (NCBI taxonomy): Eukaryota > Metazoa > Mollusca > Bivalvia > Venerida > Veneridae > Saxidomus > Saxidomus purpurata. The sequence continues at coordinate 44,692,057 of JAFMSR010000009.1, read as the reverse complement.
GCAATTGGCATTTAGCAAGTGACAATTAGCAAGTGGCAATTTGCAATTAGCAAAACCACAATAAGCAAGTGGCAATTAGCAAGTCCTAACCCGCAATTAGCAATAAGCAAGTGGCAATTAGCATGTGAAAAGTAGCAATTAGCAATTAGCAAGTGGCAAGTGGCAATTGGCAATAAGCAAGTGGCAATTGACAACACCACTATAAGCAAGTGGCAATTAGCAAGACGCATGTTTCAACAAGCATTTAGCAATAAGCAAGTAGCAAGTGGCAAGTGACAATTGGCAAAACCGCGATAAGCAAGTGGCAATTAGCAAGTAGCATGTTTCAACCAGCATTGATCAATAAGCAAGTGGCAAGTAGCTATAGCAATAAACAAGTAGCAAGAAGCAAGTGGCAATGAGCAATTACTAAGTGGCATGTTTCCACCAGCATTTATCAATAAGTAAGTGGCAATTAGCAAGTAGCAATTAGCAAGTTTGGCATGTCCCAACCCGCATTCCATAGAAAACATTCTTATCATCTTTTTCTTCTTTGACAACTTTTTAACTGCACAAAATAGTAGTTCACGTTTTAAAAATGTTGATGATAGATATATGAACAGAGATAATCCCTGAAACTTCATACATTTTAAGTCCAGTATCATCTTACTTGCAGGTGACCTTAAATTTTTATTCCTCAATTTTGAATTACAGTTACGACCCATAAAATGTTGGTTGCTGAAACTGGTCAAAATATCACTCGTTTGTGGAAAGAATGAAAGCCAAATCTTTTATTTCAGCAAAATTAAGTCAATTTTATATTAGTTCTGGGATACAGTGTAGTATACTAGTATATGTATGTATAGGTCGGCTGTCTCCGTGGTTAGCTTTTAATGAAGTAGATTGCCTAGCTGCTGTAATCTCACAAGTGTTTGGAGGTACGAATTGGCAATATGAAAAAGTTGCCAAAGACAGTCGTCTTTATGTGACGTAACTAGAACAATATGCAAAATTTCAGGTTTATTTTGTATATCAAATGAGTGTGGAGAAGAAAACTGCAATACCCGCTTAATCATCTTCCTGCCAGTGGTCTTATCACAGGTCGAACTGTTGAGTATACACACAGTGTTCCATGCATACAATTTCCAACATGTTTCACTTTAGATTGAATTTCTTTTTATGGTATTTTCTCCGTTTAAACTGTATTTCTATACCGCAGAACGAATTATAATTAATTATTATGAAACGTATTGTGTCTGAACTAAATGTTCAGCATGATGTTTGAAAAAATATAATAGAAAACTACATAAATTCCGTGCGGGTGTATACAGATAATGTCTTTGTCTACACATACTTTTGCGGATTGGTACATGGTTTGTAGGACCATATTTTCCCACTGTGTCATATTTTTGATGAAAACCTGATCCTTCACATTGTAATTTATGTTTCATTGACCTATTTTATACGACAGGGGAATTATGGTACGGCTTCTGTCCGTCTGTTCGCACTGTACTTCCAACCGGAAGTCGCCACCGAATAGTCATACATAAACTGTATTCATTTTTACCCATGTTTACCGTGTGGTTTTATTTAAACTTTTCAAGCAGGAATTCAGTGGTTCTAAAATCGCGATATTTTGCCGATTAATCTCTTTCCAACAAAGTAAAGTGAAATTTAGTAGCCACCATCCACTGTCTATTCGTAAAGAGCTATATAGGGTCTGGTACTCGGATTTTTTTGTATCTGTATCTGGCTCTTCTGTGGTACTTGAAACGAAATGAGAATTCTAGAATAACGTAAGGCATAACTAATCACGAACATGCTTCAGTGTCACTGTTACACTTTGAAGTCAAGAGACATTTGATAATATTTCGTGTCCGCTTCATATATTTTATTGCAAATCACGGCAGCAGTTTTGCTAAAACAGGGACAAAATTCCCTTATCAATGAGTTCGGGTCTCCCCGTATACAGGCTAAACATAGTATCCTCATTTATCATTATTATTAACGAAAATTGTGCAGAACCCGTGTTTTCATGAAACTTTCCAATATTTACAACCTTTCTAGTTTTGAAAGCATTGTACCGGATCTATCCGCGTGGACTCAAATGAAATACAACATTCCCTCTCTTTGTCTCTCACTCTTCTTCGACTTCTCTTTTTTTCTGAACAGACGCCAAAGTCACGTGATGAAATAACACACAGGCAAACGGAAAGCAATTTCAATTGCCCGCTAGGTGACTACATTTACAAATTTTAATGATAATATGATATGAAAGTAATTTAAATTAAAGGCGCATTTTATTCTTTGACGTATGTATCGGCTGTCACTGTTCAGTTTCACGTCATTGGCTCGACGTGGTTCGAATCCACGACTTCTCTTATGCGAATCGGTTATTCTTCAACCAGAAAATCTAGGATTTCTGACACTGATGTGTGGTAGCGTTGATTTCATTACATGTAATATCATAATATAAAACTAATGATTAGTTTCACATAGTCAAGAAGACAGTATTATATAATAGTTTTTAAAGATGTTTAAAAAGCAAATACTTTAGCAACGGTTATTCCCTGACTGCGACATATAGCTACAAAGAGTAAAGTGTCAGAAGCCATTGGGATCATTCCCAGGATAATAACAACATGGCTTAAACATGTTCACGAATTTTGAGCAATACGGATTTTCGTAGACTGGCTAGAACAATTTGGAAACGTCCTTTAATTGCTCATAATGCCAGGTTTGATGAATGCATGTACGTGTATCAACATGCAAGTACGTGTATCAACATGCAAGTACGTGTATCAACATGCAAGTACGTGTATCAACATGCAAGTACGTGTATCAACATGCAAGTACGTGTATCAAGCATGGATAACTTTATATACAGAAATACAAATGTATTGTACAGGAATTTGTACTTGAACCTTTTTATTTGATGATTCAGGTAGTTCGAAGCGTCTTTATTTTTTTCACGAAATTCTGAGAGCTAGCTGTAAGTCTCAGAATTACTTTGAATTTACTGATACAGTTAAATAAATTTACTGATAGATAATGATAGAACCATGTTCTATTCACTCTAAACTAATGTTGACGTATACCTTTCTTTCGTATTCAAGTCGTTTCATCATGAAAAAATGGAAAAATTGGAAAAAATTGGAAAAATGATACTGCGCTAAATTTCTAACATACTAATCTATTTAAAAAAACAAAGTTAGGCATGGTTTTGGTACAAACAAGTGTCATTTCCGCCAGTTAAACATTGGTCTTTGTAAAATAAGAGGTACTTGTGCTCCTGGGACTTTAAAATATCTCCGAACTGCATTGGACTTAAGTGTAACTGATGTATTGAAATACAAAATGCCGATTATGTGTACTTTTTAATATGAGTGATTTTTCAAGCGAATGAATTGCATATCAAGCGTCTCAAATATCCTTTGTCGTCATGACGTGTTTGTATTGTGCTGTGATACTATGAACACGGACGAAAATCTCGAACATGCGAAATACCGTCATATCATATTCGGTACTTTTGTGGAAGGAACTTAAGTGTTGGCAGAGGGCAGTGTTAGATAACAAATACATTTATCTTTATCTTTTAATTTGAATAATTCTTGATGAGACATTATTCAAAATGGCTTTGAGAAAAAATATGATTTGTAAATTTATGGCACAATAACGGCGACTTAATTTGTATTTTTAATAAATTTTAAGTAAGCACCATTAATCTAATGCGTGAACTTTGAACAGAGAAGGTTCCTTCTCATCATCGCACACATTTTATTGCGAACCCGTATGAAGGCCAATTTATATCGTTGACTGTATACTTTAATTAGCTGAAGTCAGTGCGACGTCACGCCACCTTTTGGCGTTCAAAAATGCTTACAGGACGTCATTTACATGGTTTGACGTCATTTTGTTTACACTTGGCACCCTTTGAAAAAGACGTGGTATCACCCATAATATTTGAGAGTGGAGCTCACCAAATCAATTAGCTGTGAGGAGTTCGATAAGTTATAGGCGAATTCGATTTGAATGGCTCTTGGTGTTTGCTATTTTGCGGCAACTACACGTAATTAGAAATGACTGCTCGTCTTCATTCGTAGGGTGGTCTTTATTTGGAAACGGTCTTTAACACAGGTTTGAATGTACGTATACTATAAGTCCCACCTTTCGACAGAATTGTTGAATTTTGTCTATAATTTACTGGTTGTCCTTAAAAAGATCTTGCTGGAATTTAATACAACTTACCCCGAAAGCATCAGTATATGAAGTCTGGTTGTGTATATAATGATTTCGGGGTCACTATTATGTCAAAGGCCAAGGTCACATGGACATGTTAGAAGAAAGTCTTGGTTTCGTTTCATCTTCTAAACCTCTTAGTTTAACCATATTTTATTGCATCAAACACACATGTTAATACAATGACATATGTACACAACGAAACAAAATGCAAATGGGTCGGGCCACAAGTTCTTTCAACTTAGTAAACGGCCCTTCCCAGCAAGAAAATTATATACAAATTTATTTGTCGGGAAACTATGAATGAAACATGTTATAAGTATTCAAATTTGAAAATAAATCATGGTTTATTTTAACAAATAGAATAGTGATAAATACCTAGTGCTTGTTTTTTTGTTTTTTTTTTATCTAAGTATTTTGCGACCGAGATCCTAACACTGTGGATGCCTGTTCCAGTGTGTGCCCTCTGAAAACTATTGGATAATTTATTGGCTACAGGACAATTTATAACATTTATAAACCTCTTACTGCATGATGACAAAATTTTGACGGAAGTCTAGTTACCTATCTGTTTTGTATACTCAAAATCGCGCCGAGCAACTTTGAAGTGTTGAACCCGCACTCTGCCCTCGAAAAATATGTATTTATAAACTTTTTGCAGTAAAGTGCGTTTCATATTTTTCTCTGTGCGCTGTCCTTTGGGTATGTTAGACAGTCTGTATGGTCAAATACGAAAACAAACATGTGTTAAATAACATATACGTCCATACTTTACGACACTGACCAACAATTCAAGAAACTTCTTTCGCGAGATAACAGGAGATAATTGAATCGACATTGCATGAAGTGAAAAAAGTAAATATGTTTCTGTTTAGTACCTTCTGCACCATTTGCACTTGTAGCAATTTTGTTCATCCCATTTGTGTGGAGCGTTTTTAAGATCGCATGATACTCGGATTCACCGCTGAACAAAAATAACAGAAGGTATCCGTAAACCGTCTACAGAACAGATCTTTACAATAGTCAATAGCCTCAAATAGTTAAATTAATTATTGCTATTTCTTTATGAACATGTTTACCTGAACCAAATTTGATATTGATGACCATATTGATATAGTTAGATACTTTTTCGTGAACATTCCAAGAAAACAAAATTAATTGCGAAAATCTGACGGACTTGAGGCATTTACCCCCTCCCCTCTCCACTTCCAAATAATTAATTCTGCATTAATAAACATTATAACACAAGTGGCTGCTTTTCCTATATAAACGTATAGGGAAAAGCCTGTATTTTATTTAAGAAATAATATGTATATAATGTTAGAATCGAAATAATAAGTATCCAAGTTTGGTTTATCGTAGTATAACCCGAGTTTTGAGTTTTTATGCGCAAGAATATATCACGAAGGCCAAAGGCCTGAGTGATATATCATTACGCATAAGAACGACAAACGAGGGTTATTCTACTATACGCACTTACATCCAAATTCCTGACTATAGTTTATGCAACGATAAAATACAGGGAGGCAATTACTATTTCTTAATTCGAACACAAGCGGCTGCTTTTCCTATATAAACATATAGGGAAAAGCCTGTATTTTATTTTACGATAAATTACAGCACGTTTTTCCAAGGACGACGTGCGGTAAAAGACGTAACGACTGACGTATGCAAACAAGCGCGTCCAATCGTATTTCGCGTTTTAAGGTTACAATGAAGTACTGCTACGCGTTTAATAAAGTTCGGGATAGTTTTCAAAGAAAATCACGTGTAAGAATGGAAATAATGAATTGTTCCCTATATTTTATCGTTGGATAAAATATAGCCAGTCGTTTGGATGTGAAAAATTAAATCACTCGTGCTACGCACTCGTAATTTAATTACTAGACTACGCATCCAAACTCCTGACTATATTTTATTCAACAATAAAATACAGGGAGACATTTGTTATTTCTTAATTGAATAATACATATTGAGTGAGCTAATGGTTTAATATAACAATTTCCCTGCATACCTAAACCCAACACTTTTACACAAACACTCGCATTATTATTACTATGAACAAATTTAAGTCAAAACTGCCTACGATAAGACATTTTTGTTTCATGAATACTTTAAGACTTTGAGTCGGTTTAAATTTTTACTTAAGCCTGGGGTCTAGACGCAGCAAAATTGCTTTTTGGTAAGTACGGCAAAAACAATGTGCGCAATAATTAGGTCTCGATCGCATTAAATCTATTAACACTTTTCGCATTTGTATTATTCTTAATACACTCAAATGTAAGGTAGTTCGTGCTTTCCTTGGTCAAAACAATCTTATCGAGTTCAACAGGGGATACATCCCACGGCTGGCCGGGAATATAACCATTTAAAACAACAACATAAAAAACAATGTGTCCGTATTTTTTCTTAAAGTTAACTTCATACCGTGACCGTAGTTGCTTCTTTCGGCAACAGGGAAAAAACAGTTCACAATAAGCAGTTTCTTCCATCGCTCTGTCACAGAGTTTAGAGAGATGTTTTTTGTTCCATACAGCAATTAAAACACATTTGTTTTGGAAGGTTGTATCTATACGAATTTGTTTACTCTCGATTACGAAACAACTTCTCATAACTTATCTTAATCGTCCTTGAGACTCATTCCAGATTGAAACAACTTCGAAGAGAGAGAGATGAAATGTAGATTTTTAGTGTCTTGTCTAGGGACACTTCCACCAAGGCGCTGATTGGGATCAAACCTGGAACCCACCGATCCCGAGGCGAACGCATTGTTAATGTGCCACAGCGGCTGTTTCGATGTTAGTTTTTCTAGTATTATTTTGTTCTTATTTTATTTAAAGAGGCATACTCTAAAACTGGGAGTAATTCAGAAAGTCACAAAACATTATTTAGACTATATAGTTATTCATATTCTTGAAACCAAACCATAAGGCTGAAAATTCCTACATATATTGGTAGAGAAAAACGAAGATATGTAACTGGAAATACGGATAATTTGATTTATTTTTCAGCTCAGTGAACTTATCAAATTAAAAAAAAATATTTTGTTGACATATGTTTAAAAAATAGAAACGGACGAAGATACCTGGTGTTTGAAAGGTTACATAATTACATTTGTTTGTCTTATTTCCTTCCTATTACACCGGTATTTGTAACGTAGATAAATGTGTGTGTGCGCTCTCTCTCTCTCTCTCTCTCTCTCTCTCTCTCTCTCTCTCTCTCTCTCAAATTGCTGGAGAGTGTCATATGAACAAACAAGCACAGAAACATGAATAACAGTTACATATAGACAAAATCATGCGTAACACAGTGGATAAAATCTATGCAAATAGCACATATAATAATCAGAATAAATTAAGGAAATGTCAAACATTAATCATATGTACCAGTGTATCCAAAATTCAAAAGAAGGGCTTTGTTACAAACATAAATGTAGTATTGCACCGGTAATTCACAGGAAAGATGGTTTAGTTTACTGTTTATACTTGAAATACTTTTACGGCATGCTTTCAGGAAAGTGCGATAGCACGATTGAGTTGGTAAGTTCTATTTTCCGCAATATTACTTGAAAGAAAGTATTTGCATCAACAATGCATGGAAATAAACTTGGCACAATGATCAGCAATGGCCTTGAGTCTTGACCTCTTCGGAGAATAGGTGTGTTTTACTAGAACTATCAATTTGATGACAATCAAATAGTTGCATTGGTTGAAAACAAATCCCAAAGTAAAAGCTGGCGATTTTATTATGTTTAATAATCTTGTATTTATGATTTATTACTATTTCTATTCAAAGATCAAACCTCACAGTGCATATTTTACATAAGGATTATTTGATACCTTATCATTTGCTCTTTACAACTACCCTGAAATTAACCCCAGCAAAATACACATTTCTACGATTTGTTATAGTCTTAAGTTTTATTTTTTTAAATTTGAAAATTTCCAACTCCAAGCTCAATATATTTATTGAATGGTCAATCGCTTCAAGACGAGTTTGACAGGTAAGGTAGGCAATGCCCATCTCATCTTGAAGCTGTCTACCAAATCTGAAGCTCAATGTATTCAATTCAATGGTAATTGTATTGTTAATTGACCGATTGAGAGAATGATTGATTGATAATTGATTGATTGAGTTTTGAATGAATGCTTAATGTCTGCATAGTTGATTAACGTTTGATACAGTGTTGCATATTTTTGAAGATTGAATGACTACAGTCGCAATATTTTTCCGACCTCAACCGATATCGTTAAAGATGGCATGTATTGGTTATCTCCGCTGCTGACCAGGCTACTGTTTTATATACCGGTGTTGAACCGTATATGTCCCGGAACGTATATATCACACGAGAGAAAAAAATCGACCGCATATGTCACACGTGTGATATATCGGTCGAAAATAGTCTTCGCGTGAAACGTATATGGCACATAATATGTATACGTTTGACTTCGAATTTTATAGGAACACGAAAACGAATATCTCACATGCAGAAAAAGGCAAATAAAAACGAAATGTAACCATGCTTATGGGAGGCACCCATATACTATTAGGTATATACATGTATATAGGTGTAATGTGGAGAGCCGAAATGCAATGACATGATTATCCAAGAAAGTCCAAGGTAAACGACATGCGATCAACACTTATTGGAACTTAAACACAGAGTAAACTTGATATATCTGCATGGCCGGCTCCTGTGGATCGGTTCCGATCCTCTTCCTGGAATGACTTAAGCAAAAGTATAATTTGTACTTTCATGCACTTTAATATCACAACCTATGAGACATATACGTTTCGGTGTAAACTGTCAAAAATGACCAAACGAATATGTCACATTAAACACGTGTTATATTTACGGTCGAATATATCACACACGTGTGATATATACGTTCCGGGACATATACGGTTCAACATACCGGTATGTACCTGTAGGGGGGTTAATGTGGCTATAACATATTGTGGTTTCGGATCCCTGCCATTGGGCTCATAAAAGTTATGAGCCTTGGAAGGTAAAGAAACACTAAAACCAATGTTATATTTTGACTGGAAAAGACATTGCTTTTCTCCCCCGGTTGACTCTGGTAATATAGGGAGGGTATTGTTCTATACATGTGCTTGTAGAGGGAGGGTTATAGAGCTATAACATATTGAAGGTTCGAGTCCCTTTCTTAATGGCATTGGAACCTGTATAAAAAGCACCCGTAAAATGAAGAAATTGTAACAATTAAAAGGGTTTCAATTTTGAAGAATCAGTCAGATTTTTTTTCTTTAAGGCCTTAGGGATAAAGTCAAATTTAGTACCAAAAAGAAAGTCCTTTGTAATAATAAAATGTAACAGATACCCTACAAAAATATTTTCTAGCATATTACATAAGGTTTTTGAAAAGCTTAATTGCTAAACAGTACACTATAGTGCTACTGTATTTCATTTGGAGGCTAGTTTCAGCACACGTTGTTAACATTCTTCTGCAATTTGTACTATTTTTTTTATTCTACATTTTGTTTATTTCATAATACATGTATATATTTATAAATACTCTTCTGAGATGGGGGAGCGGCATTCATAATTCACAGGCGTACTATTTAAATGTTACGTGCGTGGATTTATCAGAAATGTAAACTCTGGATTTGTTCACCCGTAATCTTTATTTTCGGTAGAAAAAAAAATCTCCTAATTTATATAGTACGTGCCATTTTGACGCCAGTATTCCGTGTCATTTACGCTTGGACCACGTTCTGCAATCAGTTTAATAAGTCAGCTTGTAGAAAAATTCTATCACGTATGGGCGTAAAGTTAAATATATTGCGCCTATACTTTACCGTTGTGAAATCTCTCACAGGAAATCTATATACACGCACTATTCTGTAACAATTCTAAACGAAATGATGGTTCTGGTATTTTCACAATGCACACCAGTAGGTGGATCCGCGGCAGTTATAATATAAACAGGTAAACGTGCGTGAAGTTAGCTGCCAGTTGCCAATTGCCGGTTGCCAATTTAATGCCGATTCAATTGGCAACTGGCAACTGGAAACAAACTTCACACTCTTGTTGCCAATTCGTCTTCACTTGCAGATATTAATCAAATACCAAGTTGTAAAACCACACGAATCGGCAACTGGCAACTGGCAGCCAGATGCCAATTCGAATTTTCTGTAAAAATCTGAATAAAAGTTGAACTGGCAACTGGCAACTGGCAACCAACTTCATATTCCAGATGCCAATTCAACTTTCATTTGCAAATACATTTTGTAGCATATTCGTTCAACCTCATGAATTGGCAACTGGCAGCCAGATGCCAATTCGACTTCAGTCTGTAATTGTGAATAAAAAGTGAATTGGCAACTGGCAGCCAGATGCCAATTCGATTTTTATGTAAAATTCTGATTATAAGGTTATTATAATTGGAAACTGGCAGATGGCAACCAACTTTATACTCCAGATGCCAATTCAACTTTCACTTGCAAATAGCCAATTCGTTCAACTTCACGAATTGGCAACTGGCAGTCAGACGCCAATTTGACTTTTGTCTGTAATTGTGAATAAAAAGTGAATTGGCAACTGGAAACTTGCAGTCAGATGCCAATTCGTTCAACCTCGCGAATTGGCAACTGGCAGCCAGATGCCAATTCGATTTTTATGTAAAAATCTGAATAAAAGGTGAACTGGAAACTGGCAACCAACTTCTTACTCCAGATGCCAATTCAACTTAAGCTTGCAAAGAGCCAATTCGTTCAATATCACGAACTGGCAACTGGCAGCCAGATGCCAATTCGACTTGGGTCATTATTTATTATGTGGACCACATTGTAAATTGGTTTAGCCAAATGTTGTTATTCACTATATAAATAAAGTCGTTATTATTATTATTATTATTATTATTATTATTATAGGGATGTCAACGAATACTCAAATTGGTATTCGGATACTCGGTCAGCCTTCCGAACGAATATCCGGATATTCGGTCGTTTTATGTAGTAAATCTAATACGGTGTTGATCAATTTGTCACATATTTTCGCGATTGTAAAAGTTATAGCTTACAGTTACCCTAGCCAGTCGAATATTCTATCCCAAGAAGTTACTTTTATATTTTTTAAGTCAGACAATAAATGACTATAAGATTCAATCATTCATGTCATAAAATTAGATAAAATAAATTGTATATATACGTTGTTATTACGGGAGCTAACTCTGTAAGGACTGTTGTACTTTCGGTTTCGTTTTCTCCGTGACAGAGTCGTTACACGGACATTTATTTTCTTTTTCTGCTGCTTCAGTCCTTATAGATCTGAAGGGGGCGTAATAGGACTGAGAAAGAAAATCTTCAATTAAGAACAACCTGAAAAGATTTTCATTATAATTAAAAAATGTAAAATTATTTAATAAACTTGTTTAATGTTTGTAAAACGGGGCGCTGTACAAAAAGATACTTCATAATTGCAATGGCTAAAGTAAGCGCCTCTCCATATGTATCGGCGTAAACAAGGCTTTAAAACACTTGCATAATAATTTTCCTTAATCTAAATGTTTGTTCAACAATTCACACCTAGAAATTGAAACTCTTTTGCTTGCATAATCTCTTTTGTCTATCGCTAAAGATTGACTATAGAAAGTGTCATCACCAGAGCAACCGGGTATTGTAAACTGACACTTTATCGGCCGTAATTGAAAATTAATTATTGTCATGAATACAACATGTAAATATTTAAGTTTTAAATTGAAATTCGTTTTTTGGACGAATTTACCGAATACTCGGATATCATATCGTATCCGAATATTCGGAAGCTGAACGAATATTCGGAGGTTGAACGAATTGGCTATTTGCAAGTGAAGGTTGAATCGGCATCTGGAGTATGAAGCTGGATACCAGTTGCCAGTTGCCAATTCGCGAGGTTTAGTAATTGGCATCTGGCTGCAAGTTGCAAATTCACATTTTATTTATGATTAAAGACACATGTCGAATTGGCATCTGGCTGACAGTTCGCGAAATTGAACGAATTATCTGGCATCCAGTTGCCAATTCACTTTTTATTAACAATTCTTGACTCCAGTCAAATTAGCATCTGGCTGCCAGTTGCCAGTTGCCAAATTCATGAGGTTAAACGAATTGGTTATTTGCTAGTGAAAATTTAATTGGCATCTGGAGTATGAAGCTGGTTGCCAGTACTCAGGTGGTCATTCTGGGAGTCACGAATACTGTGAAGTTCATAGTAATGGGATGGCAAACAAATTAGCCACCAGTTACTAAATAGATGTAGTAGAACAACTACCATCTACTTGATAGATGGTCATTGTATACAGGCTTCGCACGGGACACAATAGACTTTTTGTTCATACTATTATTTTATAATTAAAATCAAGACAACTCGAAATTTTAAATTTCATAATATTATGTAATACAATTTGAAGCTGTCATCGTCACGGAAATTATCATGTTATCTCTCAGACAAAACAGTAGAACACTTACTTCTCTTATGACCTCTGTGTGAACAGTCAAAGAAAAGATGTGTGGTCATACTTTACAACCCTGGAAAAGAAGCTGTACGGCAGGAAAGACAGTTTCAGTTTTCATGATTGCTGTCGCCGACAGTGCGCACGGAGAAAGAGTGATTCTGGAGAAATTTCCCTATTACACGTGAAATGCACTTAAGCTGGCAAGACCGGTCGCATTTTGTTTTACACTTTTCTGCTACTAGTAACTTTTATCCAAATATTCCAAACCATGTCATACACTAAACTCCTGACAGACGCTCCACAATTTCTGATTGTTGGTTAATTTTAAGGAATAATTTCTACAGCTTGAAAGATTTATTAAAACATGTTTGCATTCATGAGAAAAAGGACTAAAATCTTTTGAAAACTAATCAAATATTGCACTAGTGTTGGCCACCAAAATCGTTTTATTTTCAATCAAAAGTGAAGTTGGTTTAACAGCCCGTTAAAGTTTTGAACCAACTGGTCCTGGTTTAGGGATTATACAATACGCAATGAATGCTTGTTATACAAAATGTACATCTATATGTTTCGACACAATACCTGCTAATATCCCAATCTTGTTCAAAGTTGCATGATTATACGAATACTTCGTCCATATACAAAATTTCTGTTCACATATCATACTTAAAAACGTAAGCTAACACAGACAAATTGAGACAAAACATTACGATATCCTGCGATAAATGATTTATTATTAAATACTAAACCATCACAGAATATTGCTGAGTATTCGCATGATAACTTGCAACATTGAAAGAATTATGACATATCTATATCTAGGCTTCTATAACAGGACAAAATCTGATCTCAACAAAATGTTTTGAAGTTATAGAAATGTACATTTTCATTCATGTATCAGTTTCACTTTTTCTGTTCTGATAACGTGTACATGTTTTTCACTCATTTAACGATCAAATAGAAAACCACCCTATTCGGTTGAGAGGAATCAAGTCTTAACATGTTTCACAGATACTTTGAAATATTGTATATGCAGATACTTCTGTCTGAAAATGGAACATTTTATATGGAGGACACTCTTGATACAAATGGCCACAGTAACTGAGTGGCAGCAATCGTTTTCATAAGATCACAGTGTTTGAGGTTTGAATCTCGGCGTTGTCACTGTTGTGTTCCTTTGCAGGAACATTATCGACATCTCATCAGTCAGTAAATGAATACCGATATTAAATGGTTTTAAATTTGAGGTTGTCGGACAAAAGCTCTTCAGCTTACATCGCAAACAAACAATTATTTAATTTTGAATCACTGAGTTAATAGCCACGCGTGGTGTTTTTCGCACCTCTGACAGCAGACGACAATTGAGCGAATACAATCGCGTGCAGCTTTTCGCACCTTGTTTGGCAGGTGATAAATGTCAAATCGAGACGTGTTTTAGTACTTAGTACGTGTTTTAGTTTGGCGCTTAATCATTTCAAGATACCCTTTGCACCAACTTTAAATTTTACATTGCCCAAACTTAAATGACTATTTTATAGCGAGAAAGCCATGTCGGCTAAGCCGGCGGGGCGTTTCCACCCTATAGGTAATGCGTATAACATGTATAAAGCATGTCAATAAGTAACAAGTTCAAAAATCCTATTCTTTCCAACATTTTTCAACATATCACATCAACTTCTGAAAAGTGTCTTACTTCCGGATGTTGATGCCGGGGAGCGCCATTACCGATGCATTGTGGGCAAAAATAACAACGCGGTGAATGTGCATTATGCAACGGAATGGTCTTAAATGAAAATACGATTCAAAGCCTACAAGGGCGTTATCGTTTGCACATGTCTAGTTGGAAAAAACAAAAGTATTCATAAAACCTAAATTCTAGAGAATTACCGCAAGTTCATGCAAGTTCAAATAAGAGTAACTTCAAGAACTCATCACTGACTTCCGTTATATTTAGTTTTATAGTGACGTCACAGATGTCTGACGATTCGTCCCGATTACGATTCGAAAAATTAATACGAACAATTTGCTTTAATAACTGCATTATGCATTGGTTATTCTCCAACACAGAAGTATAAGAATTATGCTTCTTCTGCCAGTCTGGCTGATTTTCAATTCATGCACAGTAAACGTAAGATTTAGACACAATTGTTTGAAGCAACATTTATGCAAGGATCAATTTTTAAAATTAATCAGTAGATGTTTATTTAACTGAACCACAGGAACTTTACACACATACTTTTTTGACATATATATGTTATTTTATTATGTAATAGGCATATAGAACTCAAATAAGTATACGTGTCAAATACCTGTGAACTGAACTGAAGTAATATATGTAAGTGTTTTCACTATTTTCTTTCAAGAATATTAGATTTAGAAAAATATTATATAGATTTATGTGCTGTGTGCACAACTGCACATGCATATAATTATGCAACATCTTGGTCCCGTATCTTCTGGTTGTCAATCTTTTAGGAATAAAGAGAGATCATTTAGAATTATTCAGACTGTTATTTACAATTGAATTTACATTCACAGTTGTTTTGAAAGACCGATCTAATTTTAATGATAATGTTTCTGCTCAAACATATTCACGTAACCAGAAAATCCTATCAGATGGGATTTTTCATAAATGGAAGCAACTGAAATGTCAGAGTATTTGAGAAATGAAACTGAAGGATGGTAAAAAATTCAATAGAATATATGCAGGATTGGTCTATTTTACCTGTGATTAGATGATTGAAAAACCAAATTATGCCAGAGATCTCACATGCCAACTGGATACCTTAATTCATTAGCTGTCTTGTTAAAATGCTCAATATGTCATAGTGTCACGGGGGTGGAAAGTCTTGTTTTAAAGGTCGACTATATATTTTTGAAGGTTTATTTATGGTCTGGTTGTAACTTTATAGACTGGCAAAACTTGAATTTTCCGTATGGCTCCTCCACTATCATAACTAATAGTCTTTTGGATGAGATCTTTTCACCGATATTCTGTGCTATATATATACGACAAAGGTCCCCAAAAGATGTATGTTTTAGGCTTCGTGGAATAGTGCAGGATACACAGAAAGCGTCCAAATTATAGAGAGCCTCTTTCCTTATAATCTCGGCTCTTCGCTTTGATCAGTTTATTTGTTCTGATAATTTCTTTAACATTGTTGTCAAGCCTTTGTAGAAGAAAGCGCACACAAAAACTATTTTGCTTGCTTTAACAATGAATTAGCAAGATTAAGAAACACCCCTGATTCTCTGCACGCCCATTGTATGGATTATCAATGATAAAATCATAAAATGCAAACGCCTACATACAGTTAAATTGTCAAATAAAAATGTCACAACTTCTTTCCAGTCTATCACAATTTGACGCATTTCAGGGCTTTTCCGCTTGTTAGGCAGTGCATTATTTCATATTACACTTTTACATACATGTTTATTTTTTTTTGCATTTGCAACTAAAATATTTAGAGGATAATCTTTTGTTTTGGTGTAATATCACTTTATATTTTCTGGCAGTCTCGTGTTCAGCGTTCGTTTCATGTACATGTAAGTAAAATAAAATCTATCTGTCGAAGTTCTCAAACATGACTTTTGTACACTACTGCCGTTTCTCAATACCATGACTCTGCTGATGGTAGTGAAGCAACAATTCTCTCATAGCGACAGTTTCAGCCCAGACTATATGTTTATGATTATTTTTCCACATCATCGTTGCATCTATACACAGATTTCATCTTTTTTTTCTGTCGTACTATAATACTAGGCGCGGTATAAAAAAATCAACTGTTTTTTTTTGTATTCATGCAAATAATATTAAACAATTATTCAGACGTGGAACTGAAGACAATAACAATAGATGAAGACCAGAAACAAAACAGGAACAGGGGTGAGGGGTGAGAGGACAGGTGTAGGGGGGACAGTCCTTCCAATCCTTAGAGCCATGAACGAGGAACACAGCAAAAAAGACTTTCTTTGTTTTTAAAAAAATTGCTTGCTGTCAAAATACATAAGAAATAATATTTCGTATTATCGATAAAACCAGCGTTTTAAAAAAACTTGTTGTATCGTAAACCATTTAATAACCTATGTATAGTTGTTTTTGTACAATAAATGGGTGGATGCAATTTATTACAGAAGGCCACTTTATTGATTAATTGTGGTTAAATGAAGCATTTTACGATATGTGTTCATTAAAATAATATTTATTTATCAATAATTCACGTTCATTGAACACAGAATCTGTGTTTGGAGAATATAATCTGCAAGATGTTGGATATGTCCCTTTAAAAAGCAGACAACGAAATTTATAGTAAAGTTAACAGCGGCGAAGATGAAATGTTTGCAGATGCAGATGTTAAACTATGCAATGTATGAACTGTTCTCACACTGCCTTAATGTATGGACTATTACAATACTGTATAAAAATAAAATAAATAAACGGTTTTCAAAAAGCAAAACAAAACATTTTACCTTACCCTTAGCTTACCATTTATTTTCTACCATTCAGAATTTTACCAAATGTGGTTAGTCGTTAGATCAATACATGATAAGTAAGAATATAGAATAAAAAAGTCAGGCCACCAGCCTTATTTATAAGTAATGGACACTTATATAAGCATGCGTTTAAAAGCAGTGAAAATAACCAGTAATTTTATCAATAATAAAACATCTTTATCTGGCAATTCATCATTGTGTTTTATTACGAATGTTAGGCAATTTAACATTTGTTTTTTAAAACAAATGCTAAGTGACCTTGTCCTGAGAGTTTAAGTAAATATACCCCGTAACACTCAGTACAGCTTTGGCTGCACTTGCATTATTCGAACTCGAGGTTTGTAGTCACTACACCCACGGGGTCGTCTTGGGGCGTAGCTATTCTCCTATATTAAGGGTTCACGAACCAAAAACGGCTACAAAGTAATGCCAGTTTATCTCTTTGCTTTCGTGATGATAATCACAATCCTATCTACATGATTAAAGCACAATAGTGCAGTTTGTCATTTCCTCACATGAAAAAGTTTAAATATACAATGTAGCATACCTCTCAAGTATCCAAATTAAACATATGTGTTTGTGTTTTCTAGTAGCTGTTATTCTTGTTTTTGTCTTCGTCTTTCTTGTGCTGTGATATTGCCTGTTCTCTTTTGTCACTTGTAAATATTTCTATGTGTATTGATTCTGTATTCTTTATATACTCTCCATGATTGGAGGATAAATAAGTATTTCGATTTTCTGGGTAAAATAAGGTGTTAAATTGGTAAAATGTCCCATCACGTAAACAATTGAGTTTGTACATTACTGGCCAAAACTGACTGGTAAAGGAGTCCGTAATACAAACTGTGCATTATTTTTGAAACACGGTTATTGCGGACATATTACTCGCTTATTACGTAACTGTTACAATGTCATTCCTTAGTTATATAAGGTCACCTAAAATTAAGAGAAATTCTCTTAATCGTTTTGCCATAATATTGCCTGGCGCCCTGAAAAGTAATTTTTAAATATTGACCACGTGTTATTCAAAGACAAGGAACAAATAACGAAAACGAGACATTGTTGTTAGTATGAAACTAGGACTATATTTAATAAGTTTATAGTGTTTACAAGACGAACCTTTCATTGCTTTAGGCAGTTCCTGTTTCTTTTTCTCCTTAATCTGTTGCAGCAGGGAGCCAGTGTCTTCTTCCCTCTCGATACATTCCAGTAACTCAGCTAGTATTGACTGGTCTGTCTTGTGAAGGCAGTCTTTGAACTTTTTATATCCAGTCTTGCCTTTCGATCTAACATTTTCTAAAATCCTCCTGTTCTTTTCTGTAGTATTCTTTTCTTCCTGCGGAAATGAAAGCACGCACTTATCATATATGGACACATTCTCTACCTGTAGATAAAAGGTATCTAGCATAGTTTGAATGCAGCAATTATAGACAGCGAGATCAACATTTATGTCAATCATTAAAGTCACATCATATTGGTTTTCAATGAGGATAACTGAATTTTAATATCAAAATTATTGTAAGTCGTGTTGCTTGTTAGCTCACCTGACCACGTAGTGGTTATGGTGAGCTTTTAGGATCGTTGAATGTCCGGCGTCCGTCGTACGTCCGTCCACAATTGGTTTATTTACACTATAGCATCTACATGTTTGAACATGTCAATCATAGGAAACTTAAATACACTGTAATATATGGCCATAGGTCCTCGAATGAGACCGATTATTGGTTTGATCGGATCAGTACTTCCTGAATTATGGCCCCTGACTGAACACAAAATGCTATGTTTACACTCTAGCACCGTCATTTCTTCACCAATTCTAACCATATATACAGTGAATTTGTATGACCATAAGATCTTGGATTAATTATGGGCTTGATCGGATTAGTTCTTCCAATGATATGACCCTGATTTAACAAAAATTGCGATATTATACTACCTTTACACTCTAGCACCTTAATTTCGTATCTACTTGTTATTATATTAACAAATATGTGAATGACCATAATATCTCGGATGAGTTCTATAATTGGCTTGATCGGATTAGTTCTTCCAGTGTTATGCCCCTTGATTTAACAACAATTGCAATATTTAACTATGTTAACGCTCTAGCACCTTAATTTCCTCACTAATCCTAATCAATGTTGATAAAACTTGGCAAGGATGTTCCTTGCGTGAAGCTCTATCAATATTTAAAAAAAACCAGTTCGATGAGGAACTCTGGTTGCCATGGCAACAAAAAGCAAAAATATTAAAATCCTCTTCTCTGAAACCACAAGGCCTAGGGCTTAGATATTTAGCATTTAGCATTGCCTAGTGAACCTTTACCAAGATTGTTCAAATTATGACCCCCGACTCAAAATTTAGCCTGCCCGGGGTTCACTTGATTTACAAGGCTTGCATAGGAAAAACGTTGCTTATATATAAAGGAAGCACTTAGAAAATATTCTTTGAAACCGCAACGCCTTAAGCTTAGATATTATGTATGTAGCATTGCCGATAGGACTTCTATCAAGCTAGTTCAAATAGTGTCCCCGGGGTCATTGATTTTCATATGGACCTCCATTGTATATAGACTTATATAGGAACAACTTTAAATTTCTTCGTCTCAGAAACGACAAGGCCTAGAGTTAAGCTATTTAGTATTCTTGCATACCAGATGGGGATATCTGCAGTTTTTACCAGTGCTGGAAAATCTCATCTTATACCCCCCCATGTAAGACGACTCGCGTGAGTTACTTATGACGTAACGTTATAAACAATGTGACGTCACTTTCCCAAACACAGCATCTGACTAACGTTTGTTTTTATATTAAAATACATCATTTCGATAAGTTTGTATTGAAATATCTATTTTAAAGTGCAAGACGGTATGCAAGAAAAAGTTTCTACCAAGAGATACTTGGTTCGGATGGAAATATCCGTCACTTCGGCAGAGCCTCGTTCCCGCCAAAACAGTTACCCTCAGTGACGGATATTTCCATCTGAACCGCGTGCTCATGTAAGAAACTAATAATCCTCATTGCCTAGTAGACCTCTATCTTTTTTTTTCAAATCATGATCATAGAGTCAAAATTGACTTCACCCTCTTGGTCACTTGATTTCACATACTCGTGCCATCGGTGTCAAAATTGACACTGCCTGGGGATACTATAGGAACAACTTCTCCAAAATCACATGGCCTAGAGCTTAGATAGTTGGTATGTAGCATCGTCCAGTGAACCTCTACAAAGTTTGTTCAAAGCATGCCCCTGGGGTTAAATTGACAACATCCACTGGAGGGGGTCCCTTGTCTGTATTTATAGTTATGGGAAAACAAGTCATTTCCGCTTGGACCATCTGAGTACCTTAGCAACCATTGACTTCTCCTAACAACCAGTGACTTTCCCTAGCAACCAGTGACTTTCTTAACAACCATTGACTTACTTAGCAACCAACTCCCCTAGAAACAAATGACTTCTTGAGCAACCAATCACTTGCCCTAGCAAACAATGACTTCCCCTAGCAACCAGTGACTTCCTTTAAAACCTTTAGCATCATCTTGCTACAAGTGACTTACTTAGCAACATTTGACATATTTAGCAACTAGCAACAGTTGTGTTTTGCAAAACGAACAATCTAGCACTGACCAGTGACTTTCCCTAGCAACCCGTTACTTCCTGATTTAAGTTCACTGGTACTCAGGTGAGCGATATAGGGCCACTATTGCCCTATTGTTTATATTCGACTGTCAGGCATTGAATATGATGTATATTATATGATTTTTAGGCTTTGACAGTCATAATTCACAGAACAGTTAAACTATTGCAGTAAATAGAGATGAAGAATATCAAGATATGTTGTTATATCTGGTAGAAAGTGGCCTAGCGTTTTAAAGAACTAGACCTTTTAATATTCTTTTTTTAGTTGCAAGTGTATGCAGCAGATGAGTTAGCGTTTTTAGATGAAAATATGCAAAATTAGCCAAGTCGTTAAGGAGAAACCGTTTCCCTTGAGGTCATTTCTGTTACTTTATACGTTTACTTGCACCGGGTCGGAACATATTGTAAAACAAATGAGGGCTTTGCAAGGAATTTATGGCATTTATCGTGTGAATTTGGTCGAACGGAAAACAAATGTTAACGAAATAATGCAATGTGGACGTCGGAGACACCCCAGTCACAAAGGTTTACATTGGGAAAGTTTTTGCTGAGTTGCTGCATGTAAAACGCCATATCTAGTGAAACTCTCCTTGACAACTGTGTTAAATCGAGTTGAGAGCAACAATTGGCAAGACTAATTTGAATCATACATGATCCGTGATGATATATAAGTGTTAATACCCCATTTCTATGCAGGTAATGTGCACATTTCACATACCTTCTGATAAAGTTCAAATTAATCACATGACCAATACGTGTCATACACAATAGCAACACTTGCACTCGACAATTTAATTTTCATGTCTTAACATGGTGCATCATCAACACATTGGTTGTTACATTTGGTAACAAAATGGAAACTGATCTTTAAAGTGCCAAGGTTCTGCTATAACTTGTTAGATGGGTTTTATTTTCATTTGTCTAAAGATTTGGAATTATCGAAACAAAATCAAAATTATTGACATCATTATTTTTCATGCAAATATTTGCCTTCTTTGCTGTGTTGTTCATCTAACATTTATACAAAAACATTTCACCATAAGCCTCAAAACGACTTTGAGTAACGAAGATCTTTGTATAGTATCATAAATAGAAAAATAGCCTTGAGGGCAGTATTGTGAAGCTTGCAGAATTTAAATTGTAATTTACATTCATGGCCTGCTATAATATGCACTGCCTTTGCTTTACTCCTAGCAATTTACATGTCTATACTTCAACAAACTAACGTTGTTGATTGATTGCTCTCACCAAACTGAATATTCTCCCTTGAAACGAAGAATAAACACAACACATTTCTTAAGCTTGACTCCAAGGCGGTCTATCACATGAAATTGATTGCACTCAGATAATTGAATAGTCTCCCGTGACACTAAGCGGAATATAGAGTTTTGAATGACGTTAACAGTTCTTCTCATTATTACTATGATCTCCGGCATTTTTCTGTAAATATCGCTTATTGGTGAGAAGGGTGGTGTTTTTGTTCTCAATTTTATCCAAAACTTGTTCTGCCTTTAAAGGCTCATGAGCGCATATACTTTACATGGATGCAGTAACAAGGGTTAGACCTATTTTCTATATTTCATATCACGCACTTGTTCTGATTTGTTTATACTGGTGTTCATACTCTTCCTTGAATAAAGAATAATTGCAAAAAAATATTATCAATGGTCCATCACTCAATATTTCAATCAGATCATTTATGTGTGACTAAGATCCTTTAATTTTAATTTGTTAAAATCCTAGCTTCAGGAAAGCCAACAAGCTCAAATATAGGAGGTTTCGCTAAGCAAGGCCGACTTCCTAGAATAATTTGACCCAAAATTGAACTTGACAGAAAGCTGTACACATTCTGTCAATTTGGTTGTGTTGGTGTCAAATGTTCTAATAGAGTGGTTGAATGCCTTTTTTCTGAGTCAGACGACTATAGGAATTAGCCGAGATCATGTGTCAATATATGTTCCATCATGGACCGGTAATGATTGCGGAAACGGTGGTTTTTGGTGTAAAAAGGCTCAAACAATGCAGATTTTGCTTCTCGTTTGTCTCATCCCGTAGAGCACAAAAAGTTTTTTTTCAAATGTCACATTTTGAAGTATTGCGGTTCATTTGCCTAGTGACAGCAACTTATAGTTCGTGTCCGTGTTCGAGTACTTAGAGTCGCTGACTTGACTGAGGGTCATGGGTTCGAGCTCTGCGACCATGTCTGTGAATGTTGGCAGTTCCCTTAGGTGAATAGGAATCTAGTACTGGTCCTTTCCAGAACCGATGGTTAGGAAATTTTTCTCAAGTATTTTTGGTACAATCACTTTTTACTTTTGCAATCACACAGGCAGTTTTAAAAATATCGTATTTACAATTTATCTGGATTTCAAATATTTTGAACAATGAACATCTATTGCATTTTTATCTATATAAATTGACAAGTTTAGTTGTCAGGTTGAAGTTCGGGAATATGTTTTACACCATAAGTATAAATTTAAATATGAACCTTTATGTCCCTTGTGTTTCGATATCCAAATAGATCTATTTCTATAGCACAATCTAATATAGGATCTGGTTCCATATAATCAATTAACTTTCCCCAGGCTTTGTCGACAACTTTCTTATATTGCTGGCTGTGCGACTCGTCATACCTTGTATCACCTGTAACTTAATAAAAGAGAAAAGAGTATTAAAACACCATTTCTGTGAAAAGCATCACACCTATCATGCCAATGTTTACATTACGTATTTAAGAATGAAACTAAAAGACCATTATAAAGTTAAACAATACATAACAGTAACCTGATGGTGACGGCGTCCTCCGACAAGATGGTATATCATCATTGTTGCTGCGTTCAAAATAGTCGACCGATGGAACATGTACGGTTCTCTGAAATGATAGAGAAATCCAAATTTTGATTATATGTATCAGATGATTGTATTTAAGTCCAGAAAAGAAAACTAATTTTGCCTATTAAAGCGTAAATTCGACAAGGCTACATGTTTAACGTACTAGTGCAGACTGTATTCATATGGCATTATATCGCTCCCCCGGCTACCATTGGCTAAAGTACAAGGTCAACAATTGTGTTAAAGAAAGGGTCAAATTTGACATGGGGTCCTGATTTGAACACTCTTCGTAGAGGTCCACTACTGTTCTGGGCTAGTTTACTACTATTTCTGAACATGACATTTCATGACATAAGGTCTACTTACAATATGGTTCCTCCACATAATCATATGCTTTCGGTGTGTTTAGCATATAACCTGTTAAGGACCACCAAATGTGAGAAAAATATATGCAAACACTTAACAACATACTGATTATAACATTTGATGAAATTGTCGAAAGTTTTTACATATGGGGTAAATTAGTTCGTATTGAGTCGATTTTGTCAATAATGTTGCAGTTAAAGAAAAATCTTAGCGATAATTCATCTGTAAAGTGTTACACAATATTTAATCGACAATTGGGTACGAGCTAAATAGTTCTTGAGTAAGCAGAGCCAATATATATAAGAAGTCAAAACGATGTCAGGGACTTTATAATCCGTCAAATGATAAGGAATGGGGAATATGTTAATCAGTTTGTATCTTTATCAAACATTTTTTGCTTTTTCAAAATTACAAATAACCAGATAACTGTAACGAACAAGAGTAATCAGTTATAAAATGCCGGTAAATAATTTGTTTTTGCTCCAGCGCGGCCTTAAAACTCATCTCCTCTGAATCAACTTTACCAATTACAGTATCATAAATTTTCACAAAAATCACCTCTGCATAGACCTCTATCTAATTTATATAGTTAACTTGACAAACTACTCCTCATCAGCGACACGAATATACTTTGACCTTTGGCCGATGCAAAATACCCATTTGTATTGTTTGTGAAATCGAATGAATAGTATTTATTTTCTATGGAGCTGGGGTATCATTGACTTGTTTTAAAACGCAAATGAGCAATATTGAAAAACCAAAAACTTCACAAGCGTTACCGAATTTTGAAATAAGTTCCTCAATAAATTGTGTCCAAAGTTAAATTTAATCTTGTGGCAAGATAGTTTTTCAAAACAATAGCAATACTTTTTTAAAAGGAACCAATTATTGACAGTATGGAGGTCAGACATTGTAAGAATTTCTTAAAACGCAAACAAAGGAAAATACTACTATATATTACAACCTTTATTTTTAAGTTTGCATACAGCGAAAGCTACCGTACCTTTTTGATTTGAAACTATAACAATACAATTTCAAAGCTTTACTTCTGATTAAATCGGAAACTTGAACTTTATATGAACATGTATATTTTGTATATAAACGTTAGATATTTAACAAATGGCTTATAACTTATACTGCTTCATTACTAATAGAAAAGTACAATGTGTTTGGATACTACATGTACAAAGCAAATACTATTTATACATCGTGAATGAGCCTGTTATTCGTATAAGCAATAATATATAAATACTTGCCTCCTTCATTTTCTGTACTGTATCAACAAGTTGTTGTATTCTCGCTTCTGTTTGAAGTTTCCATGTGTGAACATCGCTTTCGCTTATCCTTTCTAAAGCGGCTGATGTTGCCCCGTCTATTTCTGCCAAGACTTCCACCCTTTTTTCGTCCACGCTTGCGATTACCTCTCTTTCTTTTTCTTCTAATTGTTCCAAAGCTTGAAGTGCTTCTTTTCTGACTTGCGTGAGTTTGATCTGTTCACTGAGGGTGATCTTTATCTGGTTGTTTTTTAACTTTATAAAATGTAAATTTATTGGCAATGTTATTATACGTTAGTTCCGCTACCAAATTGAGCTAATTTGGGATGCTTTTTTTTTCTCCCTGACAAAAAATCACTTTGACTTAAATTGTTATGAAAGTAGTTATGAGTAAACATCGATAAGTATCTTGAAAAATTCCACTTCAACAACATTACAAGTACAAATGCTTTTGCTGTAACAAAGGAACACACTTTACATAAAAAAAATGAAAAGAAATATATCTTGCATATAATAGATGTTTCTATTTCTTTATTAGTACTTTTACTATGAATATGAAATTATAGAGTTATAACAAATGCATAGAAGTCAATTGCTTTACTGAATCAAATCCATTTCAATCAGTCCAAAGTTCAGTCAGTCAGCCCTTTTCTATCCAACTTTACTTTCTACTCCATAGCCTGCTGCTTTTGTAAAAACTATCTCGTTTCTCTACGAAATTGTAATCAGAGCGCTGTGAGCGCTGAATGCTATAGATTAACTCCCCGAAAAACAACTATTGACCAACGTGATTTGCGCTGAACCTTACCTAAAGCGCGGGTCGAAATGTGCAGAGGACGAAATTCAGTATATGACACAGAATGAATGATTCACAAATATATGGGTGGCAGGGAAGTTTGTTTTATTATAAAACGTACGTTAAATGAAAAATAATCACATAGTCAACATTAAGTTTAAGCCAATAAAAATAATTCGATCTGCGCTTTGTACAACTTCAAGCGATAAGATCTGATGATGTGGATCGAAAATCATTGTGTACCAAGGACAAGACCTTGAAACAGAAACAAAGTAATACCAGCAATGAAATATAAAAACAGTACAGTAACTGTACAATGTGTATAACAGAGAAAACCAAAAATGATTCTGGGTTACCTTGTAGTTGTAATCGGTGAAACCGTTCACTGGGCCTTGACATGCAGCGTCCTCGATAAATGGCGGGTGACTTTGATCGCGTGAGTCCCTTCTTGGGAATGTACGTAAAATATATCTTTTTTAGAGAAATTTATTTTTAGGTAAGTATATATGTAATCGTTCGTAAATAACAAAGTTGTCAATGAAATAACATCGGAAATTTGAAAATCAAACTACACACTCTTATATCGAGCTCCGTACGTTTCCGTAAATATCCGTACTTTTCCGTGATATGCACATGATTATCTTCCGTAATCAGCTAACAGCGCATTAATTTCTAAAACAGAAAAAAATGTGTAATGCAGCCCGTAAGCTATATACCTTCCTACAATCGTTTGAAGATGTATGCACTCTTTTTATTTGTGATATGTATCAAATGCGGCATTCAAACAGAAGATTGATCTGGTCTGTCTTGCACTACTTTCGCACAGCGCATGTTTACAGTTGTTATTCGCACATAACACAGTTAAATTTCTTGCAGTGTTTGAAATGTGGTATGCTAACTTAGGCCTAGGGGACTTTCAGTCCCCAGGCCAAAAACCTGTATATGCGATATTGTGGAAATTGGGAAATTTGAATTTTGATGATAATGATGATCATGTTCTTTTTTTTGTCTTTTTACATGGCTTGCTATTTAATTAATTTATTATTTTAATTAAGCGTGTTACTCATTAAAGTTTGTCCTCATACAAAAGATTTTTTCAATTCTTACTTGTTTGCTTTGTGAATTTTGTGTTCCAGTTGTGAAATTGTTTCTCAGAATTGTGAAAAATGGGTATTTCCAAATTGTGAAGTAGCCTGATGCGGTCAAATAAAAAAGGTGGAAAAGCCTTGAGTCTAATGACCCCATCTATTTAATCGTACTTTTTCATAAATACATGAACAATTGTCTTTCATACCTGTATAAGGTTTTGGACGGACTGGTTTGCTCTTTGATCATTAAGGAGGTGTTTTGGGTCTTGTAAAACTTGTATAAATGTGTCTACGAAGTGCTGCAATTCAGATTCTTCAAGCTCCATAATAGGATTATGAAGTATGCTGTTTCGAGCTTCACGCGCCTGAAAAACAAAACAGAATGTTTTCACTTTAAAATCTATCAATGTTTTGACGTAGGAACGTCAGATATTAATGGCTTCTACGACGGGGGTAACTCGCTACCTGTACTTCCTGAAGTGAAACTGACAAGTGAGTTTATCTTTTATTCTTTTTGTGTGGCAGAAGCCTTGTCATCAGACTGGACCAAATAGCCTATACATTGGTAACTATATCAACCTTTTCTTCTTGCACAAACTATACATTACAATTAAAACTTAATCCTTGAATAATTAAATGCAACTAAAATGTCACAGCTACCTACATGTAAATGCATATCATTTAATGAGACTAATTTCCTCTCTTTAGTATAAAATACGCGTTTAAAATTTAGCAACATAAACCATTCACTAACAGGAAAAACAATATAATTGCCGAATTTGAATGAGATTAAGGTTATAAGATACGTGTTGATGATGTATTGGTGTTTATTTAAACATTCATATTCCCTGCATGTTTAGTATAACGAACATGCAAACATATGGTAAATGTATGATTAATTGATATACTTTTAATTGAATACTATAAATCTACAATAACCATATTCGTTGCTCCAGAGCCCTGCATTGACAAATGATGTTCATAATATACAGGTACACACCTGTTTTCAACATACATGTATTCTATTTTGTCTGAGTAGAGAATATAAATGTTTTAAATTCTACATTTCACACAATATAAAACGCATAACTGAAATATGCTTTGAACTTACTGCAGAAAAAATGTTCCCTGTCAATGTCAAGTCACAGGCAACTTCGCTCTGGAAAAAGACATCACTTAGAACAATGCTCAGAAGTCCAGCAGCATCTGTATCGGCGGCTGATGTTCCAGCATTGGGTGTAGTCTGGAAGCATTTTGCAAAACTCCAGCCAAGTGGATCAGAACACCACGTGCTAGAGTCTGAATGTTTCCACAATGGGTCTTTAAATAGATGCGCATTAACGATTTCATCATACATTTGACTACAAATTCCGTTCTTACATTTTCTTCTGCCGTTTGGTTTGCTCCCAAAGCAGTTCCTACAAATTTTCTGTTTGCATGGGTTCTTATTACAGTTCAGCACTGTGTGTTCGGGCAACAAATTTCCAGGCGTACATTGATTGCACTGAATCGGTGATCCTGGCGAAAGAACGCTCGTTATTTTTTGCACAGTCTGGTCACGTTGACGCAACACTCTGTCACCCACGAACGTGTGTAAACCTTCTTGCAAGTATTCCAGACCCTTGGCTCCTCGGACCCAGTTCTTGTACTTAGGTTTGTCCCATTCTTGATCGTCATCCATATTGTATGACGATTCTGTATATAAATAGTAACAAAAGTAAGTCCCGCTGTGATTAGACTGTATAATCACAGTCGTGCTCATATAATTGAAGTAGTTGAATGAAATTTTAAAAGTACATGTAAAACTTGAATTGCCGTGTATTTTTCGTTATGTTTAATTTACATGAATTGTATAGGAACTACGCACATGCATCGGATATTTTTCATTTTTTTTGTTCATAGAATGTATACTGTATATGAATTGTTTAAAAACGCATCATACAAATGCATGTTGCCTTACACAGTGCTTCAAACAATAAAAGGAAAATCTCATATTCAGACAAATCTATAGACACTTGTTTGCACCATATTACTGACAAGTTTTGACAAAAACATTTATACGGGGCAATGTTTTAAAGGGGCATACTTTGGAACACCGTTGCTGCCTCGTGATAATGGGTTTAGTATATGATATCGTTTATTCGTGTTATGTCTACATACTATAATGATATATGCGTCCACCATTACGTTATATGATTAAAGCTTTTTGTTATGCCTGAGCATTGTGTTGTTGTGAGTGTGTGCATCATTACCTTATGTGAATGCATCATTACATAATGCGTGTGCATCATCTTGGTGTAATATGTTATGTCTATACATCAAAAAGTTATGTGAAGCATCGTTATGTTATGCCTGTGCAACATTTCAATTATGCATAACCACATTATGTTATGTCTATGCATCATTACATTATCTGAATGCGTCATTATGTTTTGGCAGCAACGTATATATCATGAAATTATGCAAACATATAATGAAATGTTGCACGGACATAACATAATGACGCATCCATATAACGTTATGGTGTATACACATAACATATTGACATATCCACATAACGTAATGATGTATGTATATGCATATTATGAAATGATGAATACACATTACGAAATGTTGTAAATACATAACGTAATAAGGTTACGCATAATGAAATGATGCACAGGCATAACATAATGATTTTTTGACATAACGTAATGATGTATACGCAGAACAAAATGATGCACACACATAACGCAATGATGTATAGACATAATATAATTTATATACATATACCGAAATGATGCACACAGATAATGACAGGATGCACGGACATAATATAATGACGATGAATCAGTGAAATAGTAAATGCCAAATGCTCTCTACGCAGCATATTCTTTCAAATAAGCAAAGGAGCTTGTTTGGAATATGTTCTTTTGATAAAAAAAGAATAGGGTAGAATAGGATAAACTTTAAAAACTTATTTTTGTTTCAGTTTATTTTTTTAAATATCCTTTATCTTTATATATTAATTGTTTAATAGTAGTAAGTGAAATAGACAAGTTCAAATTAGATGCATATAAAACAATCGAATTGATTAATTAAGAACGCTTTTCGATTTGAAAATATAGCGAGAAATTAAATATCCAGTGTTTCCGAAGATATACTTATGTGGACTTAAATATGTACGGGCACTCAGCTTTTGACTATAAGGTTTTAAAAGGAAAAACAAAGAATGTTTAGAATTTGCACCATCTTCAATTCTATGGGTCTAAATAACTCCCATTTAAATTATTTGCAGTGCTATTGACAAGTTGGTATTGTCAAGATATTGCATGTACAAACGTACAAATCTTGAAAGTCTTTATCCTGCCTAAATTTAGGAAAAGTCGTTTAGATGGCAATAATAATGATTTATATATACATGGTGTAAATTCGTTTGATGAGCCAACATGTTTCTTTCGTCGTACTGATGTAGTTAATCTAGTCTTAGCAGATAAAAGCGGAAACAAATATTTCTGATTTTTTATTTTCTCGTCCACAAGGCCGTAAAAAGTTCAAGATCAATTATAGTAATACTAATATGCTCTACTTATTTTTTATTAAACTTAATATTTAATTCCAGTCACAATTGTAAGAATTGCGAACATTTATTGGTGAGTTTGGTCAATAAATGCAAACTCAGGTCTTTTGTCCTTTATCCAAAACATGTTTTAAAGAATTATTATCAAAATAAGTTGAAAGGTCAAACACACGAGAAAAAAAGTATCTGAACACTGTCATTAATCTTCCAAATGAATATGTAAACAGTGATCTTGTGCGCATGTAATAATAAGGTGAACATCCATAATCATATCAATAATAAGTGCTACATAAATAAAACCGCAAAAAAATCAGTAAGGTTTTAACATTGAATTTCAAAATATCCTCAAACTACGTTCAAGGTTTAAAGTTTGCTTTAAAAGTTAAGCGTTTTATATGCTAATTGAACGCTGAAATTAACCAATAAGAAGCCCGAACAGTTGTCGAAATCATTTTGTTGACGCAGGTTACTAAGCCGTGTGCGGCTTTATCGATATATCTTTTCTACAATTGTTGATCGTTATGTGGCATTTAATATATAACCGTGTTCCCGTATATGTTTTAACAATGGAAGTTACATACATTTTGTATACCATGTGCGTGTATTCAGTATATTTCAATGGCGCAAACCAAGTCTGAATTAATTTCTAAAGCATCGTTTGTAGGCTCAGGGAAAAAAAGTCGACAGGAAATGGAAAGCGTCCTGCAATATATCAATTTTATCAAGCTTATGTTGTTGTTATATTTGTATAATGTACCTGAGATGTGTATGATATTATGAACACTTACTCGTCAGGAGCATGCTATTACTCTATACATTCATTTTAAAGCTCCCAAAGGTAAAAGTAATGTAAATGAACAATATGATGTATAAAGAGTAACATTTTCATATACAGGCAATTTGTCTGGCTGAAACACTGCTGCATATTCACACATCAAAACATTTATCTTTGTGTTACATCGCCTTGTTAGACATGCAAACACTCACGTGACTAAGACACCGTGGTGACCTTGAGGTCGATTCAACAGGTTTGTATAGAATCAATTTCATATGCTTTAACACCAACCCTAAACTAAAAAAAGATATAAATTCGTCTTGAGTTTGGTTGGCATGCTGAAAATTCGGGGATTTCTATATATTACTGGATTTTTGAAAAGCTTCAGAGACACAGATAACGATCTTATACTTCTAATGTTAGTTAGGTGCAAACTTCTTTATTTCTCGAAAATTGTAGAACAAGGTTTTTATAATTACTCTACGACAGCTTCCTGAAGCTCTTGCTAGTACTTGCGTCGAAATGTAGCATATTATCGCATGGACACATACAAGAAGAAAGTAAAAATGGTGTCAAGGGCTTTTAGTTGTTAACGTCATTCCAGAACTTGCATCTCGCATCTAATACACACTTTTATACGCTAATCTTATTTCGCAACTATTTCATAAATCTAAGTTAACTCTATTTTGGACAGTGCATCGCCTTAAACTAAGAAGGCCATTCATTTGCTAACATTATTTCTGAAAACAATATAGCAAATATTACTCTATTTCGCTCACCTGAGAACATGAACTACTTATGACCAAATGTGGCTGAAATGTAAACTTACACTTAATGTCATTAACAGGAACATTCTGTTTGACATTGACAAGACAAACATTTTGTACAATTTACATGATGACTGACTATAAGGTATGTTTTTCTTGAATTTGATATGGTAACCCAGTTTATAATCATATGTAATGTAAATTACATCTTGATCTAGAAATCATTAAGACAAACACGCATGACATTCAAATATCATGAGAAGTGAGTACATGTAATCAAAATTTAACATGTGGGTTCCAGAATGTTAGCATAATGTTTTAAGTTGAGTTGTTCTATTGACCTACTTTTTTGTCCACATGTGACATAGTTTCAAACTTGACCTTGAAATCATTAGAATACACCATTTGACCAATGGTTATGAAGACAGTATATTAAATTTGTCCACATGAGTGTCAACAAGGTCTTCATTTGAATTGATTATTTGCCTAGTTTTAAACCCCAGGTGACCAAGAATCTAACTTGATCTTGACCTAGAAATCATTGTATGAACCATTCTAACCAAGTTTCATGATAAGTGTTTACTAAATGTGCGGGGGAGCGGTGGTGTAGAGGTAAAGGTGTCTGCCGCTCATCCCAGAGGTTGCGGGTTCGAGCCCAACTGGAGTCACGACCGTACCACCCCATATGAAACCAGTACTGGTTTTTCCAGAAAGCGGACTCGAGAGTGACTCGATAAGCTACAAGCTTTCTTCATGATCGAGCTAAAATTAAGTAGTATATACTAAATATGGCCTCTATAGTGTTAACAAGTATTTTCTTTAATTGACCATGTGACTCAGACTCGATCTTGACCTAAATAGTTTTGATAAATATTATGACCAATTTCCTTGAAAACGAGATGTCAAAAGTGACCTCTAGAGTGTTAGCAAGGCAGCGACATACATCATACATCTTTGATCATTTCGTGATCAGGTGAACTAACAGATACTCAAGATTGACAAAACGTTGGTAATATTTTGCTATTGTAACTCAAATTCTTTTGTTATTATCATCGATTGATACATTAAGCATTTATTCAAACAGACCATATGCGGTAATCCTTAGATTTGCTATTTTGTTATAACATTATAAGAAATGCCATTGCGTTATGTAAATGGGCTTTAATCTTCTCAGGCTGCTTACTTGTTACAAACATATAACCATCTTCTTACACGAGCTATAACATATAAACGACTCTTGGTTTAAAGGTGCCATGAATAGTTTGCATTATATTTCATAGCGTATTTGGTTCTGTATTGCAAATTTGGATTACATTTATTGAACCGTGCACATTTCTTTAAGCTATAAGTAGTATGTGTACTAAAGTTCGTTGATTTATTTATTTAAAATGGCAGATAAAGATTGTAATTAACATGCCACTACATTCAAATTGAGCGTCTTTCAAGTGTTTCAAACATTGTTGTCACGCGAAGCTTTATGATAGTCGTAAATTGATATTTCGGGTTGACCGAATATGTAAGTATCGTAAAAAGAAAAGATCTTGTCTATTTTAGTATGTAAAGTAAGGTTCTATTTTTTTAATTTATTAAGTTATATCTTAAGGGGGGTCACTGCTGAAATTCAAACTTACAAGAAATTTTATTGACCCTGTTTTTTTTATGGAGACTAACATATTGCTAGTTAATTTCTGGAAAAATAATGATGGGTCAATGACTTAACTTTTTCGCAATATTAATCTTTAGTGATACACTATCAGATAAGGTGCTTAATGCAGAATTAGCTAGAATTTTCGTATTGTAAACGTTTATGTATGTGGTGTATGTTTCAGAATGGGTATGAATTTTTAATATCTTTTAATGTAGTATGTCATACTTTAGGATAGTGGTATTCCTATCAGCATCTGAATAAATATTACGCTCCTTATTATTACCCCACCCACTTTACTAAAATTCATTTTTTCAATATTTGATAAATGAATATTTCATGATAAAGGAATAACATGGTTTTTCAGATATTTTGCCTACAGTTTGATTAAATTCTTTGTTTTAGAATGCAAAAATAAAAAATGGGGGTCAATGTGCATATAAGAAAGAAATTCAATAAAACTGACAAAAAATATGTTTTTTCGATTTCGACGAGCTTTGAGATATGACGGCATAGGTCTGTAACAAAGAACTGTAAAAGGAACTAGTTATGAATGAATTTGTATATCCTAACAATTCTTCTTGTAATACAGTTTATGTTATGTAAATATCGTAAACAGTTTTTGAGAAATGACTATCTTTGTACCCCTACCTCCATTTTGGCATGTGGCAAAATTTGTCAATTTAGTCACAAAATGTGAGGTCAAAATATTTTTTCTCAAAAATGTTCAATTTTTTTACACTAAAATATTCTTATTGTGCCTAAGTTTATTACTACATAATTGCTTTTTCCAGTTAACTTATCATTTTTGAAATATAACAAATGTAAATTTCCGGAAGTGCAAAAATCCAAAACCTCACCATTGACCCCCCTTAATAGGAAAAATATAATTACAAGAACGGCATATACTTTTAATACATTAAGATCACAATCAGTAAACCGCTAAAGCAAATGTTCGATGAGTTATAAAAATATGTATATCAGCCTAAATTTGTGAAAATGACAGACGGAAAAATAAGACATCATTATAACAAATTAGATAGAAGCACGAATATTGGGAGTCAGAGCTACACTTGAACCCTTAAAGCATTTAAATCTCTAGGTACAGTGCGACATTATTATAAGATAAACATGACATCTCATTTCTCAGAAAAAACACTGTCAATAAAAGTGGACTTTGCATAAACGTTGCATTAAGCGTTCAAGTCTGAATAAAATGACCGCAACAGTAAATTTCAACGGCGTGTTGCCAAATTACACATTAACACACTGTAGCATATAAGTGTAAATAACACGTATAATTATGCACACAATTATTTTAGTATATTTTTATCATTTCAATGTTACCGTGAATGTTTACCACTTCCGTTTTATGTACTTGGAAATAAACTAAATAAATTGCAAGCACTTCAATATATTCTGAATATGACCTTTCATATAATTACAGTCATGCCTTCTACCAACCAATGTTTCTTTATGAAAGGTATATTTAATGACTATTTAGAGGAAGTTGTATAGCCATTATGTTTTAATTCTGAAATTGATCCTTCAAGGATATTGATCCATTTGAGCAATTCAAAACGAAGCCCTTCGTGTATGTATTAATGTGCAAGCCAATTGTACAGCTATTAAAACGAAAGTAAAAGATGTATAAGATTAGGCATATCCTTCATGCATGAATTATATGCATGTACTCTCATCTTCAAATTGTGTGCAATCAAATGGTGGTATTCATACATGTGTACAAAATTCTTTATACCCCCCCCCCCCCACAAAGTATAAGGGTTGCGGTTACTGGATTGGGCTTTTCTGTCTTTCTGTCTGTCTGTATGTCTGTCTATAGACGCAATCTTGCGGACGCTAAATCTCAAACACCACTGGAAAGAAATTGATTATACTTAATGAGAAGCAGTATGTACCATGTCTAGTCGTGCATAGTCTATGTTTCGGGTCACTAGGTCAAAAGTCACAGGGGCTCGAGATAGTAAAATCTTGTGGACACTAAATCTCCAAAATCCCTATTTAGAATTTAATGATACTTCATTGAAGTGATAAGTGCCATATCTAGTTGTTTATTGTCCACGTTACGGGTCACTTAGTCAAAGGTCACATGGGCGTAAGATAGTAAAATTTTGTGTGCTCTTAACCTCCAAAACCCCTAGTCAGAATTTAATAATAGTTGACAGAAGTGGTATGGTACATTGTAGTTACAAACCATCAATTTTGTTCTACGTTGTTAAAATATCCGACTAAACTAAAGTACATGACTTGTATTTCATGACATTTTCCAAAAGTGGTTACATTTTACAGACTGACAAAATTGTGTTAACTTATTAGTTTCTTTAAATTAACAATTATGAAATGAAAATTGTACAAACCGACGGAATTAAGATTTGTTCTTCCCCTTTAAAACGATAAAAAATCTGCAGCTTCAATTTGATTTTAGAATAATTGTTTACACCAAAGCTGTAAAATGTCTATTCGCACGAGGAATTGTGCTTCTATGGATATAGATGACTATGCGACTTTATTCCATATCGTAAATCAGCATAATCAAACAGACATAATATTATCACTTTTATCACGTTTCACCCTATAAATAGTTCAATGTACGTTTGTATACCGCAATAGTTCATTATATTATCTTCCTTAAAAAAAAAGTTGTGTTTGCACGCTACAAATCAATGTTGTGTATTATTGCAAAAATAAATTGTCACATAACTCACATATGTAATCCCTATACAGTTGTTTCTGCATTATATTTTAACTTTTGTAGTACATTGCTCTATTATTACGACACGGAATGGACACATGTAACATATAATTATTGTGTATATATATTGAAAAGTTCAGGTACAACCATATGTGCTTAACAATGCACTCATACACATTTTCATAGTGTGAGTAAACTTATCTTTTGGTAACACATCGCGAGAAACGGACAGTTGTGGTCCTTGACACAGTCAGAATTAAGACCGGTAACATCTACGTTATGGCATTTGACTTGGTCAAAATTAAGGCATTCTATATAGCAAGTTTGTGGCACTCAATCAAAATTAAGGCATTCTATATAGCAAGTTTGTGGCATACGTCGCTCCTCAAGCAATTGACATAAGATCACAAAACTGTACACACATGTCCATAAGATCTTTAGTTGTGCAACTTGGTTTTAGTTTTTATATTGGACCTGTTACATTTTAGTTAGGGACACTGACTTATTCAAAGTTAAGGCATTTTGTATGGAAAGATTGTAACAGGCACTGCTCCTTATGTAATTGACATAACAGTTATCTCTGCTGTCTTAGTCATAACTAAAGCATTCTATATGGCAAGTTGTAGCTTGCATTGCTCCTAGCCTAAATGCCATAGAGTCACACACCTTTACACAAATATTCATTGAGATGAGAAATTGTGCACGAGGTAATGACCCTTGACTTTGTTATATATGATTATTTGCTGTTCCTTTAAAAAGGCCAACTTCTTATGAACATATCATCAAGCGAGACAAAATATTGTTAATTTTGTCACTGAGTAAGACCAAAGTTTCGGAAATCTGCTGGTTTTTTGTGACAAAGGTAGAAAGTGGGGGCAATCGTGTCTTATGAACTAAATTCTAGTTTACGCATGTAATACTGCGATGATTCGAACAGCATGAATATATTCAAATATATATTTTATCATTTTTAACTTCCTTTGTTCTTCTTTTTCATTAGTGCTTAATTTTTACTGCATTTAGAATGATCATTCAAGTGTTATTTATACAATCATTTATACATTTGATCACGCACACCTTTCTGATAATTGTGATTCGATATGTCGGGTTGTCAAAATAATTGTATAGTCGTGTTATATATCAAAGCAAAAGAAAATATCTTATCTATTTTTGTCTGTAAACTATGGTCCTAGTTTTTTAATCAGTAAAATTATACTTTTTTAAAACGATATTATTATGACAAAAAATACCTAGTCTTTACATTGAAATTTCAATTTGGAAACCGTTGAAGCAAATGTATTGCTTATAGAATATGTTTATTCACGCCTTATTACTGAATAGGACACAAAAGAAATCAGACACCCACAAAGACACGAATATGCATATATATATATAGGTAAAGCTGCACACATTTAAATCTTTAAAGAAAAAATGCAAGCTGTCGAAAAACAGGTACCTGTAATTATACATGTTTTCTCCCTTTTCTTGTGCCGATTGATAAATGTGGCATTACGGGTGTTTCTTGAGAAATTGACTATTTTCCTTTCCTTTAGGTTCGTGGCTACTACTTCGCCGATCATTTCAAGGTGTTCATTATTGATTCAAAACAACAGATATATTTTGCATGCTGTATATTTCTTTCCACAATATGAAGACGCTGTGTGTAAGTTATATTTGCACAGGTTATGGATATATTCGGAGATGCCTCTGCTTCCTTTAAGTCATGCTTCAAAAACAAGCGCGGCATCTTTATTAAATTGATGCCTTGATATCATGAATTACGTGTAAATTAGGTATGTTCATTGCAACTACAAAAATGTGCTTTTATAAGACAGAGACAATTTTTTCTTCAGATGCTGTGTTACCAAACAGCTAGTAAAGCTGTTTTCGAATATAGTCAAAATTTACCACCCTTCATAGTTTCGTCAACACCAACCGTCGATCATCAAGTTTTAATCATTTACAAATGTAACCATGTCGACATAAAACTTGCTATATAGAATGCCTTAATTTTGATTAAGCCAAAGGCCATAACTAGATGTTACTGGTCCGATAAAAATACTAAACCAGTTGAACAATTGCTAATCGAAATGAACATTTGAGTCAGGTTTCGAGACCTTATGTTAATTCCTTAAGGAGCTATGTTTGCCACATACAGAATGCATGAATTCTGACTGTTTCAAGGCCCGCAACTGTGGTGATTCTGGTGATGTGTGACCAAAGGATGAATTGACTCGCATTCATGAAAAGTTGTATGAGTGCACCATTAAAGAGCATTATGGTTATGCCTGAACTTTTCAATATATAAACACACGTATGGTATTGTCTTAGAAATGTCCATGAATTACGTACTCTTGCACATTTATTTGTATATTCATGTAACACAATCATATATACGGCACCATTTGCTAGTTGCTACTTGCTAATTATTCCGTCATTGTGCGATATTAATATGACACGAAGCAGTCTTTTCAAGACTTGTGACAATGATATCTGGTGAAAGCGCTTTATTATCTTTTCACTTGGTGATGTTATTGGATCAGAAGACGTTACTTATGTGCATATTCAGTAATTTTATTCAGAGATTGTTAAAACTTGAATGCGATCCGTTTGTTTTGTAATATCGGTAATAATAGACACAATGTTGTAACCATTTATACATCCGTAAAGCTCATAAAAGTAAATGTCTTTGTATAAAGTAATATAGATGCGATTGTATTCCGACATATCTTATAACTTTACTTCTCTAAAACTGTCATTGCAAACTTACAAAATTACTTTCGAATATAAGAAAATACATTGTATTAAAAAGATTCTTTTGAATTATCTGGGTTGCTCAGTCCACTGCCAATCATCAACGAAATATAAGCAATAGATTTGTAAGTTATAATAACGTTTTGTTTGAATGTCTTATTGAATCTATCAAACAATTCATTTAAACACAGTCCGTCTTTTAAATAAATTGCAGTTTCTTCATATAAATTGTTAACACTGTCAAGTAGGTCTACTTTGAAGGTGACAATGCCTTTGGTTTTTGGTCAGACGATGAAATTGATGATGAAGTGGTTAATGTTGTGAACCTTTGAGAATTGCTACATTGATTGGAATTGCTGTAGCACATTAACATTGACCACTTCATCATCAATTTCATCGTCTGACCAAAAATACATTAACATAAATGAGGACATCAGACTTCAAAAGCTACTGGGTATTTGATAGCAATTATAACCGTACACATTTACAAAAGCCATAAAAAAGATGGTTACTATAGATCGTGTTATTATCATTGATGTACTACATTTCAAAATGATTGTTCAAGTGTTATTTATACAATGATTTATACATTTTATCACGCACAACGTTCTGATACTTGTAATCCGATATGTCGGGTTGTCAAAATAATTGTATTTTCGTGTTACAAATGTATAAATCGAAGCAAAAGAAAATATCCTGTCTATTTTAGTCTGTACTAAGGTCAAAGCTATTGACTTGAATATAGGGTTTTAAGTTTTATGTAGTTACTGTTTATCAACAAGTGGCAATATTTCCGAAATTTCCGGACAATAGACCACTTCTATGTATTGGCTGCACCCTTAGATTTTTGCGATTTTAGAAACGAAAATGAATGTATAGGCCGCTCCGGCATATTGGCCTTGGCCAATACGCCGAATATACAATTTGTTATGAAAGACGGGAGTATACGGTAAGTTATTGACCCAGGAAGGCTAAATTGGTTGGTTTTACTCTAATTCTTCACCTTAAATCTTTCTATGACCTCTGCATTTCCATACCTAAATGTGTTTTTGATATCGGATAAAACGGCACCCGTTGATTGTTCAACAATATGACACGAAAAGCCCGACATAATATTACAGTTTTGCCGTTTTATGTTTGCCAGAGGGTTGCTGTTATGGATTACATTCTTCTTCCCTAGCTGAATTTGATAGAGTTTTCATGATAAAGCTTCGTTAGATAAGTCAATCAAAAAATTTCAGGGGGTGCTTAACTTTTTTCTTTGTGCATATATTATACAAAATAAGAAACTTCCGCTAAGTTTGCTTGGATATTGCAGGACGAAAACAAAACGGTGGAATCATTGTGATATAAGAGATTTAGAGTGTTCCATGATGCATCGTTTAGTGCAAAAATGGTGGCCAAAGGTTAAAAGAATAAGAGGGAAATTAGCAAATTTAGCGGAAGTATCTTGTTTTGTATAAGTATAGAATTAAACTTCTGTTTTCAAAATACCAATTGATAATATAAAAATGTCGTATAGGCCACATAAAACTACCCGTTTAAAAAAACAAAAAGGTCGTGTAGGCCGCTTCGCCGTATAGGCAGCATCC
Source organism: Saxidomus purpurata (assembly GCA_022818135.1). Classification (NCBI taxonomy): domain Eukaryota; kingdom Metazoa; phylum Mollusca; class Bivalvia; order Venerida; family Veneridae; genus Saxidomus; species Saxidomus purpurata. The sequence continues at coordinate 44,651,090 of JAFMSR010000009.1, read as the reverse complement.
TCAAAATTGTTTTTACTTATAGGCTGATGCCTATTGTCCGGAAATTACGGTACCTAATGATAATGTTATTATGTGTATAAATATGTGTGAAAAAGTGTACAGCGTATTAAACGTTTACCGAAGCAAAACAGATAAATAAAAATAGCCTTCATACACGAGTATATGCAAATATTTTATCTTCTAATTGTATGCATTCATACATTTTGTGAAAGTCAAATATTGGCTTACGTATCTTTTCCAGCAGTGTTGTAATAAACACATTTGACATGTATCCCACTAAATGTACATGCCGGTATTGGTACTAATTTTCTTTTATGTTCTCATAGATTTAAATTAAAAAGAGTATACATTGTGACAGTCTCCAATGGCATCAATCATAATAGGCGGACATTTTGAAATGTGTACACAGGATTGGCACAGGGAGCAAGTTTCAATTCTAAATGGCTACCTGTAAATAATACTTTTATAACTTTATCAACATATTCAAATGTACACATTATTTTTATTGTCCGTGTAAGAAAACAGTTATCTTCTTTGCAATCAGTTTTCTATTGAATTGCAAAGTCGGGTATGCGTATTATGCCATATGTAAAAACAATCAAATTATGATTACTAATTAGCTGTATAAAAGTTTATCTGCTTGTTGGACCACAAAAACAGTTTCTATATGACGTACACCTGTACTTGTTTATGGAAATAGCGGCTTGAAGCTGGTGAAAAAGGGACTATTTTCCATTCCATTAGGTTCGTTGCTACTATTTCGGCGATCATTTTAAAGTGAACGTTATTGGTTACAAATAACAAACAGTTTTCTTCCTTGCAATCTCATACTGAGAGATAATATAATTTCATTCACCATTGAAAGCGGACAGATATCTCAAATACTTATGCAGTAACTGAGTCTCTTGTATTTTATACTTCGCTCATTTATGATACCCTTAATGTTTTATAATTGATAACAACAGGAATATGCGCTCTGAACCGACACAACCTAGGCAATCCAGATACGATCACGGTGAAATAAGATCATTTATGATTATTGAGGTATGTAAGTAAATAACAAAAGAACAAAACACGATATTTGAAAAAGGTATTTTAGAGGCATTTTAAGATTTTCGAAACGTTAGCTGTTATGGGAATGTATTGGCGTATCCAGTTAAACTCTAGATATGATGTGATCCTATACTTAATACAAATACGTTCATGTACTATTACACAGCTATACTTTCTAACACGGGTGTAGTTTTATCCATTTCTTTTGCATGATCAGAACATATTTCAAACAAACTAAAACTATCACTGGAAGTGATTAATGTCAACTGCTCCCAAACTAGTTTCTGGTTTGCGCTATGCTATGACGCGTTTTGACATTAAGAAACCACACTTCTGCTAGAAACAAACACCGTTTTGCACTCACAAGAAGGAGAATGATGCCCATCGAGGTAAAATTAGTGTTAACAATGCACGAACTGTCTATTCAGGTAATGGCGGTCCCTTGTAAGCACCCGACATTTCCTGCGTTTTGGAAAGGGACAATGCAAGGATGCTACAGAAAACAATTTGGTATAAATGTGTGTATGCAATCCGCAGATATTGGTAGAAATCAATGTGAAAACGTCCATTCATGGGACATTCTTCTAAATAAAAACGGAAAATAAAAAAGGTTAGAGACCTTGGTATGTGAACATACTAAATGTCTGCACTTTGATATATAAATTGTGCAAATTACCGTTGTTAATATTAATATAAATTAAGCATTAGTTGTGAAAACTTTCTTGAATTATCAAGAAATCATGATTTGCAAATTATACGGTATGGTTTATAAGGGTTTTATCGTTGGTGCCGGTTTCCCACATGACCAACGCCACAAGAAGAGGTTAGTTATTTTAGGTTTCGGAGGATAGTGCAAGATACGGAGAGCGTCCCAATTCCAGAATTACCCCTGGCTCTTTACATGCCAGGTGTATAGCACCCATACATGGGACCTTGGTTTTTAAGTCTCATCCGAGAGACTGTTAAAATGTTTAGTTGGTCAGCCTTAAGCATTGAACCCGCTACCTCGAGATTACAAGTCTCGCGCTCTACCGATTGAGCTAACCGGGCTGACTCAAACTATGACGAGAAATCAATATAAAGTCCATATCATACATGAATACTGAACCAAAGAAATTCAAGGTTCGATTCTTCTGAAGTATTAAAGACCATTTAGCCTATTGTATAAAGTATTTAAAAAATATAAATTCCGTATTTCTTGTGAAGATTGAACAATAAAATGTCATTTTTTCTCTTCTGAAGTACTAAAGACCAGTCAGGCTATTGTAAAACGTTTTCAAAAAATATAAACAAATACATCTGAATCATTTAAAAGTTTACAAACGTAAGGCCATGTTTACAGTAAAAGGAGTCATTTGCATAACATTGCAAGAGGCTTATAAAGAAATGTTCTTTATATATTTTAGCATATGCTATTCAGTTACAACTACATGTAATAAGAAGATTTAATCTCAAAACATTTAGAACAAACAGGATTGAAAATGATTTATATGTTTGTATTTTTTGAGAGAAAAAGAATATAATCGATAGGTGTGCTAGGTAAATAACACAGTTTTGATATATTGTTATGATTTACTTATGAATATGCTGCATATCATTTGCATCTGTTTTATGCATGACAATGTAGTTCAAATTCCATTGATCTCTCCTTACATCGGTACAGCACAAAAAGTTCATTTTACTTTCAATCCAACTCTCAGGGCTTATGTTGTAGGGCTCATTCTTTTCTTTAATCAATATTTTATCACTGGACTGACAGTCAAAATGTTATGGAAAAACGAACAGACTCTTTTCTTCACATGATTCTATCATCTCATATTTGTAACATACCATATAATTCTTCGTGTCAGGTGCACAAAACTGTTTACATTGCCTTATTAGGAAAAACTTATATTTGAGTCTTCGTTTGAAATCGTGCTTGATTTATATTATTTAGAAATTTATTAGGCTGAGCGGTTAGAGTTGATTTCTCTTTAATATCTCACTAACTGAGAGTCATGTGTTTAATTCCCATTACATGATCTATTACTGTACCGACCAAGGAGAAGTAACATAGTTACGTGACAACTGAACTACTGTTTGAAATGGGCATTACACTTTCGATAGATTAAGAAGAGAAGCAAGTCATCAAATAAAATATTTTAGAGTCATAAATTGTATCTAAAGTAGAAGTAATTTTATAAATAAAGTTTGATAAATATACGAAACATTCACATAATAACTAGTGTGTATGCGAGAAAATTTTTCACATTATAGTGGCATGCAGTATATTCTTTTCCACAATATTTACACCATGTGTGTAAGTTATATTTGCATAGGTTATGAATATATTCTGAGATGCCTCTGCTTCCTTTAAGACAGAAAATTAAAAAAAATACATATACATTTAGTTCGTAGAGGAAAATATTTGAGAATGAAAGTAAAGCACGGATAGAATGAAATGCGTGAGGCATACTAAATAAATGGTCTCAAAATTCGACCGTGCCAATTGTTTGTTTTTGTATTTTATAATAATTTGCTTATTTCTTGTTATTGTCATTGTACTGTTTCGTTTAAAGGGAAGTAACAACAAATTTAAACGACAATAAGTATAGCTTGATTTAATCATTCAACAGACAGAAGAAACATGAAAATACATAGCTGTTTTGATCCGAAATTTAGTTTGGTAGAGAAAACTATTTCAGAAGGAAATTTAAGAATGAAACAGAATGGACTACAGGCGGCAGAATAAAGAAACGGTCAATGAAGGTTATGTTAAGCATCGGTAACAACCGTCCAGTGGTAAAGACAGAATTAATCACGTGGACTTCGTCTGCTTGTGTGCGCGCAGAAAACAACAAACGCACGATCAGGATTTTATATACGATCCCTAGCACATTGCAGTCAATCTGAAAGTAACTTTACGGGTCAAAAACCGTTTGCGATTTATAAAATGTATTTTGGCCAGTCATGTTAGGAAACGTTCATTGAGGCCGTCCACAACTTTCACATTATATGGCATGCAGTATATTCTTCAACATAACTTCAAAAACGCCAACCATTGATCATCCAGGTTTAACTATTTAACCATATTTACATAGTATATCAATAACGACGACAATGTCAATAGTAACAACAAACATAATATCCTTCCTGGATGCATAATGAATTACGAAAACAAATTATTAAGAAAAAGAGAAGATATGACAAAGCCAAAAGAACACAAAAAGAACATCACCGGAACACTAACAAACAAATAAGAAACATAACTACCCATTTATTAAGAAATGCAAAAACACACTTAGCACAAACACTATCAGATAAATTACAAAATGAACACTTTAAAACTTCTGACTACTGGAAAATACATAAACAATTTATATCACCAACAACAAATAAAACTGCACAGATTCTAAATGATAACGTTACTCTAGTTACATCAGACATTGACAAGGATAATCTTTTTGATAATTCCTTTCAATCACAAACGCAACTTCACGATTATAACAAAACACTGCCACGTATATAACTAAACCATAATCATCCAAAACTAGACTCAATCAACATAACAGAGAACGAAGTAACAACAACATTTACATCAGTCGCACTAGGTTAAGCAGCAGGACCAGAGAACATTAATAACAGAATCATTCAGGAACTTTCGCAAGAGTTAGCAATACCACTCAGCAAACTTCTTAACAGATCTATCAGCTCTGGTAAGGTCCCATCACATTATTTTTGCAATATCATCATTTACATGTGTACTCATTTATGATACTTTTATGTTTTGTAATCAATAACAATAGTTGTCATTTGTCTTTTAAACCTGCCAAACCGGCGTAATCAGATAAGAGCTCGTTGTAATAAGATCGCGTGTGATTATTGAAGTATATAAATGTAATGTAATTGCCAAAAGAACTAATTGCTAGATACTTGTGAAGGGTATTTTAGAGGCATTTCAGGATTTCAAAAGGTGTATAACTACAGATACGGTTAGATTGTGAGGGCTAGATAAGATGTTTACGTACATGTATTGATAGCCAGCGTATGATTTTGTAACACGGCTGTGCTCTGTTGCATGAGCTGAACATATTTTGAAACAAAATGCCACAAGAATCCCACGATCTGTCTCTTGTGTTTGAATGACATGTTTGCGTTAATATGACTTAAGAATTGCCAACTGTTCATTATAAATTGTCGTCTTATTAATTTAATAAGAAAGTACATTTTCACAGCGTAAGTTTTTCTTCTGCATTTTGATGCATAATTTGTGTTCTTCAACGTTGTTAATATTATTATAAATGTAGGCATGATTTGTGCAAATTTTCTGTAACAGTTTACAAATTGACAAGGTAAGGTACATTGTATTATATACTGTACAACAGATACAAGTTCTCCTACACTCGTTATATATCATTCCTATTCGTTCCGGTAGATGCATGAATTATATCTCAAAAAGCATACACGTGTTTGTATACGGTTCCCTCATGTGACGAGACATCAATATTCAAGGTTCGATTCTTCTGAAGACATCAATATAAATTCCGTATCTCTTTTGAGGATTGAACAATTAAATGTCAACGTTTTTCTCTTTTGAATTACTAAAGACCATTCAGGCTATTGTATAAAGCAAAATCATAAACAAATACATTCGACTTTTTAAAATCTTTACAAACTTAAGGACATGCTTACAGTTAAACAAGTCTGTAAGTCTCTAGGCATCAAAATAAAGTCCGGACGCAGCTATTGCAGCAAATGATATCATGTTAAAGATAGTAAGAACATTTCTTTACCATAAACATAAAATGTTTTTGTATGTTTTGAGAAAAATAGAATATACTTTATAAATGTAATAGTAAGCTAACACTGTTGTGATTCATTGTTGCAAATAGTTTTCATATCATTTGCATCAGTTTTCAACATAAGTTCCATTTCTGTAGATTTCTTACTAATATCATTTTCGTAGATCTGTAAACAAAAACATCATATTACTTTCAGTCTCACTCTCGGGGCTTATGTTTGTAGTTAAACAGCCAGATAATTTGGTATAATCGATTCAACTCAGTATTCACGGCTCATTGTGTCACATTTAGTGGATACATTTCGCTATATATGACGAATTGCATCAGTTAGCTTTTGATATACCCTTCACAGTGTGTATTTAATTGCTTTTTCATATGAAATTACTAAACCAAAGGCATAATATGGACATATAAACAAGCCTCTTGAACAAGACAGTTGGTTAATTTACAGTCGTACAAGAATATTTTACAATGAGGATTCTGCAAGAATTGCTTTGAAAATTTATTAATTATTACGTCTTTAGAACCTAGTTCTTAAATTATACAGTAGTCCTCTTTCAATTCATAAAATAACTGACAGATTCACGTTTTCCGTTGAACAAAACATAATGTGCTAAAGCTCGTACTATATTATATTTTACATAAACATAAATTTATACATGTAGTTGCATAACGCAACATTTACAGTTTTTATTCTGACAACATATTTTGTGTTCTTTTTAAAATATTTTGCTTTAAATACCGTGCAGTGAAAAAACACTACAGTCATTGTGGCAATTATTTACGTAGAGATATAATCAAGTTTCGAGATTTCTTTCAATCACATTTCAATAGGTATGGGTATCTCATAAATCATATGACGTTCTGACATATATTACAATACGTTCTTTGTCGTATAGTTCAATTATCCCAATGAATGTAAAGATATCGTTTTATTTTATGAACAAATGAATTCAAAATGTTGGGGATTGTTACAAAGACATTTAGTCTACAAACTTTTAATCCGTTTTTCATATTAGTTTCGTAAATGTTCAGAGACATTAAGATATAAAATTATTCAAAAGCAATGCAATGAGTCCTTTTATTAGTAAAGCGTCAAAACGGCAATTATAATGTGATAGAAAGCCTAACATTCATTCATGTTCATTAATGAGGTTTGTCACGGAAACCGTCTTAAAAGAGAATTATGACGATTGTTTCAGCGTTGTTTACGGAAACACATACACGCCGCCATTTGCTGGTTGCTACTTGCTAATAATTCTGTCATTGTGCGATATTATTCTGACATAAGACAATGTTTTCAAGACTTGAGCTAATAATTTCTGGCGAAAACGCTTTTTATCATTACTTTGGGTTATATTATTAAATCATCAGGCATTAATATTGTGCATATTAAGTAATTTTATTCGCATGTTTATTCGAATATCAAGCGTTCCTGAAACGCATCAAACTTCTGATGTTAATACATGTATCTTGCATGTACCAAGTAAAAGATGCGCATTTTGGAACACTGTTAAGACACTTATGTCAGAATGAGAAATCACTACGCGATGTCAGAACAACTTAAAGCCCTTGGTCTCGCGAAAGCATTAATAAGATGGCATTCCTCATATTTATTCAGATAGGCAGCAGCTATTGGATGTCTCAGGAACTCTTTTGTCACATGACAAACTTTCTTGCTGCATTATAAGCCCCATGTTGTTTTTAATTTATGTTAATAATATGTCTGCTGTTGTCAAGCGTAAATTCCTACTATATGCAGATGATTCTGCAATCTGAGTCACCGGTAAAAAATAAGGATGACATTGAGTCCACCCTAAGTATTAAACTTGAAACTTCCAATGTTGCCCCCTTTTATATGACAGGACACATTTTGTTTTATTCATGTTGATCAATAATTACAAGTATTAAACTTGAAACAGTAAGTGAGTAGCTAATTTGCAATAAATTGCCTTTACACCTTGGCAAAACAGAATGCATATATTTTGGTTCCGATCATAAGGTTAATCCTCAATCTAAACTTAGTGTCCCTTGAGTCATTGATTATGTCTGTTATTCAAAAAGCTAATGCAAGATAGAAGTTTCAGAAAAAGCGACTAGATATCTTACTTTTCACACTAAGATATTAGAAGTTATGCCCCTTATTCCGTGTCATTTTGTTTATGCTTCTACAGTTTAGTATTATTCATGAACCAAAACACTTAAGATTTAATAACAGGTTACCCAAAATAACCTTATTATATTTGTCCTGAACTTAAATTATGTGGTACACATTGGTAAAGATCATTTTTCACGTTTTAAATGGATATCTTTGGCTAAGAGAGTTGATTTCAAAACCCTATTTTATGTTTTAACATACTGGTATCTTCCGAGGCTCCCCCTTTTATATGACAGAAAATTTTGTTCCATTCATATCAGTCAATAATTACATGTATAGCACCAGATTCCGAGTTAAATCAGTTCCTTCTGAGTTTACAATGTCCATGTAATTCTTCTTCCTTCAAAGACAGTGGCCGCTTCTCCATTCATACGGTCGAAACTTGTGGCAAATGGTATTTTGCCTATGATGGCTGCACCCTACTGAATGAGTTACCCCAACACCTTATGGATGAAAAGACCCTCTCAAACTTGAAATCCTGTGTCTAGGGGTACATACTAAAGTTGGTGGATTCATTTTGATTTTTGTTTTCAATTTTGCTCATTTCTTTTTTTATTTTATACAATAGGTAGTTTTATCATTTGTACATGTTTGTATTTAAAATGTTTTACTTAGTTGCAATAGGTTCTATAGTACTTCATTTTTACAGAATTATATATTTTGACATTGGTCTTTCTTTTAATTTAGTATACAGTATTATATAACATTTTAATACCAAAAGCATGTTTCTTTTTTATCTAATGAGATTTGTTTTCTTTTTTTAAGTACTATTTTATAACACTGCTTTCATTGTCATATTATAACATTTAATTTATCTATTTTCAAAGGACCACAATGGAAATAAGAGTTTATTCATACTCTTTTTTGTGTTATTCTCTGCATATAATTTTAAATTTTATGGTCATAATTATGCATACATGTTTGTTACCTGTTCATTATGTGTTTTATCATGTCATTGTTACCTGTTCGTTATATGTTTTATTATGTCATGGCATTTTATGCAGAAATCTATCTATCTATCCATCCATCTGTTTGAACTTCGCGTTTTGTATACAACAACGAACGATATTTACGACTGAAGACGTCCACTTTTCTGAAACGTTCGATGCGAATTATATAATTGAATATGCACAATTTTAAATTTTTATAATTCAATGATATTGCTAAATGCAAAGATTTTACTGTAACACCGTTTAAGCGAAACGTCATTGTAACGAGTCTAGAAAAGATTGATTCATGGCAGAATAATATCGCACAATGACAGAATAATTAACCAGTAGGAACTAGCAAATGGTGGTGTATATTTGTGTACGTAAGAAAACATAAGGACACAATTCCGGGTACATACAACGCAGGTCTCAGATAAAATGAACATTTAGTTGGTACATCTCATTCTTAATTATACATATAAAGATATCTGTCGATATTATGTATATGTTGTTTAAATCTACAATGTATCTATTGCTCTTTATATTGCAGACTTTCTCAGTACAATATTATAATCAGCAAACATTTTGTGGATAGTACGGAAACGCATATACACCACTACTTGCTAGTTACTATTTGCTTGATATTGTGTATATTTCAGTAATTATTTGTGCACATTTATTTGAATATCGAACGTTACAGAAAATCATCACACTTCAGGCGTTAATACCAAGCATTTACTTGTAAAAAGGCGTATTTCGGGAAACTTTGACGTCAAAATGAGAAATCAATGTGCAATGTAAGAACAGCATCATGAATGTCGCCCTGTCACACGACAACGAACGAGATATATGCCTTAGTACTGGTACTTTTCTGTAACGCTCGATATCTAAATAAACTAGCGAATAATATAACTGCATATGTACAATATTAACGTTTTATGATTCAATTAAATTGACCAAAGTAAAGATATTAAAGCGTTTTAGCGAGAAATTATTGTCACGAGTCTAGAAAAGACTGATTCATGGCAGAATAATATCGCACAATGACAGAATGATAAGCCAGTAGCAACTAGCAAATGGTGGCATATATTCTTATCTTATACGTTTCCGTAGTCATTTCAATAGACATACAAATAGAATTACTGAAACTGCATTATGTTAACGCTTTATGATTTAATAGGACTGCCCAATGTGCAGATATGAAAGTGTTTAGCGTAAACTTATTGTTATGAGACTAGAAAAGATTGCTTCATGACTGAATGACAAAATAACTAGCAAGTAGCAATTAACAAATGGTGGCGGATAGGCTTTTCCGTAATAATCTACTTCAATAATTACAAATGTATTGTTTTCATTTTAATTGCGTCGTAAAATTGCTTATTTATAATAAGTAGTCAAAATAATTGATAACAATAGGGTAGTTTAAGTTAACGAATAATCAGTATTTAAGTGTTGTTTACATTTTGAATAGCAAAGTGGAATAACTTTTAAATAATTAACTTCTTAGCCTTTCGCTACAAATCACAGACATAAAAATATTTGTCTCTAGAGAGTCATTTATTTCTTAGGTTTTGACAGGAACACAATATATTGCTTTTATTTTTTGTAAATGTTTTATTGAATTGGTTTGAAACTTAAGGAAAGGTTCTTTTGAATTAAGAAATGAATATGTTTTCCGTTTGTTATAATAACTATATTGTCCATACCATTTAAAGCATATCCAACCATTCAGCAGACATTGTGTATATGGCGATCAACATTACATATGTTTATGCTAATAACATTTTACTTGACTTACCTATGCCATGAAAAAAGTATGTAAACTATTAATTAAAGTTGAACTACTTACATCTGTTATAAAACTCCACTATGTTGAAATAATAAGAATATCGACACCATTCCAGTCACGGTTCTAAGAAGCTGCGGACAGTTTTTTGGTATTCCTGAGCAACTCGACAATAAATACAAACTCAGTTTTTTCCTATCTATTCAAAACTGGTATTGCACGTTTTAATAATTATTTAAACTCCAAACTACTTTGAATTATTAAATGCACGAGGAAATACTGAACACTTCACATTCAATAATATTTTAATGAATATGTATACGACGATCGTGTCCACATACTTCATTGTAATAGGAAGAACATCTACAATAAATGTTAAATGAAAATAACTGCAACACATTATTTCACATTGTTGTGAGTAAATACGAAATATACCTAAAACTGCGTTTAAGGTTTAAAGTTTGCTTTAAAATCAAGTGTATTATAAGTTAACTGAATGTCAAAACCAACCAATGAGAAGCTTTAACGGTTGTCAAGATCATTTGTTTACGCACATTACATGTGCGGCTTTGCTTGGTCATACTCGTTTACCCATAGAATGTGGCCTTTCATGAATGATCATTTTCAACAAAATAGTTTGAAAACAGCATTTACGTGTACATGTATCACTAGACTGTGTAATTTAAGAACAAGCATAAACAAAGTGGTAATTAATATATGTCCAGGAACCAGAGCAAAACTAGTGTACATTTGTAAAAGGACACAGTTAGCAAAATAAGTTAACGTTTATAAAATAACAATGGTGCTTATTGGTCATTATTGCCTTTCATTAGAAATAGTGTTTGTAGTTAAAATAATTGATCATTACATTAGTATTCATAAAGGTCAAAGAGCAACAACAATGCTCTGAAACACGTATAGGCAAAATGTATTACAATACGTACAGGCAAATGTATTACACACCGTCTTCAAATTCAAGGGGAAATGTGCTTCTATGGATATAGATGACTATGCGACTCTATTCCATAAAGTAATCAGCATAATCAAACAGACATAATATTATCACTTTTATGCATTATGTATAGTTACAGATAATTAAGTAATCTGTGAAATATTATGACACTTAACAGAACTATTTAAATTGATGGCAGCGGTATTTGATCGTAAGATTGCCTTATTCTGATACTGTCTGTATTATGGTTACGATATTTAAACCTTCCTTTTTTGTTCATAATTATGACCGAAATAATATTATCTATTTCAGTATTAATGGTTACAACACTATGTCTATTATTACCACAATTAGCGTACCAACGGGTCGCATTCATGTTTCAAAAATCTTTAGTTGATCTTTATAGGTGTTTGGAGATACAATTCATATGCATAACTTGTTCTGTTTTAAAAAATTGGGTTAATCGTTTCACCACACACAGTTTAATGTATGCAGCATTAATTCATACAATTATCATCATAAACAAGAAGTGTTGTTTATACGCTTACAAGACACTGTTTTATATAATTGCATTGCTACTGAAAACAAATAACTTACAAACGTACTGTCGACCCTAAACAATTTTTCTGCATAATATCACAACTATTGTAGTTCAAGTCAAAACATTGCTATATTATGATGATGTAAATATCCGCCACATCGGGTAACAGTTTTGCGGGAACTCGGCAGAGCCTCGTTCCTGCCAAAATAGTTACCCTCGCTGACGACGGGGACGGATATTTCGATCTGAACCTCGTTCTCATGATAGACGCTATTAGACACGAAACTCTACAGAAATGTCCATTTAGGATGTTAGGTTGTGCAACTTGGTTATAGCTTTTATATTGAACCAGTTACATCTGAGTTATGGTCGTTTTAGCGTAAAATTATTGACAGAAAATTTTCATTTGGATGAGAAAGTGTACACCTTGTTTTTAATTTATATCACGGTAGTTATAGCTGAGTTATGGCCATTAGCAAAAGAATCTTGTTTTATATGATGATTTGCTGCTACTTAAAAGAAAAGCCTTATACATGTAATGTTGTCACTCAGTAAGACCAAAGTTATCGAAATATGCCGTTGTTTTCTGACAAAGGCGGAAAGTTGGGGCATCCCTGTCCTATAAATTTAATTTTAGTTTACTCATGCACTACTAAATAGTACTGCTATGATTTGTACAGCATGGGTATAAACAAATTGATATTCTATCCTTTCGAACTGACTTTGTTGCTCTCTTTCATCATTCCTGTAATGTAAATGGACGATAATATTCTCATAAAACTGTAAACAAACTTATTATTATCTTCTTGTATTGCTTGATTGATTGATTTTATTCAGGTAAACTGTACGGACGGAACACTGCAAATATATGTATAGCAGACCAATCGTCAGTAATCGTATGTACAGTATGGTTATAAACTGTATTGGCCATGAGTTACATGTAGTGTCCGCATAAATTAGCACACATAAGACTTAAAAATTTGTAGCTTATTTGGGTATTTTATAACAATTGTGAAGCGTGCAGATTTTGAAAAGTTATTAAAAGGATGGGTACTAAAGTTCGTGTATTTATTTGCTGAACATAATAGATAAACATTATCCTCGACGTTTTAAAGTAGGACTACATTTCAAAATGATCGCTCAAGTGTTATTTGTACAATACTTAAAACATTTTCTCACGTACAGCTTTTGATAGTTGTAATTCGATATGTCGGGTTGTCAAAATAATTGTATACTCGTGTAAATAAAAGATCTTGTCTACTTAAGTCTGTAAACCATGGTCCTAGTTTTTTAAATCGGATAAATTATGTTTTTTCTGAAACGATATAATGACAAAAATGACCCAGACTGATTTCAGTCTGAAAAACGTTAAAGCAGGTGTTGTATTGCTTATGAAATATGTATAGTCACGCTACATTACTGAATCGGACACAAATTATAATCAAGACACCCACACATAAACGAATATGAGTAAATAGAGCTAAACATGAACCCATAAAACGCTGATATCTTTAAAAAGTTCATTTCAAAATGGTTACATGTACATGCTGCTAATACTTTTGTAACTTTATTTACATATACATTGCATTTTTCTTAGCATTTACAGTCAAACCAGTATTAAGAGACCGCCCAAGGAAACGGCCAAAAGCCGGTCTCTTAATAAAATGGTCTCTTAATTACAAAGCATCACCGGAGACGGCAACCGTTTCCTACAAAGTTATACTTATGTCACGTGGTTATTTTCCAGAAAAAGCAAAATAGTTTGTACTTGAAAGTATTGTGCGACAGTATTTACCTGGCACTCATTAATCTTCGCCAATATCTTCGGGTACGTTCGGGTGTATTTTCGTTGTTTCAAAGGATTATCATATCGAACAAATACATTTCACCGACTGAAGTTTACATCGCATAGACAGTGGCGTAGTGGTAAGATGCCTAACTTGTATGCAAGGTTTCATGGGTTCGAATCCTGCATATAGTAAAATCTTTTATAGAAGTATCGCTATTTTTATTTAGTTTGTGACACTGTCTTATGTACCATTTTCACTTTTATATATTCTATGATTTCTGTTTTTGTTATGTATTAATATTTATTATCGATATTCATATGCATTTCAGGAATTACATAAAATTACATCGTCCGTTGAATGAATGTTTTTTCCGTATGTCCCTGTGTTATCTTCGAAATCCTTCGATACATTAGCCGAGGCAATCTTTAAAGCGTAGCTGTTGCTCGTCGACATGTTCAGTTCTATATACAAATGTATGCAGGACGACGGAGAAAGAAGGCTCAAATAGTAATTAAAGAATCGAATCTTGAAACCCCGTGATGAGCAAAGACAATAGTGAATAAATTTAATGCAACGCTACGATTAAAAAAATGTAAAACAAAAAATCAAGCAAGACTCGAACCTTCATACGCTGGATTGGTAGCCAAATGCCTGATCCACTACACCATTGCGGAATGCGATATCTGGTACAGTACAAAATTGATATTTTATATCAATCGCTTGTTATATTTCATCCGAATATTACCGACCACATACGAACTATTCATGAGGGCCAGTTCAATATTGTCGCATAATACCGAAAATCGATAAAGACCCGACTAACTATTAACACATACGGACATAAGGGTGGACGGTAATCCTTACGAGATTTGACACATCCTTGCCTATTTGGGACGTTAAATGCAGCTTTAAAGCGGTCAGTTTCCATAGAAATAATCTGTTTGCACATAAATGATCGCCTTATTCGAACAAAAGACCGAATATTGGTCGCTAATTACTGGTCGCTGGTCGCGTTAGACAAAAGTCGCTTAATGCAACAGCAAAACGGTCGGGGAATTCAAAAGCGGTCGCTTAAGACAAAGGTCGCTTAATACATGTGGTCGCACGGACAAGTTCGACTTTAATTTCCTTTTCAATTGCAAAGTAAGGTGTTCCTATTATGTCTTTGAGAATAAACAAATTTTGTTTGTTAATTAGCTATCCATCTCCCTAATACAATGTTAAGCCAATGTTACAGTTGATCTGTTAATCAATATTCTTTTCTTTTCAATGAGTTGACAACACAAAACAAGTATGTAAGCTCAGAAAAAAATGACCACTTCCTTTCTAATTTTTTAGATAATAACGTAAAATATAAAGGAGGTTTTACACTCACATAAGAAAGTTTTCAGCCAAACCTTTACCTTTTTAATCATAAAAATATATACTCGGTAAACTTATACTATTTTGTAGGTAAATTGAAGTTATTTACGTTTTTTTTTGTTATTTGATAAATTAAAATATGTTTTCAGACACTGTATTGCTAATGCTAGAACTTTACTCATTGGCATGAATGTCACTTATACAAACTTTCTCTTGGTTTTGTAGAATGAGGTCACAAGCAACAATCCTGGTATGACCTCATGTACAAAGATATTTGATAGCTTATTTATAATAGAGACCACATACTAAATCCGTTACCTCGTTAGTATTTCTCATCTTAAAGGGACCGGATGACATTTAAGACAAGTACCATGTGCTTTGCTAAGTTGGATACATCGAGTTGACACTGTTATGCATTTGAATGAGATTTTCACGACTTGAAGACATGTTTGTAAAGTAAATACTACAAAAAAGCTTCCGCATATACAAATATAATTCTAATGCAATAATGCAAAACGCAGAAGGAATGAAGAAAACATTGACAGAGCCGTCTTTCACATTCAAGTCATTTCAGTGCCCCTTTAATGGGGCATGTCAAAGAATAAGAAGAGATTTCATTGTATTAAGAATGATACTGATTAACATTATATTGCGATTTTCCGCCTGAAAGAAGAGGAACTTAAATTCATGTTATATTTCAATAGGTCAAAACTATCTGATACCCTGATCAAACGTAATATTTGAAATGAATCATACTGCTTGAAAATATATATTTTTTTGCCTAATGATTTTTAACTCGACATAAAATGATATAATGTAAGACATTTATTTTTAAGTAAAAGGAAAACAAAAAGTAAAATAAGTTTTTAAAGTTTAAAATGATTTTCCAAAATCATATTGAGTTGTTTGCAAGCCTGTGCAGAATCGTTAGGCTTGTTAGTTTTAAATTCATTGTGATTGTTTTTACAAATTAAGTTAAACATTTCTCTGTATTCTTTTGGAGTATTATCCAAACACGGTATTTTGGCCTTTGTATAAATGACAAAGCAGTCACGAGGGGTCAAATACCGTGTGCGATGTATACATATAGACTACTTAACGTGAATAAACACTATAAACTAAACGACCCCCAAGCTTTTCTGGCATGCTGAAAAACCAGGGCTGGGCTCGTGGGCTGGGCTCGTGGACTGGGTCCAGCTGGACCCAAGGTTAATGGACTCCCTGGAATTTAAGGTGAGAGTTTCAAGGACACAACTTTGTTCCGGAATAACCTCTCACTAATTGATGATAATGGCTATTAAGGGAGGGCATAATTTTGATAAGTTGACAATGTATAAACAATCCTTACTATAGGGTTCGGAGAAGGGTCAACGTTTACAGATTTTGTAGCAATACACTTTTAGATTGAATATATGATGTCTTAAGTGTAATATTGCAGACATTATAGTTTTTAAACATTATTAAAATGGCATATAAAGGTAACTTTGGTAGGTAGGCACGTAAGTTCGTATGTAAAGTGTACACATATGCATTACTTTGCAGCTACATAAGGTAGGATACGTTTAGGTTTTTAAATAATGATTTAAAATACATAACTTAATTGAATCATCGGTTTAACGACCTTACTTTTCAAAAGTGAACAGGATATTATTTTCTTATCCCCAACAGCCAGTTCAAACCACTGTCATGGTTAAATAACATTCATTGAATTGGGAGAAATTCTATCTAAAAGTTCATGAACGTATTTCAATGTTTCCAAGACCAAACTTATTATACCCCCACACCCACTCTGCAAAGGAAGTTTTAAAGGGGGTATACTGGAGTCACGGTGTATTTTGGGATTGGTCTGTCTTTTGTCAAATGGCAAGTTCTTTTTGAAGATCAATGTTTTAAAACCTAATAATTATTTGTACAATTTTAAATCCATTGATCTTATATGAAAAAAAACAGTATGTAAATCATCACAAAGTGTACCTATTTGCTTACTAATAGCACATGTTGAATTAGATCATTATAATGACTCCATTGAGTAAACGATGCAGATATCACTTACAGTCATTACTGCCTGCTGATGAAATGTCATTCCAGCCTCTAATGCCTCTTTAACCTTATGACCACGAGGTTATGACCCTATCGTCTGGGAATTTATGGCATTGAGACTACGGGTCCATGGCCTTTGGTCCAGTCCACGAGCCCAGCCCAGCCCAACCCACAAGTCCAGCCCTGGTTTTTCAGCATCCCAGCTTTTCTATCAAGATGATTACAGTTAGTTAAGCAGTTTCGTCATTCATTGGTTTATGATACTCTTAATGTTTTGTAATTAAGAACAATAGTTGTCATTAGTCTTTTGAACTACCCAGCCTATTGAGCGTAACCATAATACGATTTGGGATTATTGAGGCACATGGATATATTGTAGTAGCCAAACAATTATAGAAAGAAAACGCGAGATATATGAAAATGGTATTTTAGAGGCACTCAAGCGCAATCGTAATTATATACCAGATACATATGTAACACTTATCTATGTGATTTTGCACAGTTATTAAACACTATCACAAAAGCGGGATATATACAAATAAATTCCTGGTGTTGCTTCTCAAGTGAGAGTTTGTGAGTTTGAGATAATCAGTACATTTGAACATTAGACAAAAACGGTCACATTTCCAATGTCGACAACGACGCAACCAATTTTGAAAACTCGTGCAGCTTTAGCAAATGGTGACACAACGTCTTTAAAACAGAGTATTTTAATCAAATGAAGATTTTACATTTAAAGGGAGACAACAAAGTTTACAAATTGAAATAAGCATATCTTGATTTAGTTATACATATGACAAAAAGAACAAGAGAATACATATCTGCTTTGCTTTGATATTCCAGTTAAAATTAGTGGATTGAAATGTGAGAAGGAAACTAAATAATGACATATGTCCTATGAATATATTGTATGAAAGGACCATTAAAAATGCTTCCAATATTACTATTGGTATACAATGGTACATTTGCTACAGTAAGTGATTGTTTCAATACCGATTGAAGGGAAGTAAATCGTGTTTCCTTTGACGTAGACCCAAAAAGAAGATCCACGGATCTAAATGTTGTCAAGAAGAAACGAAAAATGTTTTACGATTTATTATTGTATAAAATTTTAAATTACTCAGGCGGTCTTACCCTTGATTGAACACAATATACGACCTAAGGTAACATACTCGCATTGAGGTGATCTTCTGTAATGATAAAAACGCAATACGATCATTATGAATGGCTGTTTTTCAAACTATCGCGTACCCTCGACCATGTAGAATTGCGTGCGTAAAATGTATAAAGCATTGTATAAGTTTATAAACGCCTATTTAGTATCATCTATCATCCAGTTTGAAAAGACACTTTCGTATCGTTTTACGGAAGTAAGGAAAACTTTATGTATAAAATACTATAAACGTATGTTTTTTATATTCTTTTTTCTGTTTCGTGACACAGGAAATGATTTTTAAACAATTGAAACAAATATAGATATTGTATATAACGACATTTCCACACGTGCAGCAAGGGTGCATCGCTACAGACAGTAAATATCAAACATATATTACATTTTTATAATGTTAAAAGTTTCAAAGGTTTTTTAATACTGTCTTTATATGTTTTATCTTTGGAGACGTATGGTTTTTCCAAAATTAATTTACATAATGCCTGTGATAAGTCACTGTTTCATACAGTCATTTATCGTAGGCAAGTAAGTATTTAATATCAGAAACATGGAAGGCTTCGCATTTATTTGGAAGAAGTACTTTATTACTTTAGACTTTTTCGGTTTAATGGAAGATCGCCTGCACTAGACTCTGCTTTGTAACAATGCTGCTTTGGTTTTCAAGTGTCATTTTGATTTACACTAAGTTAGCACGTCTATAATTGCTAACGTAATATACTACTACATATACCAGAATGTAGGCCGTAATTACGTCTCTGTGGCTTTCATGAAATGTTAAGACTGGCGCTTGTTTATAATATGGAGGAAAGTCCAGGGGAACATCTTGTGTAGTTTTGACATTGTATCGATTGTGTACATGGTGTTAAATTGTCGCAAAACCGGGATAAAATCCAGAACCAGGATTTAAGAATAATTACTGTATGCGTGCATCTCCAGTTAAGGGTAATGCAGGAAGTCACTACCACTCCTTCGCCAAATAAAATAACGGATGTAAACGCACTTATGCTTGCAAGCAATTATCAGTTCTTACAAGACCACCCCCTGAAAACAAAGCTTGGGACCCCTCAAAGAATCGTCTGAAACGAGGGAGCCTTGTCAATGATTCTAAGAAGCTGAAAAAAGCAAACTCTGCTTATTTTGGACAACCGACTACTCCTTTTGACCAATCGGGACTGCAAGAGCCATGGAGGTATGATATGTCAAACATCAGTATCTGCAATACAGTAGTTGGTTTCCAACTGGGTGTGGAAAATTGAAAATTAAAATGGCCATGATTCGTGCCGTGGTCTCAGAAGATAATGCATCAGAGACATGGACCGATGTGTACACAGACGGTTCTGTTACAGCTGCTATACAAAATGGTGATACTGGTATTTTCATCATGTACAAAGCTGGTGGGTCAGAGAAAGCATACCAACAGACAAAGCATTGTACCAACTACAAGGCAGTCGCAGAAACCATCATACAGGCATCGAAAACAAGATAACTTTCATCAGGTAGTCATTCTTACACATTTTCTATCAGACTATCAGACTTTTTCGAAATTGACAGGCTCAGTGAGAAGCGGAAAGTGTACCTTCAATGGATGCCTGCAAAAGGTGGTGTTCATGACAAAAAGATGACAGACCAGTTGGCAAAACAAGGAGCTAAAGGCGACCAGCCGCTCAATAGAGTCACGTATGAAGAAAAGTGCACGGTGATTAGGAGTCTTTCAAATGCCAACACGCAGAAAGATGACAACCATCTACTGGAAGATTGAAACAAGTAATTCTATTCAGGCTTCGCATATAGTTTGGTCCATGGAGTCCAAGCATTGCTTTGGGAAAAGTATAAATTATTATTGAAAATATCCATTGCATGTGTAAATAGAGTATTTATTAATGGCAACATAACTACAAGTTTTGAAAGAAAAAATGAAAAGACAGAAGAGTTTATTAGACGCGTTACAAAGAAAATGAGACAATGTTCTAAAATAATATGAACAACAGACAAGGGTGAACTAAAATACTTTTTAATCGGAAGAAAATGTGCTTTTACAAGATACGAATCAGGTCTATACGTATACCATGTCATGCAAAACACTAGATTGACAGTGAAATTAGCCAATACGATCGCGTGATCACATTTCGTTCTAAAACTACCTGCTACATTGCCGAGGTCCCATGTATAAGAGTTATACACAAGACATGATAAAAAAGCTGGGACGCACTTTCCCCGCAATACTTAAACAAACTAATATCTTCAGGAAAGTTGATATTATGGTTTATCCTGTACCAACGAAACTCTAAAATACAATTGTACATCCAGTCAATATCAAAGATTTATGGTTATCCTTTCACTAGATGTACAGCATAACTATTTTACCATACAATTTGCTTTAAACACATGAAACAGATTGGTTGCAAATCAAGATTAATTATTTAATTTAATATGTTTTATTTCTTGTTCATTAAATGAGTACTACATGATGAATGTTGGGAAACAGATTGTAATGCATAACACTTATGATACGCGCGTATACTTTGAACTATAATAACCATTGGTTATACATATATATCAAACATTATTTGCATCTATTAAAAAATAAAACTTGGACTTACCTGTAAATTCACATGTGATTACGTTATTTCGATCTTCTCTTAAATACTTGAAAATAAACGCTTGAACACATAATGCAACAAAGATCCATTTTCGATGAACAGGTTCTAGACAGAATTAACACATCCAACGATTTAATATTTATGATGTTTATAACTGTAAACGTTTGTGCAAAATTGACTTAAGTCGTTTATATAATGTAAATGTCTGTATAATATGTTTCCTTTTAATACATTAGAACACACTGGAGTAGAACCAGGTAAAACTTCTATGATACGTTTGTATCTATTACTTTCAAGGTAATGCATTTCTCTTAAATAACACGGTAGTTTGCGGAAGTATAATACTGCTTTGATATATACATACACACAAATATATTGAATTAAGATCCTAGGATAATACTAAGGCGATGTTTAAGACTTACAATTACTTCCAATAAATTTTAAATATACATTTGGAGAAAACTTTTTAAAAGCACAATATCCTAGATCAGTGGTTATAGCTAGTTCCCCGGACGATAGATCTAATGTTCAAAATACAATTCGTCTAAACATAAAACCATAGTATGTTTTGTTTATTCCCTCTTATAAAACAAATTAAACTCTTCAAGCTCAGAATATGCATATGTCCAAAAAATGCATTCGCAGCTTATTATGCAAACAAGGGTTTGTTGTTTTGCAAAGTCGTTGATAACCTTGGGTAAACAAACGGAAATACAGCTTCAAGCAAGAAAATGAATCAGCAAATACAAGTAATATTCAATATATAAAATTCAAGGCATAAAGTCATGTCAAATTAAGTTCAAGGTATAGCATCTGTCTATGTTGCCACTTTGACAATATATAATTGGGTCAAATATTCTAACATACTTTAATGATGATTGAAAACATAATGTGTCCTCAAGAGTTATCTCAAGCCTTTTCTATAATTTAACCTGTTGACGTCGTTGCTGACTCAAACTCAAACTAGGATTTATCACAACAAATATTTGTAGTTCTCTCCTGAAGGTTGATAACGAAACGTGGACGAAAATAAACGATTTGTTCAATTTGCTAAAATATCATTTGTCTATCAAAGGTATTTCATAATCTGTCTTAAGTTATTCTTAACTAAGGACAGAAAATCTCATTCCAAGAATGAATGTTTGCACAATGATTGTTTTCGGTCAGTTCTTTGTAAAATTAATTACTAGTAAACCCATTACATTTCTTCCGGTTGTATTTGATTTAACCACTGAACCTATAGGGGCAAGTCTCGCTGGTATACCGGCAATGATTTGTTGCGTGCAGCTGTACCTTGATACTTATAAACTACCTGTCAGTGAAACAATAGCACAAGATTGAATGAATCACAACAGCCACCCAGCATACTATTTTTAAACTTGAGCTGACTAGGGGCTTTTTACGTTTCTGATATTTTATACATGTATCTATGAACCCTTTGGAATTAAAAGACTATTTATCCACCTCCTTAATCATTTCTTCTCACTTTCGACTTATCCCATGATTTTCATTCACAGTTTTTTACTTCCTTTATAGAAAATTTAAAGATAAATACTACATTTCACACCTTACAGAGTACAAATTTGCACAAAGCCTGATTTTGTGTAATTTCGTACAATATAAACAGGAAAATGAATATGTCAGTACCTAATTAAGATAGAGTCACAAAATAAATTGGTAATTAGATGCTGAACATGCAAGTCTGGAAGGAATGATACTGATACATGTGTTTAGATTTTTGGTGTATTGCAGTGTCTAGTAGCTCTCTGCCACATTTGTTGAAATCATGGCCCTTGGATCAAAATTTCCCCCGCTTGCGTGGTCACTTCTTTTCATGGACTAAATAAAAAAAAATCTTCTAATCCAAAACAGGACAGCTTCAATATTTTTTTTTTACATAGCATTGTCTAGAGGTCATCAACCATGTTTGTTCAAATCATGCCCTTGGTGTCAAAATTGTCCTCGCCGATTTGGTCACTTGTTTGTACAAGCAAATTCAATGAATTTATATCCATCGCCGAATGAAGCAAATAACTGAAAAAGAACAACTGGAAAGTGTTATCGTTTGTCTGTTTCAGACAGTTTCACCACCCCACTTGGGCCTCATATCCGAGGGGATATCTTTTGTCTTCAAGTAACAATCGTAAAGAACTTAGTGGTTGTAAGTTAAATGAAATCAGCAGTACTAGTTTCCGACAGCAAGAGCTTCTATAAAGAATACTAATGTAAGGAACCACTACATCCCCTTTAGGGCCTCATTTTTGTACAAATCCAGTTTCTAATTTCCGGTTGTAGGAGAGTACAAAGTTGATTATTTGTGCTTAACAAAATCAAATTCTGACTAACCTTTTCAGAAAAAAATAAGAATTAAAAAAATATCACCATCCTCATCTCTGAGAGGTGGGGCATATGATCGGGGCAGGGGTGGATATTAGAAAGAGCGATCATTAAATTCTTTGAGCCAATTACAACTAAAGCTTGATAACCGGTTTGATAAACTTATATACTGAAAACAGGTTTTATTCGCGATCGTTTAATTTTCGCTAATATTCGCGATTTTACTACCTCGCGAATTCAAGAATGTCGTGAAAAATTCCTTATCCGAATTAAATTTATTCCGAATTTTTGGTACTTACAAATGCACCTTTTGTATGTTATGAAGTTAACTGACCGTACCTTGTCGTATTCAAGGAAAATGTGTCACCCTTTTCGGTTTGTGAGTCCCATGTTCGAAAACGTAAATAAACAACATGTTGTACATTGATCATTGTCAGGTAGATGCTTGAGACCTTCTATTAACACAGAAGTGTTAAAACAATTATGGATGACAGGTGTCAATATATTTTTCACAAGCTGATCTCTTTGTTTGTTTGACAATAATTTGTAAACCGTGTGAATTAAAATTTGTTTGCACATCTTTGGTTGTTGGCTTACCTGAACTTTAATCATTCAATTACAAAACTGTTATAGTTTGCGCATGTCAGGCAAGTGATATGAAATACGAGTGATTAATTCAACAAACAAACACACTAGTAGCATTATACTTTCTGGACAGGGAACGACAATTTGGGCTTTGGGTTTATTTGTACGACGCACATGTATACTAAGTTAAAAACCAAGGTTATTCAATGAAGACGTCACTTCCGATTTTCAGGATGTTGAACTTCGCGAATTCAAAAATACGCGAATTAATAAAAACTTCAAAATTAGACAAAAATCGCGAAATTTCGGTGTCGCGAAATTTAAGTGTTTTACAGTAGGAGAACCTTAAAATGTGTTGCATTGTCTACTGGGCTTCTTTCAAGTTTGTAACAGTCATACACGTGAGATTGAAGTTGGCAAAGCCCGGTTGGTCCATTTTACATAAACTTAAATAGGAAAATCTTCTTGTTCATAACCACAGGGCACAACGCTGAGACATTTGTATGACTAAAGTCTAGAGACTCTTTACCAAGTCTGTTCACATCATGCCCCTCGGGTTAAAATACACGCCCTTGTGTTACATTTTGGTAAACATATTCGACAGTTTTTATTACCTGAATTTTTAACCGCAGCAGAATTATTTATTAAAATCTTTATAAATCTTCAGAAGACAGATGCAGAAGCATTGCTACATGGGTAAATGCTTTCAAGTGCGAGCATAGTAAAATAAATAGAAATAATTATATACATGGATGTTACCTAAAATTCACAGTTTAACTATATGGATCCGGACACTTCCCAAAGATAGTAAAAACTTGCTGTTATTTGAATCAAGAGTGCATTGACAGAGGGTATGAGTCACTTTCAGCGACAATCTAGTTAAACGTACAACTCATGGCATACAAATCATAATCAATTCAAAATTACTTTAAAACCATTACTTCAAAACATTCACCTATTTACGTTTAAGTCAATATGAACATTTGTGCTCAGCGTGAGCTATCGTCCTGAGTCCGCCGTCCGTTCAAATCTTCTCGTGAAAAAAATACTTGACTAATTTCAACTAAACGTTACAAGAATGTGCCCTTCATCAAGATTGTTCAAATGTTAGAGCTATATGAGCAATTTTAAAAATCTTCTTGTCTGAAACTGTTAAGTACAGAGCATATAGTATTTTTGGGTCGTCCTCTACGAAACGGGTTCACATTATGCGCCAGGGATCAAAATTGACCAAATCTATGTTATTACAAGGTTAAACATTTTATAATCAATAACTCCATAACCATTGAACATTAGACCCTCAGACTACATGAACAGTGTTTGCTCTTAATTAATATGTGCTATATATTGATATTTAGATCACTGGGTCAAAGGTCAAGGTCAGATATATTATGTTCAATACCTGGAGAACCATTAAGCCTGTGCTCTTTAAACTAGATAATGCGGTTGGCCATGACAGTTCAAATCGCCATTTACTTTTTCAACACTCACTATATGATTATTCGACAGTAGTCATGTACTCTTTCGACATTGACCTTTTTTTCCAACATTTTATATTTACTTTTTCGAAAATCGCCATTTACTTTTTCAACACTCACTATATGATTATTCGACAGTCGCCATGTACTCTGTCGACATTGACCTTTTTCAACATTTTATATTTAATTTTTCGATATGCGCAATTTACTTTTTCAAAATTGATCAGTTACTTTTTCAACATTCGATATTTACTTTTTCAACATTCACTTTTAAACTCGTGTCCGCTTCCCTAAAAACAGTACTGGTGTCATTTGATGAGGTACGGTCGTGACCCCAGTGGGGCTCGAACCCGCAACCTCCGGGATTGGCCAAGTGTGTTGCTATTTTGATTCCCCTAGTCATTGGAGTATTTGACTACTACTCAGTACGTTTCTGCGGTCGTACTATTCAAAATGCCGTGCATCACTGTGATTCTGTGGTGTAGTTGCATTCTAATTTGCCTTAAAAACGCCATTAAAATTACTTTGTCTAATACAGTATACTATTGAAATTACCCGTGAAAATGTTCGAACTATTGATTTTCATCATGTATTTGATACACCGACTTTGGAATAGTCTGCAGGCCGCTTTTTACCACAGGTGCATCCGCAAGTTCGCGCTATGCATATAGGCCAAAACAGCAAGGTAACTTGTGACATAAGGCTGGTCGATACATGTGATGTATTCAAGTTCTTTGTCTGATATCAATATCATTAAATAACATCACTTGCCCAGCGTGAAGTATACAATTTAATTTTCGAGTTATTCAAGTAAATTAACCTAACACGTGATGTGGTCCTTAACTTATTTTGAGGAGTATAGAAAATACGAGGGCGAAGATGACCTTATATCGCTCACCTGGCTACCATTTGCTATAAATCAAGCTTAACAATCACATCATAGGAATGGTAAATTTTGATCTTGGGATCGTGATTGTATTGATTATAATGTTATATGTATGATAGTTATTGTGATTTAAAAGAAGATTGTCAAAGTGTTGCTATACAAGCCAATATAAAATCAAGTGAACCCTCGCGTAGGTTCAATTTTGACTACGCAGTTTCAGATAAGAAGATTAGTTTTTCCTATAACTCTATAATTATACAGAATAGTGACCCTAGGGAGTGGTCAGTTTTGACCTCAGGGGCACGATTTGAACAAAGTTTGTAGAAGTCCACTAGACAATGTTAATACCAAATGTCTAAGCTCTGGTCCTTATGGTTTTGGAGCAGATTTTATTCTGTTTCCTATATAAATCTATGTAATACAAGTAAACCCGGCAGGCTCAATTTTGACCCGTGATCATGGACAATCTTAGTGGACGTCTACTAGGCAAAGCTACATGCCAAATATCTAAGCTCTAGGCCTTGTCGTTTTAGAGAAGATTTTTAGCGTTTCCTATTTTTTGTTATAGCAACCAGATTTCTGCATGAAAAGGGTCTTTTAACAACTTAAAAAATACCCTTGTAAAATTATTTTACATTTTTCTATGTCACACAAAAATGAGATTGTGGCCGACATTACACCTCGGTGTATCTATTTTAGCGCTTAAATCTTCCTGTTTCAGTTTATAACCAATCAAAATCAAACAACTGTAAAATATTTACCCCGTCTGGTCTCCAAGGACAAACCGACCTAATAAACATCTTACTAAAGTACATTTTATTTGAAAATGGTTTCACGTTCAATAATCCAGGGAAAGCACCCTTTAACTAGAGAGACGTAAATAACTGCATAAATTGTGAAATTCATATATCAGGTTTTGCATGAATGTTACAGTTATAATACGAGCGTTTAGGTAATCTGTACTGAATGTGCTACTTTAGTTTTAAATTATACGTACCATCAGATACAATCACTATCATGCAGTAAATTAACCATCAACAACCAAGCATGTATTGATGGTGTAATTTAATACGACTTTTAGTTTGTATCTTTATGAAAGTTATATAACACTGGCAGAACTTACAGTATGTCATCATTTGTGTTCAATTTGGACAAAGACAGTATTAAATGCATATTTGTTAGAAATGGTATATCTATATTATCATAATTTATACTGTTCTGTTTTCGTCTGTATAGAAGAAGTGTAATAAAGACAGAACTTTCAACTTTTCACAATTTTATTCGACATGACAGTCTATTAATGTAAAAGTATAAGATGAAATTTTCATTACCAATAGTTAACATAATATTCAATTCCATATTTCTTATTGTTTTACGTTTGAATGAATACAACTTAGAAACCAATAACGAACATTTGAATACATTGTAATTTAAAGGGTTAAGGCCGTAACAACTTAAATTCATTCCATTTTACGGCTGTGAGCCGTCTGTTTTCTCTTTTACTTCCGGCATATTGTAGGGCGAAGGTCATTTATTTGAATTAAAACGGAAATTGAATTTCTCGAACAAATGATAGAGAAGTATGGGCAATTCTTTAATACTTTTTATGTTTCATATATTGCCCGTTACATGCATTTGCACTAAAACTCAAACTGCATTGGATTTCAGACTTTTTAAAAGATAATCATTTCAGCTGTTAACTGAATCAACAACAACAATAACTGAATCATAAAACCTATCGACCATAGGGTATGAAATCGACGAAAGGATTATACATGTATGTCTCTCAAAATAGTATAACAAAGTGCTGAAATTGTAAACTGAAACTCGATATGATTTTCTGTCCTTCAAACGTTTGACCTATTTTTAAGATTCATCTGCACCAGGGGAAATTTATATTTATCAGGTAGATACAGGTGCATGATATAGCAGGAACATGAACACATTGTGTGGTTTTGCAGGTAAATGAACGGTTTTACATTTATTTTAAAGACCCAGGCCCACAATTACAAGTAGCTCTTATTTTACCAAAAACGATATCTTACCGGCGGAAATGACATTTGTTTGTACCAAAAACTTTCCTATCTTAGGTTTTTAAATTTATATACATGTTCGAAATATAGAGCAGTCTTGTTTTCAATATCATTGCAAAAATAAGAAATGCTTTCTGGCAACTTACATTCGTGTAGAAACGATTCAAATACAAAAGAAATGAATATGTCAACATTGTTTTAGAGTGAATAGAACATGGGTCTATCATTATCATATCAGTATATTTTCTTTACAATACATGTAAATTCAAAGACATCCTGGGACTTTAATACCTATTTACATTTATTTTAAAGTTTATTATTTGTATACACGTTAGAAATTAGTAAAAAAATATTTGC
>JAFMSR010000009.1:44530749-44621751 GCA_022818135.1 Saxidomus purpurata | reverse complement strand
AACCTACTTTCGTTTTTGAAAATGCAAAATATAATTTATTAATTCTTTTGTTAAACTCAAATTTTCAACACAGTATGGTCACATTCGATGCAGTATGTCATAATGTCCATCTGAGAAGACGCCTGTTACAATTCAGGATTAAAAAGAAAATTTGATTTGGTCTTAGTAATGGATCTTTAAAACATGTTTTGGATAAAGGACAAAATACCTGAGTTTGCATTTATTGACCAAACTCACCAATAAATGTTAGCAATTCTTACAATTGTGACTGGAATTGTGTCGATATTCAAATATTTCAACTTAGCAGAACATCCACTATAAAGTTTAATAAAAAATAAGTAGACCATATTAATATTACTATTATTGATCTTGAACTATTTACGGCCTTGTGGATGAGGAAATAAAAAATCAGAAATATTTGTTTCCGCTTTTTATCTGCTTAGACTAGATTAACTACATCTGTACGACGAAAGAAACATGTTGGCTCATCAAACGAATTTACACCATGTATATATAAATCATTAGTATTACCATCTAAACGACTTTTCCTAAATTTAGGCAGGATAAAGACTTTCAAGATTTGTATGTTTGTACATGCAATATCTTGACAATACCAACTTGTCAATAGCACTGCAAATAATTTGAATGGGAGTTATTTAGACCCATAGAATTGAAGATGGTGCAAATTCTTAAACATTCTTTGTTTTTCCTTTTAAAACCTAATAGTCAAAAGCTGAGTGCCTGTACATATTTAAGTCCACATAAGTATATCTTCGGAAATACTGGATATTTAATTTCTCGCTATATTTTCAAATCGAAAAGCGTTCCTAATCAGTTCGATTGTTTTATATGCATCTAATTTGAACTTATCTATTTGACTTACTACTTTTAAACAATTAATAAATAAAGATAAAGGATATTTAAAAAAATAAACTGAAACAAAGTTAAGTTTTTAAAGTTTATCCTATTCTACCCAATTTCATTTTTTATCAAAATAACATATTCCAAACAAGCTGCTTTGCTTAATTGAAAGAATATGTTGCGTAGAGAGCATTTGACATTTACTATTTCACTAATTCATCGTCATTATGTTATGTCCGTGCATACTGTCAGTATCTGTATGCATCATTTCGGTATATGTATATAAATTATATTATGTCTTAACATCATTGCGTTATGTGCATGCGTCATTATGTTTTGTCCGTGTATCATTTCATTATGTCTATACATCATTACGTTATGTGTGTGCATCATTTTGTTCTGTGTATACATCATTACGTTATGTCAAAAAATCATTATGTTATGCCTGTGCATCATTTCATTATGCATAACCTTATTACGTTATGTATTTACAACATTTCGTAATGTGTATACATCATTTCATAATATGCATATACATACATCATTACGTTATGTGGATACGTCAATATGTTATGTGTATACACCATAACGTTATATGGAAGCGTCATTATGTTATGTCCGTGCAACATTTCATTATATGTTTGCATACTTTCATGATATATACGTTGCTGGCAAAACATAATGACGCATTCACATAATGTAATGATGCATAGACATAACATAATGTGGTTACGCATAATTGAAATGTTGCACAGGCATAACATAACGATGCTTCACATAACTTAATGATGTATAGACATAACATATTACACCAAGGTGACGCACACGCATTATGTAATGATGCATTCACATAAGGTAATGATGCACACACTCACAACAACACAATGTTCAGACATAACAAAATGCATAAATCATATAAAGTAATGGTGGATGCATATATCATTATAGTATGTAGACATAACACGAATAAACGATATCATATACCAAACCCATTATCACGAGGCAGCAACGGTGTTCCTTTTCATGCCCCTTTAAAACTTTGCCCCGTATAAATATTTTTGTCAAAACTTGTCGGTAATATGGTGCAAACAAGTGTCTATAGATTTGTCTGAATATGAAATTTTCCTTTATTGTTTGAAGCAATGTGTAAGACAACATGCATTTGTATGATGCGCTTTTAAACAATTCATATACTGTATACATTCTATGAACAAAAAAACTGAAATATTGCCGTTGCATGTGCGTAGTCAAGTTCCTATACAATTCATGTAAATTAAACATTACGAAAAATACACGGCAATTCAAGTTACATGTACTTTTAAAATTTCATTCAACTACTTCAATTATATGAGCACGACTGTGTTTATACAGTCTAATCATAGCGGGACTTACTTTTGTTACTATTTATATACAGAATCATCATACAATATGGATGACGATCAAGAATGGGACAAATCGAAGTACAAGAACTGGGTCCGAGGAGCCAAGGGTCTGGAATATTTGCAAGAAGGTTTACACGCGTTCGTTGGTGACAGAGTGTTGCGTCAACGTGACCAGACTGTGCAAAAAATAACGAGCGTTTTTTCGCCAGGATCACCGATTCAGTGTAATCAATGTACGCCTGAAAATTTGTTGCCGGAACACACAGTGCTAAACTGTAATAAGAACCCATGTATACAGAAAATATGTAGGAACTGCTTTGGGGGTAGACATAAGGGCAGAAGAAAATGTCCAAATGGAATTTGTAGTCAGATGTATGATGAAATTGTTAATGCGCATCTATTTAAAGACCCATTGTGGAAAAATTCAGACCCCATCACGTGGTGCTCTGATCCACTTGGTTGGAGTTTCGCCAAATGTTTCCAGACAACGCCCAATCCTGGAACCTCACCCGCCAATACAGATGCTGCTGGACTTCTGAGCATTGTTCTTAGTGATGTCTTTTTCCAGGACGAAGTTGCCTGTAACTTGACTTTGAAAGGGAACATTTTTTCTGCAGTAAGTACAAAGCATATTTCTGTTATGAGTTTTATATTGTTTGAAATGTAGAATTAAAAACATTTATATTCTCTACTCAGACAAAATAGAATACATGTATGTTGAAAACAGGTGTGTACCTGTATATTTTGAACATCATTTGTCAATGTATTCAATTAAATGTATATCAATTAATCATACATTTACCATATGTTTACATGTTCGTTATACTAAATATGCAGGGGATATGAATGTTTAAATAAACACCAATATATCATCAACATGTATCTTATAATCTTAATCTCATTCAAATTCGGCAATTATATTGTTTTTCCTGTAAGTGAATGGTTTATGTTGCTAAATTCTAAACGCGAGTTTTATACTAAAGAGAGGAAATTAGTCTCATTAAATGATATGCATTTAGGTAGCTATGACATTTTAGTCGCATTTTATTATTCAAGGATTATAATTGTAATGTATAGTTTGTGCAGGAAGAAAATGTTGATATAGTTACCAATGTATAGGCTATTTGGTCCAGTCTGAGGACAAGGCTTACGCCACACAAAAAGAATAAAAACAAACTCACTTGTCAGTTTTACTTCAGCAAGTAAATGTAGCAGTTACCCCCGTCGTAGAAGCCATTAATATCTGACGTACCTACGCCATAACATTGGTAGATTTTAAAGGGAAAACATTATGTTTTGTTTTTCAGGCGCGCGAAGCTAGAAACAGCATACTTCATAATCCTATAATGGAGCTTGAAGAATCTGAATTGCATCACTTCCTTGACACATTTATACAAGTTTTACAAGACGCAAAACACCTCCTTAATGACCAAAGAGCAACCCAGTCCGTCCAAAACCTTATACAGGTATGAAAGACAAATGTTCATGTCTTTATGAAAAAATACGATTTAATAGATGCGGTCATAAGACTCAGGGTTTTTTCACCTTTTTTATTTGACCGCACCAGGCTACTTCACAATTCGGAAATACCCATTTTTCACAATTCTGAGAACACAAAATTCACAAAGCAAACAAGTAAGAATTGTAAAACTCTTTTGTATGAATACAAACTCTAATTAGTAACACGCTTAATTAAAATAATAAATTAATTAAATAGCAAGCCATGTAAAAAGACAACAAATAAAAAGGAACATGATCATCATTATCATCAAAATTCAAATTTCACAATTTTCACAATATCGCATATACATGATTTTACAATTTGGTAGAGAAACGAGATAAATTTTACAAAAGCAGCAGGCTATGGAGTAGAAAGTAAAATTGGATAGAAAAGGGCTGACTGACTGATATTTGGTCTGATTGAAATGGATTTGATTTAGTAAAGCAATTGACTTCTATGCATTTGTTATAACTCTATAATTTCATATTTATAGTAAAAGTACTAATAAAGATATAGAAACATCTATTATATGCAAGATATATTTCTTTTCATTTTTGTGATGTAAAGTGTGTTCCTTTGTTACAGCAAAAGCATTTGCACTTGTAATGTTGTTGAAGTGGAATTTTTCAAGATACTTATCGATGTTTACTTATAACTACTTTCATAACATTTTAAGTCAAAGTGATTTTTTTCTAAGTGTCAGGGAGAAAAAAAAACATCCCAAGTTAGCTCAATTTGGTAACTGAACTAACGTATAATAACATTGCCAATAAAAATAATTTACATTTTATAAAGTTAAAAAACAACCAGATAACGATCACCCTCAGTGAACAGATCAAACTCACGCAAGTCAGAAAAGAAGCACTTCAAGCTTTGGTACAATTAGAAGAAAGAGAAAGAGAGGCAATCGCAAGCGTGGACGAAAAAAGGGTGGAAGTCTTGGCAGAAATAGACGGGGCAACATCAGCCGCTTTAGAAAGGATAAGCGATGTTCACACATGGAAGCTTCAAACAGAAGCGAGAATACAACAACTGGTTGATACAGTACAGAAAATGAAGGAGGCAAGTATCTATATATTATTTCTTATATGAATAACAGGCTCATTCACGATGTATAAATAGTATTTGCTTTATACATGTAGTATCCAAACACATTGTTCTTTTCTATTAGTAATGACACAGTATAAGTTATAAGCCATTTATTAAATATCTTACGTTTATATACAAAATATACATGTTCATATAAAGTTTAAGTTTCCGATTTAATCAGAAGTAAAGCTTTGAAAATGTATTGTTATAGTTTCAAATAAAAAAAGGTACGGTAGCTTTCGATGTATTCAAACTTAAAAATAAAGGTTGTATTATATAGTAGTATTTTCCTTTGTTTGCGTTTTAAGAAATTCTTACAATGTCTGACCTCCATACTGTCAATAATTGGTTCCTTTTAAAAAAGTATTGCTATTGTTTTGAAAAACTTTCTTGCCACAAGATTAAATTTTACTTTGGACACAATTTACTGAGGAACTTATTTCAAAATTCGGTAACGCTTGTGAAGTTTTTGGTTTTTCAATATTGCTCATTTGCGTTTTGAAACAAGTCAATGATACCCCAACTCCATAGAGAATAAATACTATTCATTCGATTTCAAAAACAATACAAATGCGTATTTGGCATCGGCCAAAGGTCAAAGTATATTCGTGTCGCTGGTGAGGAGTAGTTTGTCAAGTTAACTATATAAATTAGATAGAGGTCTATGCAGAGGTGATTTTTGTGAAAATTTATGATACTGTAATTGGTAAAGTTGATTCAGAGGGGATGAGTTTTAAGGCCGCGCTGGAGCAAAAACAAATTATTTACCGGTATTTTATAACTGATTACTCTTGGTCGTTACAGTTATCTGGTTATTTGTAATTTTGAAAAAGCAAAAATGTTTGATAAAGATACAAACTGATTAACATATTCCCCATTCTTTATCATTGGACGGATTAAAAGTCCCTGACATCGTTTTGACTTCTTATATATCTTGGCTCTGCTTACTCAAGAACTATTTAGCTCGTACCCAATTGTCGATTAAATATTGTGTTACACTTTACTGATGAATTATCGCTAAGATTTTTCTTTAACTGCAACATTATTGACAAAATCGTCACAATGCGAACTAATTCACCCCATATGTAAAAACTTTCGACAAATGTGAAACCTTAACTCAAAATGTAATATAATTGACCCATATGTAAACAATTTCATCAAATGTGATAAACAGTATGTTGTTAAGTGTTTGCATATATTTTTCTCACATTTGGTGGTCCTAAACAGGTTATATGCTAAACATACCGAAAGCATATGATTATGTGGAGGAACCATATTGTAATTCTTCGTCTAGAAAAAGAGCTCATCCCTCATAAAAGAGTTGTTGCCTGATAATGTTTTATTGTGTATGAAATTATAAAAAGAGAGTATAATACGGTAATATTATATATTTTACGACATACCTCTTTGTGTTAATTTATTTTCGATGAAGACTAGGTAGTAGAACAGAAAAGAATTGTTGTTTATTCCTACTTCATTCATTTTGTTTTCTGTTTCATAACTTATTCTACCAATCTCTCTCGAGACTCGCTGAAGTCATAACCAATCTCCATGATAGAATTGAATTAAGGTGTCTTGCTTCGAAACACTACCGTTGATCGATTGCTGGACCCTCTGATCATATGGAGAAGGCGTCATTAATGTAGTGTGGTGGTCTCTCAACACGTTCTGTTGTTAAAATATACCAAGAAGACCTTATGTCATGAAATGGCATGTTCAGTAATAGTAGTAAACTAGCCCACAACAGTAGTGGACCTCTACGAAGAGTGTTCAAATCAGAACCCCATGTCAAATGACCCTTTCTACAACACCATTGTTGACCTTGTACTTTAGCCAATGGTAGCCGGGGGAGCGATATAATGCCATATGAATACAGTGTGCACTAGTACTTTAACATGTAGCCTTGTCGAATTTACGCTTTAATAGTCAAAATTAGTTTGTTTTTTCTGGAATTAAATACGATCATCTGATACATATAATCAAAATTTGGATTTCTCTATCATTTCAGAGAACCGCACATGTTACATCGGTCGACTATTTTGAACGCAGCAACAATGATGCTATACCATCTTGTCGGAGGACGCCGTCACCATCAGGTTACTGTTATGTATTGTTTAACTTTATAATGGTCTTTTAGTTTCATTCTTAAATACGTAATGTAAACATTGGCATGATAGGTGTGATGCTTTTCACAGAAATGGTGTTTTAATACTCTTTTCTCTTTTATTAAGTTACAGGTGATACAAGGTACGATGAGTCGCACAGCCAGCAATATAAGAAAGTTGTCGACAAAGCCTGGGGAAAGTTAATTGATTATATGGAACCAGATCCTATATTAGATTGTGCTATAGAAATAGATCTATTTGGATATCGAAACACAAGGGACATAAAGGTTCATATTTAAATTTATACTTATGGTGTAAAACATTTTCCCGAACTTCAACCTGACAACTAAACTTGTCAATTTATATAGATAAAAATGTAATAGATGTTCATTGTTCAGAATATTTGAAATCCGGATAAATTGTAAATACTATATTTTTTAAAACTTGATGTCTGTGTGATTGCAAAAGTATAAAGTGCTTGTACCAAGAATACTTGAGAAATATCTCTTTTAAGATTTTTGGCTTTGATTGTTAGCTTGCCGGGGATTAACGCCCGTTTATACCGCAATTCAGCCTCATTTACAGGCCGGCAAATTTCCTAACCATCGGTTCTGGAAAGGACCAGTACTATATTCCTTTTCACCTAAGGGAACTGCCAACATTCTCACATACAGAGACATGGTCGCAGGGCTCGAACCCATGACACTCAGTTAAGTCAGCGACTCTAAGTACTCGAACACGGACACGAACTATAAGTTGCTGTCACTAGGCAAATGAACCGCAATACTTCAAAATGTGATATTTAAAAAAAATATTTTTGTGCTCTACGGGATGAGACAAACGAGAAGCAAAATCT
Organism: Saxidomus purpurata; assembly: GCA_022818135.1. NCBI lineage: Eukaryota > Metazoa > Mollusca > Bivalvia > Venerida > Veneridae > Saxidomus > Saxidomus purpurata. The sequence goes on along the minus strand of JAFMSR010000009.1, from coordinate 44,613,957 downwards.
GCATTGTTTGAGCCTTTTTACACCAAAAACCACCGTTTCCGCAATCATTACCGGTCCGTGATGGAACATATATTGACACATGATCTCGGCCAATTCCTATGGTCGTCCGACTCAGAAAAAAGGCATTCGACCACTCTATTAGAACATTTGACACCAACACAACCAAATTGACAGAATGTGTAGAGCTTCAAGATTTCTGTCAAGTTCAATTTTGGGTCAAATTAGACTAGGAAGTCGGCCTTGCTTAGCGAAACCTCCTATATTGAGCTTGTTGGCTTTCCTGAAGCTAGGATTTTAACAAATTAAAATTGAATGTGTATTGTCACAGGATCTTAGTCACACTTAAATGATCTGATTGAAATATTGAGTGATGGACCCTTGATTATATTTTTTGTTGCAATTATTCTTTATTCCAGGAAGAATATGAACACCAGTATAAACAAATCAGAACAAGTGCATGATATGAAATATAGAAAATAGGTCTAACCTTTGTTACTACATCCATGTAAAGTATATGTGCTCATGAGCCTTTAAAGGCAGAACAAGTTTTTGGATAAAATTGAGAACAAAAACACCGCCCTTCTCACCAATAAGCGATATTTACAGAAAAATGCCGGAGATCATAGGCAAATAATGAGAAGATGTGTTTACGTCATTCAAAACTCTATACTCCGCTGAGTATCAGGGGAGACTATTCAATTCTCTGAGTGCAATCAATTTTATGCGATAGACCCCCTTAGAGTCAAGCTTAAGAAATGTGTTCTGTTTATTCTTCATGTCAAGGGAGATTATTCAGTTTGGTGAGAGCAATCAATTAACAACGTTAGTTTGTTGAAGTATAGACATGTAAATTGCTAGGAGTAAAGCAAAGGCAGTGCATATTATAGCAGGCCATGAATGTAAATTACAATATAAATTCTGCAAGCTTCACAATACTGCCCTCAAGGCTTACTCAAAGTCGTTTTGAGGCTTAGATGAACAACACAGCAAATCAGGCAAATATTTGCAGGAAACATAATGATGTCAATAATATTGATTTTGTTTCGATAATTCCAAATCTTTAGACAAGTGAGAATAAAAATCATCTAACAAGTTATAGCAGAACCTTGGCACTTTTAAGATCCGTTTCCATTTTGTTGCCAAATGTAACAACCAATGTGTTGATGATGCACCATGTTAAGACATGGAAATTAAACTGTGGAGTGCAAGTGTTGCTATTGTGTATGACACATACAGTATTGGTTATGTGATTAATTTGAACTTTATCAGAAGATATGTGAAATGTGCACATTACCTGCATAGAAATGGGGTATTAACACTTATATATCATCACGGATCATGTATGATTCAAATTAGTCTTGCCAATTGTTGCTCTCAACTCGATTAAACACAGTTGTCAAGGAGAGTTTCACTAGATATAGCAAAAACTTTCTCAATGTGAACCTTTGTGACGGGGGTGTCTCCGACGTCCATCGTGCATTATTTTGTTAAATCAAGGGGCATAACACTGGAAGAACTAATCCGATCAAGCCAATTATAGAACTCATCCGAGATATTATGGTCATTCACATATCTGTTAATATAATTAGGAGTAGATAAGAAATTAAGGTGCTAGAGTGTAAAGATAGTATAATATCGCAATTTTTGTTAAATAAGGGTCATATCATAGGAAGAACTAATCCGATCAAGTCCATAAAACTTATCCAAGATCTTATGGTCATACGAATTCACTGTATATATGGTTAGAATTAGTGAAGAAATGACGGTGCTAGAGTGTAAACATAGCATTTTGTGTTCATTCATGGGCCATAATTCAGGAAGTACTGATCCGATCAAACCAATAATCGGTCTCATTCGAGGACCTGTGGCCATATAGTACAGTGTATTTAAGTTTCCTATGATTGCCTCAAACATTTAGATGCTAGAGTGTAAATAAACCAATTGTGGACGGACGTACGACGGACGCTGGACATTCAACGATCGTAAAAGCTCACCATTACCACTACGTGGTCAGGTGAGCTAAAAAGCAACACGACTTACAAAAGTTTTGATATTAAATACTAAATTCAGTTATCCTCATTGAAAACCAATATGATAAGACTTTAATGATTGACATAAATGTTGATCTCGCTGTCTATAATTGCTGCATTCAAACTATGCTAGATACCTTTTATCTACAGGTAGAGAATTATATATGATAAGTGTGTGCTCTCATTTCCGCAGGAAGAAAAGAATACTACAGAAAAGAACAGGAGTATTTTAGAAAATGTTAGATCGGAAGGCAAGACTGGATATGAAAAGTTCAAAGACTGCCTTCACAAGACAGACCAGTCAATACTAGCTGAGTTACTGGAATGTATCGAGAGGGAAGAAGACACTGGCTCCCTGCTGCAACAGATTAAGGAGAAAAGGAAACAGGAACTGCCTAAAACAATGAAAGGTTTGTCTTGTAAACACTATAAACTTATTAAATATAGTCCTAGTTTCATACTAACAACAATGTCTCGTTTTCGTTATTTGTTCCTTGTCTTTGAATAACACGTGGGCAATATTTAAAAATTACTTTTCAGGGCGCCAGGCAATATTATGGCAAAACGATTAAGATAAGTTCTCTTAATTTTATGTGACCTTATATAGCTACGGAATGACATTGTAACAGTTACGTAATAAGCGAGCAATAACCGTGTTTCAAAATAATGCACAGTTTGTATTACGGACGCCTTTACCAGTCAGTTTTGGCCAGTAATGTACAAACTCAATTGTTTACGTGATGGGACATTTTACCAATTTAACACATAATTATACCCAGAAAATCGAAATACTTATTTATCCTCCGATCATGGAGAGTATATAAAGAATACAGAATCAATACACATAGAAATATTTACAAGTGACAAAAGAGAAACACGCAATATCACATCACAAGAAAGACGAAAACAGAAACAACAAGAATAACAGCTGCCAGAAAACACAAAAACACATGTTTAATTTGGATACGTGAGAGGTATGGCTATATGTAAACTTTTTTCTGTCAGGAAACGACAAATGGCACTGTTGTGCTTTAATCATTTAGATAGGATTGTGCTTATCATCACGAAAGCAAATAGATAAACCGGCATTACTTTGTAGCCGTTCTGGTTCGTGAACCCTTAATATAGGAGAAATGCTACGTCCCAAGTCGACCTCGTGGGTGTAGTGACTACAAACCTCGAATTCGAATAATGCAAGTGCAGCCAAAGCTGTAATGAGTGTTACGGGGGTATATTTACTTAAACTCTCAGGACAAGGTCACTTAACATTTGTTTTAGAAACAAATGATAAATTGCCTAACATTCGTAATAAAACACAATCATGAATTGCCAAATGAAGATGTTTTAATATTGATAAAGATACTGGTTATTTTCACTAGTATGCTTATAGAAGTGTCCATTACTTATAAATAAGCCTGGTGGCCTGACTTTTTTATTCTATATTCTTACTTATCATGTATTAACCTAACGACTAACCACATTTGGTAAAATTCTGAATGGTAGAAAATAAATGCTAAGCTAAGGGTAAGGTAAAATGTTTTGTTTTTGCTTTTTGAAAACTGTTTATTTATTTATTATTTTTACAGTATGGTAATAGTCCATACATGTACATTAAGGCAGTATGAGATAGTTCATACATTGCATGGTTTAACATCTGTATCTGCACACATTTTATCTTCGCCGCTGTTAACTTTACTCTAAATTTCGTTGTCTGCTTCTTAAAGGGACATATCCTACATCTTGCAGATTATATTCTCCAAACATAGATTTTGTGTTCAATGAACGTGAATTATTGATAAATAAATATTATTTTAAAGCACACATATCGAAAATGCTTCATTTAACCACAATTAATCAATAAAGTGGCCTTCTGTAATAAATTGCATCCTCCCATTTATTGTACAAAAACAACTATACATAGGTTATTAAATGGTTTACGGTATATCAAGTTATTTTAAAACGCTGGTTTTATCGACAATACGAACTATTATTTCTTATGTATTTTCACAGCAAGCAAATTTGTTTTAAAAACAAAAAAAATCTTTTTTGCTATGTTCCCCCTTCATGGCTCTAAGGATTGGAAGGACTGTTCCCCCTACTCCTGTCCTCTCACCCCTCACCCCTGTTCCTGTTTTGTTTCTGGTCTTCATCTATTGTTATTGTCTTCAGTTCCACGTCTGAATAATTGTTTAATATTATTTGCATGAATACAAAAAAAAAAACAATTGAATTTTTATACCGCGCCTAGTATTATAGTACGACAGAAAAAAAAATGATGAAATATGTGTATAGATGCAACGATGATGTGGAAAAATGATCATAAACATATAGTCTGGGCTGAAACTGTCGCTATGAGAGAATGGTTGCTTCACTACCATCAGCAGAGTCATGGTATTGAGAAACGGCAGTAGTGTAAAAAGTCATGTTTGAGAACTTCGACAGATCGATTTTATTTTACTTACATGTACATGAAACGAACGCTGAACACGAGACTGCCAGAAATTATAATGTGATATTACACCGAAACAAAAAATTATCCTCCAAATATTTTAGTTGCAAATGCAAAAATAAATTGCATGTATGTAAAATTGTAATATGAAATAATGCACTGCCTAACAAGCGGGAAAGCCCTGAAATACGTCAAATTGTGATAGACTGGAAAGAAGTTGTGACATTTTTATTTGACAATTTAACTGTATGTAGGTGTTTGCATTTTAGAGTTTTATCATTGATAATCCATACAATGGGCGTGCAGAGAATCAGGGGTGTTTCTTAATCTTGCTAATTCATTGTTAAAGCGAGCAAAATAGTTTTTGTGTGCGCTTGTTTCTACATAGGCTTGACAACAATGTTAAAGAAATAATCAAAACAAATAAACTGACCAAAGCGGAAAGTCGAGTGTATAAGGCAAGAGGCTCTCTAGAATCTGGGCGCTTTCTGTGTATCCTGTACTATTCCACAAAGCCTAAAACATACATCTTTTGGGGACCTTTGTCGTTTACATATAGCACAGAATATCGGTGAAAAGATCTCATCCAAAAGACTATAAGTTATGATAGTGGAGCTTGCACTTTGTAACAAAAACTTTACTTTAGAAGCCCAGTTTATATAATTACTGCCTCTAATGGTTTCTAAGATATTATAGAACAGTGGATAATATGCAGTTGTTGTCCTTTTCAACATACATTTATGAAAAAAAATTGATAATTCTTACTTGTCTAATTATATGCAATGAAAATCTCCCAATCTCTCCATATAATGCAGAGTTACACGTAGACATATTTACTTTCAACAACAACAACAGAATAAGAAAAATAGAGTTTTAATGGAGAGTAAAAATGAACCGTTAAGAGAGAAGCGACGTCATGTTAGCACAGTTATTAGTTCCAATTAATTTGTACCCCTCCGAAAATTTTATTTTCGTTCGGATTTAAACTCCAAACATTTTCTTCAACGATGTTGCTAGTATCAATAATAGACATATCTCTTCTTAACTCCTCTTAATATTTATTCACGAATATATGGGTATCTAATTTCCATGTTCAAAGATAAATCGTCATATAAATCACCCTACCAGCAGGTTTGGATAATGGCGCGTTAATCGGAATCATAATAGTAAGAGGCGCTTATCAATTCAGTCGCAGAAAGGTAAGTGGGTGCTGTGAAACCACGGCTTAAGCGCCTATTATATTTTTGCAACAACCGGCCATTTATCATGTAACAGTTCTGTTTAATTTTCTATTCTTTCGTCTGAGTCTTGGATATTTAAATCCCATCATGTAGTTTCCAATGGATACTGGTTTGCATTTATTCTAATAGCCAAAAAAAAACAGCATACATCGAAGAATGATAGACGTGGTCGTCTAATTACTAACTGCTGTACATCATTTAGCTATTTGAATAAAAATGGTTATCATCGGATAGGAAACGATCTAACGAAGAAATGAGTGGTCACACTCACGTTTCCTTGACAAAAAGTATTGATGTTTCTTTAGAACGCCAATGATACAACACTGAAATTTGTTATGAAACGTGTACTTTAATAGTATAAGTCAAGACGTTTCATACTAAATCACGTTACTGTGCAGATACATGTAAATCGTTTTAATTTGTAAACAGTGTTTTTACAAGAGAGACTGAAATATAATAGAATAGAATAGTACTTTATTACGAAATAAGCCATTTATGGCCCATGATCATAGCAGCAATACATAGATTTCACAATAATAATGATATGTTGCAATATGGCACGACACATTCACAGAAAAAAAACCCACAGAGTTGGTACACAATTACTCATTGCAATATTTTGCGAAAGTACCATAATTATGGTACTACTGTTGTCAATAAAACAGATAAATACACTTCTTGCAAATAAAAAATGTACATAATATGTGCCATTGTAAATCAAATGGCTGTTACATTATTACTGAAACTATATTATGAAGTTGTAGTATTATGCCGTATGGTATGTGTTATGGGATGGAAATATTTGGTGTGGGAGAGACTAGTAAAAAAAACAAAACAAAACAACAACAACAAAAACACAAAATTCTATATATTCATGAAAAACCTACGACGTTCAAATGCTTTATATGCAAATACGGCTAATTTACTTAGTACATTTTTATTACCTGATGACATTAAGTCAATAAACTTCAAATAGTTTGGACGGTTCCAAAAATATGGTTTTATATAGCTCTTTCTAATATCTGTATACAATGGACATTCAATTACGAAGTGATATTCGTCTTCTAGTTTCTTACAGATTATACAATATGAATGAAACTCAAACGTAGTTTTAGATCTATAAAATATTGCTCTAGACGGCTCTTCCAAGTCAGCGTGCCAATTCTGCAGAAAATTATCATGCAATCTATGTTTAACAATGCTTAAAAATACATTTCTATTTTCTACACCTTGATTATTCCATACCTCGAAGAAACCTAGACGTGAAAGTAATGATTTTAATTTCGAAACCCAGTTTACATATTCCGGGTGTATATCAATATCACGTTTTAACATACTATAAGAAACTTTTATGTACTTGGTATCCTTGCTTGTACAAATTTTTAGCCAATACTTTATAATGTTATAATAGCGTATAGATAAATATGAAAATCTACCTCTTTCACCATATACAAAATTGTTCTGAGTACATACCTTAACACCTAATAATCTTTTGCAAAATTGTAAATGTATTCTCTCTATGTTTCTGCCTTCGTTAAAGCCCCAAACTTCAGAAGCGTAATTCAGGATTGGGCTAATAAGTTTATCAAAAATTTCTTTGTGGATAATGGTGTGAATTTATATAAGTTTTTTTTTGAGCTGGAAAATTCCTTTTAATGCTTGCCCGGACAACATTTTGTCCATTTCAATAGATCCTAGTGTTTATTCTGCAGGGTTCATTTATTCACTTTAATTATGTGATTCGGACGTGCAGTCTAAAACTGCATTTTTCAAGAAACATCTAGAAAAAAATATAGAAAGAAATGGGAAACAGACAAAAAGGTTCTGATCGATCCCCAAATTAAAGGTTGTGCCTTTATTTCATTTTAAAGCTGCTCGCTGTCAGATTTTAGTGATAAAATAAAGTTCTTCGAACTATCTGAAGCTAACATGTTTTCGAAAGAATCATCAAATAAAAAGATTTCAGTATAAATTCCTGTAAACTATTGATCGGTAGGAAGTTGGCAGTAAAATTGGCAGTAGCAGTAGCTGACAGTAGCAGAAGCAAAACCATGAAGTTGGCAGTAGCAGTAACTGGCAGTAGCAAGCAAATGAAGTTGCCAGTAAGAGTAGTTGACAGTAGTTATAGAAAAACGTGTGGTTAGCAGTAGCGGTAGCAAAAAACTGTAAATATTCCATACCATAATTGGCTGCATGTGTATTCAAGTAAAGTTGCTATCCTTATGTCATGTAAATTACATATTACCTTCTTTTGTAATTGAATTCGGACAAACAATACCTGCATCAAACAACGAACCTTGCAGTTTCCCTTGCACATTTTGTGCTAGCAATTTTCATTCAGCAGAAATGAAGTAAGTAATGTTTAAATATCACGGTTAGGGACTTGATCTTGCTTATAAATACTGGAGAAGATGTGTAGGTGGCCGGATACTCAATCGCTAGAGCATTTGTCCTGTAAACGAAAGGTCTCGAGTTCGAGTCCGGGTTATGCTGCTTTTTTTTCATCATGTAACATTGGCGCCCAACACCGTGACAGCATTGCAAGGTTAGTCAGGGTCCGACGTCTGTAACTGCTTAATGTGGTGGTACTCACTGAAAATTGAGGACGTATTTCAACATGGTGGGAAAGAATGTCACGGAACGGACTTATTATGATTTGGAAAGAAGGTGTGTATAGGCTACCGCATAGCTCAGTTAATAAAGCATATGCCCTGTAAGCGAATAGTCACGGGTTCAAGTCTTGGTCAGGCTGCACATTTCTTTTTCACCCTTGGCCATTTGGTGCCCAACATGGGACCGTAATGGCTTGCAAGGTTAGTCTCCGACGCCTGTAATTCCTTTAATTGAGAGTACTCACTGCAATTCAAGGACGCATTTTGAACATGGTTGGGAAGAATGTAACCGACTTGATTATAAACAGGTGAGAAGGTGTGTAGGCGAGGGGCGTAGCTGTGGCGATTAGAAAGTATTAGTCCGTTTGCCAGGGGGTCCGGGGGCATGCCCCACCCCTGATTTATTTTTATACTAGATGCAAAATGCCGGTGCGTTTTGGCGTATATCTGAAGCCTTTCTAATCATCAAATTATCTTAATTATGCATTTAATTAAATACATTATGTTGTTTTCTTACCATTTTCAGCTTGCAATAACTTGCACTGCCTTGATACGAATTTGATACATTTTGCCAAAATCAGCGTCGAAATGGAAAATGCCTATGTAAATGATAAATATACTTGTCTATAATGCTTGATAGTCGGTCCAGGGTGTTTTATAAAAATGACTTTTGGGGGTCCAAACTTCATGTGACTGTGTAGTGAACCTGTACCACGTTTGTTCGAATTTAGCCCCTGTAGTCAAATAAGTTCGCATCGTATTATCGCTCCTTCGTATCGTGACCCTTACGGAACACGTAAGCTCTACATGTATATTGCAGCTGATTTTGTCCGAACAGCAGTAAAAAGGGATATGCCTACAAATGAGGAAGGCATCTGCATATCGAACAGTTGATCTCTTGAAAGCGTAAATATAAATTCTGCGCGCTCCGAAAAAGGTGTGTGGTGCACTTGTACCAGGCTATAAAATACGACACTGAATAATTATGATTAAGTTAGTAGAACATTTATTACATTCTATTGTGATGTTTATTTTAATCTTATTTCGCTATGCATACGGGGGAGTGGCCAAAGTACACGCTCCCACATCGGATCCACTCGTGTCATTCTCTGTGATACTACGTCATCTAATGAATACGTCACGAGTAAGTTTCGGAGAATTGAAATCTATGTTGTTGTTTTAAGATTAATAGTTTCTGTCATGAGCACGAGGTTCAGATCGAAATATCCGTCATTTCCATCTAAGCCGAGTGTCCCATGATGGAAACTTTTTCTTGCATACCGTCTTGCACTTTAAAGTAGATTTCTAAATGCAAACTTATCAAAATGATGAATTATCATGAAAAACAAACAGTAACGAGTTTCCGACGTTGTGTTTAGGAAAGTGACGTCACAATGTTTATAACGTTACGTCGTAAGTTATTCACGAGAGTCGTCTGGCATAGGAGGGGTGCCGGGCCGGTTTTCCGGCATACGCAAAAGCACCGGAAATGCCGATCCGATATGCAAGAACAACAGATCTAGGCCATCACTGTCTAAATGAAAATAAATGGATGAAGAAAGGATTATGGAGTGTTCAGAGTTATTCTGTGACATGCATGCTGGGTCATTGTTTAAATAAATGCGTATTTCACATACATGTTATGCTACTTTACCTGAAATTCAACAACTGCTTAAGATGTTTCCAAAATGTTTAATGCTATCGCGGACTGGAGTAATTTTTATCTAAAATGTGTGACGACCTGTCAGTAGATCTACAATGTATACGACATTTAAGTGGCTAGATCTACGAAACGCTCCAACGTCATGCGGTACAATATGACATCCTGCTTACAGCATATCGGTTCCCGCGTTGTTTATGGTTTGATATAGCATAAATTTTCTACTTTTTGTATATATAGAGACAAAATCGTGAGTAATGTTACATTGTAGAATTGTGGATAATTCACACCAAAGTCTTAACATGGCTCGTCCGAGGACTGCTTTACAAATACAAACCCTTTGCTGAGATTTCTGAATGTTCTTTAGCGGACGGAAGTAGCGGCTGAGAAATTATTTCAAATTATATATATTCTGCCATCCGAAAGTGTGCTTCTCATGTGTTGTTTTACATCTTACGCCTACATTTGACCGGACAGACTGGTAAACAACGCTCTATAATTCATCTAGCGGTGGTGTAGAGGTTTATATGTCTGCCGCTCATCCCGGAGGTTGCGGGTTCGATCCCACCAAGGTCACGACCATACCTCATCATAATACACCAGTACTGGTTTTTTCCAGGAAGCAGTGACTCGATAAGCTCAAAGCTTTCTTCACAATCGAGCTAAAATAAATTAGTATAAACTACAGTCATCTCTAAAATTTATTATATAGATCTACGTGATACAATATTATTCAATAATGCTTATTTTCTAAAGATTTCAACATTAAAATAAGGCATACATATTTGTTTCTTCGCTGTAAAATACTAGGATAACAGAGTCCAATTTTTATGGGTGCGATAGGACCTTCTGCTCGCGAGTTTGAATCCCGCCATCAGATTTTACGATAACGTTTTTTTACGGCACGAGTACTGGCAACACAATGTCCCAGTTGCTAGAATCTATTGCACTTTTTTGAGTTAAAACTTTAGTTGTTATATTAATACGTTACAACATGTATGACATAAATTAATGGGATTAATCAGTGTTAAATAATTCAAATATCCATGTACATGTACATTTTTTCAAATATCTTCGATATAATTTCTTTGAATGGGCGAAATCTGCATCCACTAGGCAGCGTGTATGTCCTGGCACTTGAATCTCTCTGTGTAGTCCAGTCATAACTCTCCAAGCCAAATATCCAAGGGTTGACTGATTTGTGTTTTGACCTGAAATATGTTTGCTGAAATAGTCATATAAATTTTGGAAAACCGAGGAAATTAAATGCACCCGTACATGAGATGCACATATACATGTATTGTGGTTCGGTTTTCTATTCAAAACGATACAAATTACATAAAGATCGGCAAGATGTAATCATTGCACACTTGTTCACATTGATTAATTGTACGGTCCGAAAATTATTTATTTATAATCAACGCATTACGCAGAGTGCGTTAGAATAGTTTGAACCATTCGATTGACAGTTTAGACGGCTATAACAGTTGGAAATAATTTATCCTACATTAGAAAAGGCGTTGCAAGTAGCAAGTAACGATATCTATTAATTTTAAAATTGATTTATAACGCAATGAAGAGTGCAACACATCTCGCGGTATCCATATGTCATAAGTACATGGTGAAGCATAGACAGCACCTTGTTTGGTCCATGCACCTCCTTCCCATCTGTACCAATTTTCTCACTTTCGTCCAACAGATAACAATTAAATTGTACTGTTTGTAGCCCGGTCTGACGAGCACGCGTGTTGCGCAAAATCAGAGTATAATTCATGCACGTTTCCTGAAAAGAGTTTAACTGCCCTCCAGTCGCTGTTGGCGCATGACTTTTCATACATGTCATGAACGACCTTTTTAGTAGAGGATGCAGCTAGAAAGATTTGCGGGTCTCAATCGTTCTTGTTTGCAGAAACCGGTTGTGGTAACCCGTACTGGTCAGCGTAATTTAAATGAACTGAACAACTTGTTTAAATGTTTAAAAGTCTATTGCATGAGTTGGTTTTTTTCGGACGCCCATTTCTGCAAAACCAGTCCTATCTTTACAGCATAGTTTACCCATGATATACATGAACTTGTCTTGTCTAGACAGTTCACGCATCTGCAATATATATCTGACTTTAAATATCGACCGCACCTAGTTTGGAATAACAGTCATTGATACATCCGCAATTCACGTTTGACTTTACTGCCCTAACGGAATTCCGTTAATAGGCCCTTTGGAACAGAAATAGTTAAATGAGTGATTTAATATTGGCCCTGTTATTTATCCGAGGGTATTCGTATTGGTCCTCACGGTCTTTCAATTTTATGACAGCTCTTCCTGTTTTATTACGTCGGTTAGTTAACGAATATCAGAGCCAATAAACAAAAGTTATTTGATAAAAACAAGTAATAACGACCCAATCAAAAGCGGCGTTAATATGAAATAAGCCACTGCCTGAAACGCGATTTATCATTTTTTTCGCTTTCACTTTCACAGAAAATGTCAATATACTTTGCTTTAGAAACACAATACTATGTGGTTCACACCTAGACCTGAATGATGAATATATTTTATGTAAGGGGAGACAATTTTTGATTACACAAAGTATGTAAATAATTTAGGAGCATCGTCCAAAAGAGTGCATACTAAGTGTGTATACAAATGTCTCACAGGCAGACAAATTGAGGAGACAGATGCAGATACAAGAGAATCCGGGTGCCATACCATAGCTCTTTTACTAATAGACCCTTTAGTTCTGTATGCACCGGTACACACGAGACTTCATCTGGTTTACTAACCAGTTCATCTTTAGATGGGTGAATTTGGGAAACTCTTAAAAGTGTTTCTGAAACGTCCAGTGCCCCGACCGGGATAAGAACCGGGTCCGCAGACCAGAGCGTTAAGCCGCGAACCACTACCATCGCGCAACTAAGAGAGTTGTGCATCTTTCGATTTCCTTGATTGAGTGACACATAAATGATTTGTGGAGCCGCCGTATCGCAGTGAAAGCGCGTTCGCCTCAGGATCGAAGGGCCCCGGGTTCGATCCCTACCATGACCATGTCGGTCCTGTCCTTAGGCAAGACACACATAAATCCACATTACCTCTCTCTCTCTTCGATGTTGGTTTCATCTGGAATGAATTCAGGGCCAATCTGAAATTTGAATTCACGTGATGTAAAACAAATCGTAGTAAAATGTTCTACACTTCTGGTTTCACCTGTTGTAAATGAATTCACGTGATGTAAAACAAATCGTAGTAAAAAGTTCTACACTTCTGGTATCGCCAGCATTATCAGCAACAACAAAAATAAGACCATAAGCGTGTTAGTTGAGGAGTAAAAAAGAAGGTTTCACGAAATGAAAGGAATGCACGGAATACTACAAGTTCAAGGTTACGATTTCATGTAAGCGTAGCAAATAGTACCCCTCCGAACATTGTTTGGTTAAATTAATGTGTTAGAATGTGCAAGAGTGTAAGGTCGTGGGTTCAAACCCCGCCGGAAGCTGGACTCTCCATAGGACTCGGGTAAGCGATATCGGGTCATAATGACTCTCTTGTTTACTGGTCATTACTACCTTTATGGGCCGAGTCTCTGAGGTTTGTCGAAGTTTCTTTCCATTTAGTATTTTTAAAATGCATATATTAATCTTTAATACATCACATTCGTGCCTGCCGTGCCAATATCGTTCTATCCATTTATTAACTGCAATGTCTTTATCTAACAAGTAGACTGGTAAGTCAATAATAAGTCTTTAAAGGTGGTCAATTACTTTTAAGCAACATTTTATGACAATTTTTACTTTTTGTTTATTCTGTTAGAGATTAATTTAATGAACAAAAAGACCCATTACATTGAGTTAGATCCCTATCAGAAATTTACATTTTAGTAACTTTTATGAAATTTTGTTATTACTCCCCTTTGATATGAAAGTATTTAAAACGTTGAGTATTTCTTTTTTATTTCAATATAATTTCTACTTTTACATTTGAATTGGATAGATTTACCAATATCTTAACATTCTGAACCAAAATCCAAGTTTTAAACCTACGTGTAGCTTCTGAATTGATTTATTTCCAACCTATCTTGGGTGCGCACCCAAGATAGGTAAAGGGAGGTAATGATATCTTTTCAAACTTGAATTTCTAATGAATTCCATCTAAATATATAATATTTAATGCAAATATTTCACAAATATAATATAATAGGTCTTATATTTATATCTTTCTGCAAGCAAAGTATGTGTATCAAATTTTTACTTATGATAAAATAACTCTATCTTGGTTGGGCAACCAGGATAGGGAAATCAAATTTTAAAAATACCTCCAGTGAAAATCTTACTTGAATTAAGCGCTAAGTGAACATAAATAAGTGTAAATGATCAGATGTTAAAGTTTCAAACAAATCTATTACATGGCCAAATTCCAATTATAAACCTAGACATAGATCTATTTAACAATCGGTTATTCCTGGGCTCCACTCAACTTTCTCGGGGAAAGTATTAATAGGATTGTGGTGCCATAAAACCAAACTAAGTAATTTTATTTGATGACAAAATTATGTATAGAGTAATGTTTTGTTTCATGATATTTTTGACAGAAAACGAAACGTGTCAGTCAAATGATATTCACACGCTATGTTTTGACTTCCACACAGGGGCTTGTTAACATAGACGGTCGTTCAACATCAGATGCGAAAAACATGAACATGTAAAACGAAAATCAAACATAGTCTTAACATTAGTAATCGGGGGTTAAGCTCATTTACTCTTTATTCGAAATAGAAGTTGATAACAGCCCCCGCGAAAAGTGCTTACACGTAGCACATTATACTCCCCAAACTAATGTTTAAAGGGGCACTCCCTACATCTAGCAGATTACTGTATATTCTCTAAACATAAATAATGTGTTCAATGAACGTAAAATGATAAAGAAGTACAATTTTAAAGAACAGCATATATCGAAAAATGCTTCATTTACGCAAAAATATTCAACATAGAGACATTCTTTAATAAATCGCTATCCACCCATTAATTCTACTGTACAACAACAATTGTCCATAGATTATTGAATGTTTTACGTTACTGCAACAAACTTTAAAACGCTGATTTTACCAAAGATGACTGGAATGTATAGCGTAAACTTTTACTTTAGTAATAATACTTGCAAATATTCTATTATTTATGCTTTTGAAGTTATCTAATTGGACACCACTTTTAGGGAGTGCCTCTTAAAGCGTCTAATTGCCGGATTACAGCGCCCCGATTTTGAAGGAGAAAACTAACTGCTAATGTTATATTTAATGCCTTCCTAGAAAAAAAGGAAATGTGTTTACAATGCATATCATAGGAGACGTGTACATCAACAAGCTATTTTCTTTGCCGACTTCTGTGGAGATGAAACGTTATTTTCTGGGTAAAACATGATTTTATTTGTGTCTAGTTGAAATGTCACAATTCCGAATAAACGTTATTTACCGACGTGACTATGTTGAAAAGTAAAATATATACCGGACTACATGTAGTTATTCATACAACACATATAATTTTTCAGAATGTACATAAACATTACATCCCTATCAGTCAAACAGACACAAACTTATGAAAAGTTGAAATGTCATTCAAATGCATTGATGTCAACGTAATGCGATTTTCTAACATTAGCATCCGAAATCTGAACCACTGTCATAAGCAAAATAAAACACTAAACAGGTAGAATATATGGAAACTCCTGGTAGATTTTGTTAAATGCCAACAAGTGTTGGTTAAGTGCGACATAAATATGGAACGCCAAATCTACATATACTCAAATATTTGAAGAGGTCTTTAAATAATTGAAGAGCTCTCTAATTCAATTATTGATATCAAAAATTGATTTAAAGCGCGCAATAAATGAAATGAAGTCCTCTCCAATTCAATTGAAGATATCAAAAATTAAGGTGTATTTCAGCTGTTTTTAAGAGCTCTGTAATTGAATTGAAGAGGTATCTATTTGATTTGAAGACCTCTGTAATTGTTTTATAGCGCGCTACAAATTAATTTATAGAGGTCTTGAATTCAATTAGAGACCTCTCTAAATCAATTTGAGCGCGGTGAAATTCAATTTTAGATGTCTTGAATTCATACCAAATTTACATATACTCAATTATTTCAAGAGGTCTTATTTGGAGAGCTCTGTAAATTATTTGGAGAGGTCTATAAATCAATTTTTGATATAAAAAAAATCGTTTGTAGCGCGGTTTAAATCCACTAATTTGGAGACATCTATAATTCAATTGAAGAGGTCTCCATTTAAATTGTAGACCTCTATAATTGTTTTATAGCGCGCAAGAAATGAATTAATGATATTAAAAATTGATATTGAGAGGTCTATAATTGAATTGTACCGCGCTTCAATTGTTTTATTTGAGAGCTCTCTATTTCAAGGTTGAACATGGATTATATTGAAGCGCGGTGCAAATGGATAAGAGACCTCTCTAAATCAATTTTTGATATCATTAACTCATTTCTTGCGTGCTGTTAAACAATTATAGGGGTCTCTAATTCAATTGGAGACATCTACAATTGAATTATAGATGTCTCTAAATCAATGGATTTAAACCGCGCTACAAGCGAATTTTTGATGTCTTTAATTAATTTGTAGACCTCTCCAAATATTTTTCAGAGCTCTCCAAATATTTAAAGACCTCTTTAAATACTTTAGTATATGAAGATTTGGCATGTATTAACATCGATTTCAAGATATCTAAAATTGAATTTCACCGCGCTCAAATTGATTTAGAGAGGTCTCTAATTGAATTCAAGACCTCTATAAATTAATTTGTAGCGCGCTATAAAACAATTACAGAGGTCTTCAAATCAATTAGAGACCTCTTCAATTCAATTACAGAGCTCTTAAAAACAGCTGAAATACACCTTAATTTTTGATATCTTCAATTGAATTAAGAGAGCTCTCCAATTATTGAAAGACCTCTCTATTACAATTTTTGCGCGCTATAATTATTTGGAGATATCTCTAATTGAAATTGAGACCTCTAATATTATTTGAAGAGCTCTCCAAATATTTAAAGACCTCTTCAAATATTTGAGTATATGTAGATTTGGCGTTCCATAATAAAAAGGTGTACTGTTTAAAGTACGGGTAATTTGGGCGATTTGTATCGTAATTCGAATGTGTATGCACATTTATATCCGTACATTTGGTTTGCAGTTCGCGAATTTCGAACTGGCAAGGCAACTAGTCTGCAGGTCGCAATTCAAATCGCGAACGGGAGACCGCTTTCGGTTCCCAATTCGAACCGCGAACTGATGACTGGTTTGAAGTTCGCAATAAGATTCGCGAACTGTCAACTGACAACTAGTCTGCAATTCGCAATTCGAATTGCGAACAGATGGCTGGTTTGCAGTTCGCAATAAGAATCGCGAACTGACAACTAGTCTCTACTGCAGTTTCCGGTTCGAATTGCAAACTGCAAACCAGTATCCTGTTAGAGATTCGAATTGCGAATTGCGGACTGCAGACTAGTTGCCAGTAATAGCTGGTTCTCTGCTCATTTTCTATTTGCACCAGTTTATTAGTATGGCCGATCCCCAATTAAATGCAACGATATTTGCAGCAATGCCCTCTAAACATGTCCATGCTGACAAATGCTACAATCTTTTAATATGAGGACCGATGTGACAAAACCGGACAAAATGTGGCTAATGAGTTATTAGCATTCCAAATGAACGGTATATCATGTATTCTTCACGATCTAGTTTTATTAAGAAATAGTCTCACACAGTCTCTTTCATCATAGATAGCATGACCCTTGTCGGAAACTACTGAACATATCATGCATGTTCCCATGACAACTGTTCTAATAATTTTGAAATATGATGATAATTGATTTATTGTTGATAAAAACGCAAAATCTCTAACAGTCACCTCAAAATGGCTCCGATTTGCATATAGCACTATAGATTTCTATTGCATCTATTCTTACACCATTTGAATGTTCATTTCCTGATAATGTAGATGATTTTAAATGGCCATAATTTACAAAATAATAATTATATGTATGCTCAATATTTCAGTAAATATAAATGTAAAGCGTACATACATACGGACATACGGACAATACGTACATATATTACATAAGGTCCTTAGGCATGGGCGATAGATACTACGTTTAAATGTGCAGCAAAATTTATTTTTCGATTCTTTCTATATTTGTACAAAGCAGATTCAAGCACCTGTGGAAATTTTGCAAATGAGAATCTATTGATAAATGTAATAAACACGTTGACAGCTGTCAAACAGGTGTCGTCTGCTCAGTTTGTAAGAACGAAGTCATAACTAAAATAATGCGAATAATGGAAAATCAAAGCACTGCAAGTGCTGACAACAATGTGTCCTCTGCAAAATGAGTGATACCTCGCTAACAGTATCTATGTTCTTGACCATGCGGTTTTAGAGAATATTTTTTAATTGTTTCGTAGTTTATGCCATAGCAACCAAAGTTTTGCATGGAATGGAAATCATTGAACATTTTGATAGAGTTTCATGCAAGAAACATCCCTGCAAAGTTTTACAACATTGGACCAGTGGTTTCAGAGATGTCATTTGAAGGAAATGGTGGACTGACGGACAGACGGACAGACGGACGGAATGCAATCCCAATCAATCCATGTAGGAGAGTTACAGCCTTTATATGACAGTTGGGACAGACTGAGGCATTGGATTTTGAAAAACTTGTGGCATTGGAATATCAATAGGTGCAAGATATTAAGATGATATTTTAAATATATAAAATATAGTTAAATGAAATAAACTATTGTAACAAAACATACGTACAAAAAAGCGAACAAATAACAAATGAACGAGATCAAAAATTGGAGATCATATTACATACTATCTATGAAATTGTGTTGCTGATGGGATAAATGTTTTTTTTTAACCATATTCATGATTATACTAGCTTGCATTGCATTTACATATGACATTACACAAACTTTGACTGTATTTAACGCATTTCTGTTGCATTCCAAATAATTATTATGTTAAAAATTTCTGATTACCTTTTACATTGAGTCACACAAAAATCATTATCAGCACCCTCAACACATGACCCGGGGGTCATAATTTGAACAGTCTTGGTAAAGGTGAACTAGACATTTCTATATGCCAAATATCTAATATTTAGGTCTTGTGAATTTAGAGTGAAAGATTTTAGAAGTTTTTCCCATATAAGCCTATGTAAAACCAAGTGACACCTCGGTTGGGTTCAGTTTTGACATGGGGGTCATAATTTGAGTAATCTTGGTAGAGATCCAGTAGACAATGCCACATGCTAACTATCTAACCCCTAGGCCTTGTGGTTTTAGAGAAGAAGAGTCTTTAAGTGTTTTCTATTTGTTGCCATAGCAATTAGAGTTCTGCATGGAATGAAATATTTTGAACAACATTGATAGAGCTTCATGCAAGAAACATCCCTGGAAAGTTTTAACAATGAGATAATGGTTTCAGACAACATGGTGTTGTTAAAGGAAATTGTGGATGGATGGATGATAGACATAATGCGATCTTAATAGCACTATTGGTCCATTTGAGCTAAAATCATAAAATGCAGTTTTATGTATCAGATTGAAAATGCATCACAAGTGTATATGCGGAAGATGGTCTTTCACAAAGCTATGATTTAATAGTAGAATACTGTAAGTGTATTAAAGTGATATGCGCATTTTTTTCAAGTAAAAATCCAGCTGAATATGGTGTGTGTACAAAAGCGTAGAGGAAATAATAGCTTTTAACCCAATATACCAAACTCTTCACGCTACCAGTATGAAATAATAAGTTTCCATATATTGATTTTTCTTCTTTGACTGGGAGAGTCAATTTAAGAAAAGAACAACTGCATGCAGGAGTTGATTCCCTTCCACTGCCGAAATCTCTACCAACATAAATAACGACACAATCAACTATCATTTTATCAGTCCGATTTTTTTTATATCTAAAGCACCAGCTTCAAATACTAATGCGGCATAATCATTAATGTAACACATTTAAACGAACAGCAACCAAAAATTGCTTTTATAAAACTGTCACCAAAAATACACTATGTGCAGTAAGATGCGCATAATGTCACTTTAACCATCAATAGTGATTTATACATTGGGTGTGACAAGTTTCACTTACAATTTCAAAGTACCATGAATGTATGATAGATGCAATCATGTTATCATTGGGATGTAGAGCTATGTGCTAAATACAAAAGGACAATGAGCATTTATATGAAACATTTGTCATTGTAGATTTTGAAGGTGGAGTTCAGAACAGTGGGATTTATAATTGAAAACTCGCCAAGTTGAAAATGGCAACAATTTTGTTAAAACAAGAGGGTTTAAATGGCCACCTGTTACTCTGGTTTCAGACAATAAGAATTTAAAATGTTTGTATTTTAGGCATTATACCCCAAGCGAGTCCTTGATAGGGATAATATTAATCAAGGGGTTGAATTTTAACAATGTTGGTAGAGGTTTAGTTAACAATGTTGCATGCCAATTATTTAATTGGCCTTCTGGTTCATAAAAAGATTGTTAAAGTTTAATGCTGTGAGTTCAGAAATGTTGTTAAAGAAAGAAGTTAATGGACATCAGATAGACGGCAAGGGGTCCTTTTTTAAAGCCACAATTTGCCTTGCTATGATGGGACACAGACAAATTGCAAGTATTTGAGCATTAACATAGTAACAGTTTAAATGAAATGTATACATGGTGAGCACTTAAATAGTAACACTACATGTATTAATGAAGTATGTACATGGTGAGCACTTACATAGCAATACTATAAATGAAATATATTATGCTTCAGTAATAACAAGAACATTTATATCTTTGAATAAATCCGATATTGTTTATGTTGACATTGGATGTGTGTTGTACAAATGTGTGAACAACTGAATTTAAAGACACACTCCCATTAACTGCAAAGTTATGCAATAGTAGAAAAATGAACTATTAGTAAATTTAGCATAAATAAAGACACTGCTTTCCTCTCACTCAGGTCAAGCAAATATTTCAAATTTTAAGTAATAAAGTTTTTTAATATGTTACAAATAAGTTTACAGTATAGGTTGTCGGTCAACAGAAATAGAGCTGGACGTTGAGACATATCCCCCCCCATTTGTCTCTGTCCAGTTGAACCAGACAAGCACAGTCTCCAAGTCTGGTTCACTCAATAAAATTCCAGGGACCAGACAAGGAGACACTTCCTACCTATTTTCAATTAAATCCGAGCATTCAAAATATTTACAGGTTGCACTATGTTACAAGATGATCTAGACAAACTAACCGGTAAAGTTGGAAAAAGTCTGGGGACATTGCCTAGTAATCGCAAAGCAATCCATTTCGTCAAATATTAAAAAAAAACAAGCTTTTAATTACGTGAGACTGCAAATATGATAAGTTAATATTTAAGTGATTTCAATTATGTAATTCAACACTTTACCAAACATGCCTTGGCCAAAGAAGGCCATTCTTTCTCGTCTAGGATCATTTTCTATTGTTTATAAAACGAACAGTAAACACGTTGTAACTCTCTGGAGGTAACAGAAATTATTTAACCTCTTCACCGGTTACACCGTTAACTCAAGCGGAGTAACTCAGCATATCTCAATAACGTCTATCGGTCGCTAAGTTAAGGGTCGCCACTATCGGTCGCTGTTTTGTGGTCATTCAATGCAGCTTTTCGAGTCCGAATGGATTTAAAATCATTTGATGAAATCCGACAATTAAACCGAATACATTGTATCATTCATTTACTTCATCGTTTATGTTTATAATACCTCCCCCTTTAACAAAAACCCACTTTTATTATCCATTTCCGTTTTAAGCACGCATGTAATTTTACTAATGGAAATAAGGATGTTCACATTGTATGAAATGTCGGATCCAAATACTCCTCTCAATTACGTTTAATTTCCATAATACATGTATACATGCGGGATGCTAAAACAAGACTTGATCCTGAATCTGCCTGATGGTGTAGTAATTCAAATACTCTGAATTTTGCCTTCATTAGTGTTACAATGATTTAAAGCATTAACACGTGTATTACGCAACGGAAACGGGTTTTAGTTTATTTTTAAGTCGAGATCACAAACACGATCCACACGCATTTCAGCTAAAGTCGATCTACTTTGCAGGCGAAAGGAGAAACCTATGGCTGTTCAAACTGTCAGGGGCTATACGTTTGACGCATCAGGCGTACGCCGTTCTATTCGTTTCAAAAAGCTAGAATGAAATCGGCGCCTTTTAAGCAATGAGGTTTGGATATACCGGCGTACCCCGGCTTACTCCGGCCAGCGTCAAACGTATAAGCCCCTCCGCTGAGTCGTTTTCAAAATTGCCTACTATAACAATGTGTCACGTGACACATTGTTAAAAAGAGAATAGAAAATGTTTAAGATAGGGAATTTTTAATTTTAATTATAGTGCAGCATCCAACATGTTCACAGCGTTTATGTTGTACTGTAGTACTTCTCATTACCTTTTTAGTTTTCGCAATCATAAATTTAGTTTACACTGCAATCGTCCCCATGGGACTATGACTTTTCTTGAAACATTTAGGTAAAACTTATCTTTGATCTGTTTACTGTCTGTCAGCATCTAATTGGTACACGGCAAACATGTTATAGATCTATATACAATTCTGGACAACTGTCGCTCCTTCCATAAAATAATTTCATGTATCATTGTCATTCCTAAAGAATACAGTACTTCATTGCTCGTACTAAGTCATTAGAATAAAGCACCAGTAAAGACTGTTTTCATGGCATACACCACCTCTCACCCCCAACGCCCTTGGGATGGGGGCTGTTCCGGGGTATATATTCTAAAAGAATAAATCTTCCTGACTGTATAACCTACTAATCAACGTTTTGAATAAATCAGTCATTTATGAGAAACGATTAACCTTACGGTATGGAAATAAATGGCAATGGTAAAGCTTTCTTTAACTTCGTTTCAAGTCATTACGTTAAAAAATTCATAAAACAGTTCTACTCAATATTTCACCGTTAGATATTCTGATGTATTTAAATTATCTTATATTTCAGAACTTCAAGATGACCTGATCGAGTCTTACAGACAAGAACATGCTACAATCGTTCTCGCACCATTGGCAGATGAAAAATGCACGCCACTTCTACCATTCTATGTTATGCCAGATATACAAACAATAAAAATCAAGAGGTCTCCTGGTGTTGGGGAAGAGGAAAGGACACTTGTGAAGCCATTTCGTAATGTATTCTACTCGGGAAACAACGTATTGCGTCAAATTTATTTGACAGCAGATGCTGGGCTAGGAAAATCTGCCTTTTGCAAGCGGTTGGCTTTAACATGGTGTCAAGCTAAGAAACCTATAAAAGACGAAAATAAGTATTTCTCGCAGGAAGAAATAGAAGCATTAGCTGAATTTGACTTCATATTTCTGTTGATGTTACGCGACAGTTCCGAAGAGTGTGACATTGATGACATGATATTGAATCAGCTTGTTCCAAAACTGGCGAATACTGATGACCTTCAAAGGGATGACCTTAAAAAAATTACGAATAAGAAAAGCTGTCTTGTTATACTAGATGGTCTGGACGAATGGACACACTCATCAACAAAGTCCTGCAAGCCTCAGCACGGGCAAATTCCACATGCGAAAGCAAGGCAATGGACTGTCTTGACGACCACTCGTCCATGGAAGCTTAGTTTGAGTGGTCTTAGCTCCTGCCAAATCGATCAAAGGCTTGAAATAACTGGACTCAGTCGGGAGTCTGCAGATAAATTAAAAAGGTCGGTGATTACACATTTATACAGAGGAGAAGATGAAAACAAATTAGAACAGTATGTGAATGACTTTAACAGAGCTGCTGAAGGAAAACATGTTTCAGATTTGGAAGCTGTTCCGTTACTTTTGATGTATATGTTATTTTTAAGGCATGACAAAATAGAACTAGTAGAATCTCTGTGTGAATTATACAGTAACATTATAGAACTCCTGCTGTCAAGAACTGTAGAAACATGCGAGGACAGACCACCAAAGTCTGAGCACACCCAAGACAAAATCCCGCAATGTCTTAGAGAAAACGAATTGTGTCTACAATTCTACACAATTCTCACAGATTTAGGGCATTTAGCATTTCAGACATTATTCAAGGAAACAAGAGACGAAAATACGCTTGTATTTGCCAGTTCTGTCGCAAAACAATATCTGAACGAACAGTGTTTGAAATTCTGCCTCCAAACGGGAATGATAACAGAAAGTAAAATTCAAGCAAAACTATTAAAACAAGAGTCAAAAGTGTCATTTGCACATAAAACAATACAAGAATTTTTCGCGGCATTATACATTCGCTCCATACCAGATCAAACCTCAGTGCCAGAAACAGTGCTATCAAAATGCAAATGTGTCAAAGACATTCTAGAAATGTCGAAAATTCTCATATTTCTGAGTGGTTTCAATGTGAATGTGTCATCTTTTATTTCACGCGAGCTGATGCAAATTATAAATGAGGATGAAATAACACGCGAATATAGAAGCAGTCAACAATACAGAAGCGAGCCCCTTAAACAATTCCAGGACATGTGTGTTTCATGTTGCAAGGAACTACCGCATGAAAATGAAGTCAATATTTCTTTACAGGACGTGTTTATTGATGACAGCTGTCAACAAGGACAATACCGCGAAAATCTCAAACAACTGACATCGAGAAATAAACAGAATATTAGATCACTTTATATTGACATTGATGGCTATTCACGTGCACCATACAGCAGTGCACAGAAAGTTATTGAATATTTCGCACTCAGTGACCTGGAAAACATCGAGAAAGTATTCTACAGGGGAGAATGTAATGACCTCGATATTTTACCTCTGTTGAAAAGTTCAGTTAAAAGTTTATCTTTACGGTGTAGTAAAAGTTCTTGGTCTGTTTTACTGTATGAGAAAGTGACAAGTTTACAGAACTTAGAAGCCATATATATCAACGGGTTTAAAATGAGCCACGAACAGTTGACATTGTTGTATGATTATATATCACAAAGACAGTGCATGCGAGATATATCACTGTGGACATTAGACTGTACTGCTCACGAGTGGTATTCCTGTACTGGATGCTGTCTTAATTTGTCAAAACATTCCAACCTAAGAAAGATATCACTGGGCTGTATACCTGTGTCAGAATTGAACATTAATATGTCGTTGCTAGAGAATTGTGGTCTACAGCGTTTATCTAACCCAGATCTTGTGTTGCGCTTTATAAATTGTTTTCCAGCAGACAGTAAAGTAAATAGATTTGTGTGCAGGAATCTAAAATCTTCTGCCGCCATTGAAACAATACAGCAAACATTACCTTTGTTAGTGCACGTGGAAGACGTGGAGTTGTCGTTCATCAATCTCGGTAACAGAAATCTGTTGTCGACTGAGATGGTAAACATTAAACGGGTTCAGTTGTTGTTTGTGACAATGCCAGCTTCAGTAGTACGTGGAATAGTAACCGTGCTACAACAACTTACACAAACAGTTACAGTAGATATACATGGCTGTTATATAGCACCAGAGAGTGAGTTTGTTACAGTGAAAGAAGAAATCAAACAATCGTCAACGTTTAGGGTCAGTGTGGACAGAGAGGACGGGCGTGGGAAAACCTTGAAGTTTGAAACAATCAAAGATGGCGATTAAAAACAAACATTATTGACACACGACTTGGATACACATATGTACTCTTTGTGTTGATTGAATGAATAACACGGCATATTGTTATACACGCGGCATATGTGTTGATTGAATGAATAACACGGCATAGTGTAATACACGCGGCATATGTGTACATAAGTTTTATTTAATTTTATTGTTTTATTATTTATTAGATTCAGTTGTCAGATTATTAAGACCTAGAATAAATTTCAGTAAAATAACCCTACTGTACTCAATGACAGTTGCCCTTTAGAAATCATTTGTCCAATTGTTTTCTAGTGGCAAGGGGAGACATGTAAAAATGCTTGTTGGATTTTCATCAAACTTTTAAGGAAACATCAGTATAAAGACTAGCAGTACATATTACAATTTAGGTTGATACAGTCAAAGGGCCAAGGTCATAGGGGCCTGTAACTTTGAACTTTTAATTGTTCATCTCCAAAATCTGTCCTTAAGCTTTTTAATGGATTTTCATCAAACTTTCAAGGAAGCATCAGACTGATACTGATGATCAATATGAAGTGTAGTTGTGCATATTACAATTTGGGGTCAAAGGGCAAGTCACAGGGGCCTGAAATTGGAAAAGAAACCTTGTCTGCTCTTCATCTCCCAAACGCCTTGTCTGATTTTCATCAGACTTTCAAGAAGCATTCCTCATTATGAAGTCTAGTTCTAAATTGTGCATATTACAATTTTGCCTACCGGTACCTGGGTCACAGGGGCCTGAAATAGGAAAACATTTTGTGTTGCCCTTTCAGAGAAAAGGCGATGCATAGGGATCGCTTTATCTGTCCGTCCGTCACACAAACATAACGTTGGCTATAACTTTGCCATTTCTTAAAATTTCTTCATCAAACTTTACAATTGTATTGCTTATGACAAAAGGGTCATCATGCCGCCAAATTTTATAGGTCAAAGTCATATTTGACAGAATTATGCCCCTTTATATACTTAGATTTTGTAACAAAAACTTAATGTTGGCTATAACTTTGCCATTTCTTGAGCTTTCCTTCATCAAACTTTACAATTGTATTGCTTATGACATAAGGTTATGATGCCGCCAATTTTTGTAGGTCAAGTCAAGGTCCTAATTTGACAGAGTTTTGCCCCTTTTTATACTTAGATTTTTGCTATAACTTTGCCATTTCTTAGGATTTCTTTATTAAACTTTCAAATTATATTGCTTAAATGTCAAAAGGGTTGTGATGCCATCAAATTTTGTAGGTCAAGGTCATTTTTGACAGAGTTATGCCCCTTTATGTTCTTAGATTGTGTCACAAAATTGTTTGTTATTCTGACAAAGCGTAAGAGGGCGACACATTATTGAACACCCATCTAGTTTTGTTAAAGTGCCTCAGGCCACATTAAAAAAGTCTTTGTTTGCTGTCTCCCAACCCTACTTTTTGAAGTTTGGTAGGTAAGTAGGTAGGTAGGTAGGTAGGCAATTTATTTTTTATGCCCCCGAAGGGAGGCATATTAAAATCGCACCGTCTGTCCGTCTGTCCGTCCGTCTGTCCGTCCGTCCGTGCGTCCCCACTTACAAATTCGTGTCCGGACTGTAACTCTGTCATGCATTGAAGGATTTTAAAATAACTTGGCACACATGTCCAGCACATCAAGACGACGTGTCGCGTGCAAGACCCACATCCCTACCTCAAAGGTGAAGGTCACACTTGGAGTATGAAGGTTATGGAATACTCTATATATGCACACATTCGTGTCCGGACTGTAACTTTGTCATGCATTGAAGGATTTTAAAATAACTAGGCACACATGTCTAGCACATCAAGACGACGTGTCGCGTGCAAGACCCACGTCCCTAGCTTAAAGGTCAAGGTCATACTTAGAGTTTGAAGGTAATGGATTCCTCTATATATGCATATATGCACACATTCGTGTCCGGACTGTAACTTTGTCATGCATTGAAGGATTTTAAAATAACTTGGCACAAATGTCTAGCACATCAAGACGACGTGTTGCGTGCAAGACCCACGTCCCTACCTTAAAGGTCAAGGTCACACTTAGAGTTTGAAGGTAATGGATTCCTCTATATATGCATATATGCACGCATTCATGTCCGGACTGTAATTTTGTCATGCTTTGAAAGATTTTAAAATAATTTGGCACAAATGTCTAGCACATCAAGACGACGTGTCGCGTGCAAGAGCCACATCCCTACCACAAAGGTGAAGGTCACACTTAGAATTTATAGGTAATGGAATCCTGTATATATGCATACATTTGTGTCCGGACTATAACTTTATTATGCTTTGAAGGATTTTAAAATAACTTGGCAAAAATGTCTAGCACATCAAGCGGATGTGTCCAGGCAAGACCCAAGTCCCTACCTCAAAGGTCAAGGTCACACTTAGTGTTTAAAGTAATGGAATACTGTATGCATGATTACTGTCATGCATGGAAGGATTTTAAAATTACATAGCACATTTATTGAGCACATGGAGAGGACACAGACTGTGAGGCACCTCTTTCGGGGGCATTCGTCACTTGTGAGGGACAGCTCTTGTTTTTTATTTTAAAAAAACCAACAGTCTATATGCTTTATATGATAGTTTCCTACATAATATTTCTTATGTAACACACAATTTTAAACTATCATCTTTATTTGTCTATGAAAAAAAAATATAAATAGATATATATTTTTAATTTTACAAGCGTGGTCCAATAAAAATATGCGGAGCGCAGCATTTTTAGCGGGTCGGTCGGGAGACAGCAAACAAACATATTCTAAATTATAATTGTACAACAATAACTCTACATAGATTATTGAATGGTTTACGGTACTGCAGCATATTTTAAATTGCTGATTTTATCGATAAGGACTGGAATGCATATAGCAGAAACTTGTAGGTAAGTTAAAGTACTTCCAAAGATTCTATTATTTATGTTTTGGACATTTTGGAGGTTATTTAGTTCGACATCAGTATGTATCTATAATGGTATAATGAAGCAAATTGTTTAAAGAATTTCATACAATGCAGAACTCTTGTTGTCATGGCAAAAAAATAACTTCTCCAAAACTGCATATTGTCTAGTTCACATCTACTAAAATTGTTCAAATCATGACCCCAGGGTCAAAATTGACCCCACTCTTTAATTCACTTGATTTAAGTTATAATGGTTAAATTTCTATAGAAAAATCTTTAAAACAATTCTCCCTTAAAACCACAAGGCCTGTAGAGCTTAGCTAATTGGCATATATCCTTGCGTATTTGACCCCTACCAAGACTGTTCTGATCATTACACATGGGTCAAAGACTCAAAATTGACCACACCCTGGGGGTCATTTAATTTACAACGGTTTCTGAAGTAAAAACTTTAAAAATCTTCTTCTGAAACCACAAGGCCCAGATCATAGATATTTGGCATGCCTTAGGTAGACCTCCAGAAAAAATTGTTCTAATCCTGCCACGAGGATCAATATTGGCCCTGGTCAGGATCACTTGATTTACATATTATTATTAGACTTTTATAGTATAGAAAAATGTTTAAAAATCTTCTAAAAAATAATAAGATCTAGAGCTTTAAGATAATTCCTTTGTAACATTGTCTGGAGCACCTGGAGTGCTTATGTTGTATAGTTACTTATCTTGCTGACTCAAAATAAAATTTATCTTATCTTATCTTGTCTAGTGGACCACAGTCACATGAAGTTTGGACCCCTAAAAGTCATTTTTATAAAACACCCTGCTTGATATGTAGTTCGGGGTGTTTTATAAAAATGACTTTTGGGGGTCCAAACTTCATGCGACTGTGTAGCGGACCTGTACCAGGTTTGTTCGAATCTAGCCCCTGTGGTCAAAATTGACCACATCCAGGGGCCAGTGTCTATTCTAAGACGCGCGATTGCGGTATTCACCCATTCTTTTTTTAAAGATCGCGCATTTTCTATCTATCTTCCTGTACTGTCGAATCCTTTACAAGGAATTTTGTGCGCGTCAAGCCACAAAGACTGACATTAGTAGAAATTAAAAATTAAATTTTAAAAAAAAAACAGGTCAAAATAAGAGAAAAGGGGGAATAATTATGTTAATGATTAAAAGATAAACACAGGAGTGGAGGCAGGTTATGGCAGGGCATGATCAACCATTCATTCATTCATTCATCTATGGTAAGCATTTTCAATGACTCTGACCAGAGTTGTAGATGAAAGAATATTCAAAAAAACAAAAATAATATCAAACAGGGAATGCCACATACCAAAAACGCAGCCTCCCCAAAACGAGCCCCATAGCACCCAGAAGTGCACACCACCAACACACACACACACACACACACACACACACACACACACACACACACACACACACACACACACACACACACACACACACACACACACACAATCATGTACACACACATACATACACTACCAACACACACTAGCATACAAAGCAAACACACGAGGACAAAACGAACAATTAAAGGAACACAGTGGGGCACCGCCTTGGAACGGTCAGTGGCAAAAACACCACTGGGGAGCTTAAACCGGTTTATGGTGCGCACCCAAGACTACGTAACAGGCTTTAATTTGTATAACTGTTCAGAGGGTTGCTCAGTTTATTTACCAATTTTAGAATGAGCAGTGCAGACCATATAAAATTGTATAGCCTGGGCAGTGTAGAACATGCTTAATTTGCCAGTGGTAGACTTTTGTATTGTTTGTTTTTGTAAGTTGCTGTTTCGGCTAGTTTCAAGTCATAATCAGAAGTGTTGCTGTACACTAGACGGACATATTTCTTCTTTGGTTAGCTCATGGCTAATGTGGCTTATGATTCTTCTGCTCGGCATTGGTCGCAGGGTGTCAGTTGAGTTTGAGTTTGAGTTTCTGGCATAGGTTACTGAGGTATGACAGAAACTTAAGTCCACTAAGCTGCACTTAGCTTTAGAGTACTCCTGGGTTAATATGTTAATAATTTATGTCTATTGTCAATGTTTATTACACAGTTGCCTTTAAATTCATTATTCTCTAGGTCTCTTTGCCGAAGGTTCTATTTGTCAATGGATGTCTCCTCCAAGTTGGCACATGTGAAGAAGGACACTGGTACTGTAGACCTGTTGCTATCATGCAGTGCTTCAGAAAGTACACTTTTTAGATTCATTTCACAATATCTTGCACTGGGCTTGAAAAAACAGCCTGTCACCTCTCGGACGCTTCCTATGTCGCCTCACCATTGAAAATTCTATATTAACACGAATAAATAAAGTTATTGCTGTGGTTTGCTGACATGCATTAAAGCCTTTATTGAAAACGTTTCGGCTTTTATTTGCCTTATTGTGAAGCACTTTTTCTCTGGTAACATATTTACAAATATTAGATGCTGCTAATTCTGAAAGCCACATTACCTCAGCATAAAAGAAAACCTCCCTAAAGGCTTACTATACTCTGTAACTTGAAAGACAGCATATAACTCACTAATATTCAAGAATAATAGGAGCTAGGGGCACAAAAATGTCAAAATAACAGATTATTTAAATTACACAGAACAATTGCTTTTTCAGGCTGTGCATGTCATTAACTGTAAATGTATTTTCTATAACTCTTCATGGAAGCTTGTCTTGCTGTGATAATGGTCTCCATGGGCGATATCAAGATTTTACACAGAATATCAAAGTTTACACACAGAATGGATGCAAAGGGTATGTACTGTATCAGTAATTGTCTAATTAACCTTTTACTATTGTACATGCCTTGTAATATCAAGAGTTTACACAGAATATCAAAGTTTACACACAGAATGGATTCAGAGGGTATGTACTGTATTATTGTATAAATAACCTTTTAATATTGTACATGCCTTGTGTAATAACCTCACTTTGTAATTTAACCAAATCAAGGATTGAATGTGAAACTAAATTTTGTAGAGTACTGCTACACTTATTTCATAACTTGTATGCACTTACACTAGTTTGACATTCAATGCTCAAAATGCATACTTTAAAATAAATGTCGTTATGAAAGATAATTAGGTACAAGTTGTACCGTACAACACCACATTTTCGCCAGTAGATATCCTGGTAGATGTGAAAAATATTAACACAACATATGTTTCTGTTAATGTCTGAATTGATTGATTGATTGAATGGTTCTTCATTCATTTTTCAGTTAAACCATGATATTCAGTGTTGAAGTTCCATTACTCTTGAGGCTGCTGAACAGCAACATCACCCATCACTGACACACCCAATTTACAGTTTGGTTCAATGCCAAGGAAATGTGTTAAATGTATATATACATGTATGTTGGGCATACACAGCTAGGGTATGTTTGTTTTGATGTGCAAAACTTTTAATAAGAAAATAATGACACCAATGGAAAACTTCTTTAGAGTTTCCACATATCTTGAAAATTAATGAAAAATATAAATGCACTTATACACTGAAACATTTCATCAAGATTGGCTTAGTATCTCCAGAGTTATTGTCCTTTAATTGTTATTTTCTTCTATATTCAAGAATTATGAAAACATAAAATTATATTTCTCTGGAACCGGTTATCAAAATTTAATTGTAATTGGCTCAAAGAATGTTTTAACTGATCACTCTTTCTGATATCCACCCCCCCCCCCCGTAAGGGGATGTAGTGCTTTCCTTACATAATTATTTTATGTAGAAACTTAAGAACTCTTCTTGTCTTAAAACTAGAAGTACTGATTTGATTTAAGGTCTTTATCATTGTAACTTGAAGAAAGAAATTATCCACTCGTAGATGCCCCGGTGAACTGTTCATGAACTGTTCAAGAAATATTATCGGGCTGTTCAAGAACTTATGCTCAAGAACTTGTTCCTGAAAGGTTCTAGATGGAAGTTCTTGTACTGTTCAGAAACTACTGTTCAGAAACTACTGTTCTTAAATTGTTCAAGAAAATTTCATACAATGGTCTCATTTAAATCTTTTAAAATGTACTTGAACTGTGCATGAACATTTCAAGAGCAGTTCAAGAACAGTTCAAAATCAGTTCAAGAACCAGTGTTCCAGTTGCACTTTATTTCCTTTTGATAATGTACACGTATTCTGTTGATACATGTTTAGCTCATCTGACCACGAAGTGGTCATGGTGAGCTTTTAGGATTGTTGAATGTCCGTCATCCTATGTTAACACTCTAGGACCTTCATTTTTTTATAATTCAAAAATATTTACAGAGAATGTGTATGACCATAAAATCTAGGATCAGTCGAATTAGGGGCTTGATCGGATTAGTTCTTCCAGAGTTATTGCCCTTGATTTAACAAAGATTGCAATATATAACTATGTTTATACTCTAGCACCTTCATTTCTTTAATCCTTATCATATTTACAGAGAATGTGTATGACCATAAGATCTCTCACAAGTTTAATTATTGGCTTGATCAGATAAGTCTTCCAGAGTTATTGCCCTTGATTTAACAAAGATTGCAATATATAACTGTGAATGCAACTCTAGCACCTTCAATTTTTAACATATCCAAATCATATTTATAGAGAATGTTAATGACCGTTAGATCTCGGATGAGTTCAATTATGGGCTTGGTTCTTCCAGAGTTATGGCCCTTGATTGTATATATAATTCTGCCATGTCTTTGTGCTTATGTTGTTTAAATTAAGACAGTATAAGAGTATTACACATACATATTACACATATTGCAGATGAAGTAGAACATGTACTCATATGGAGTCAACTTCTTTCATGGAATGGTACACCATTGTCTCAGAAAACAATTGAAATAGCACCTTTTGTTTGGGCCAGAATAAGAACAGTGTGATCCTAACTGGTATGCTGGTATTCAGTATGAAAGATGTCTGAGGTGCGTATACATGTATATATTTATATACTGTTTCAATGTCGAATGTTTTTTCATGATCAATATCTGGTAATGAGAGTGCAGATGGTGCAGCCAAAAGGGACCTTAGCAGTCGTCGCCCTGGAAATTCCATACTCACCCACAGAAATATATGCCAGGATTCAAACCACTATCTTAGAAGGATGTTGTACTGATTTGAAATATAAAACTTTCAAAAACACATTTCACTACAATTCAGTGGGAATTAAGCTGTCTAATTAGATACTCAACAAATTACAAAATGGTCAAATCAATAACATGGCTTAGGCCCAGGGCACAAACTTGCTACCAGCCAGCATGGGTCAGTACATACTTAGGTTGGATCCGGTTTGTGCCATGTGCAGTGTGGAACGCAACACCCCTCTGACATTGGCTATTTGACTGCACATAACAGAATTAGCAGGATGTGGCGGGTGACATGTATGTAGGGATTGCCCAACCACTGTACCTGTTACAATTATAAAATACTGTAACTGTAGTCTACATTTTACATATTATACATTATTTAATTCTGTATGGAATTTTGTACTGTCTGTATGACACCATAATTATAGTAATTTTAATTCAGGGCTTTTTCTCCCTATCACCAGGGGCCGAATATCGGCCTCCTTCCCAATCGAAAATAACCTTCAATTTTCCCAATTCCCCCCAAAAAAAAATTGATTTTTTTTTTATCTGTCCTCTCTTAGGACCGTTGCCCTTAACACAGGTTTTTTTTTCCAACCTATAAATTTTTTCTAGATTTAAAAAAAAACAAAAACTCTGCCCCTCCCCTACCTAAATTTTTGGAACCCTTGCCATAAACACAGATATTTTTTGGCCTCAAGGTAATAGATATTAAACTCATACATAAATTCCCAATTTGATCAGAAAAAACACTGCGTTTTTTCCCAATTAGGGCCAGGGGCCTTTTCCCAAAAGAGCCAGAAAAAGCCCTGTAATTAAACAAACATCACCGGGTATATTCTGTGATCTGTGTGGAAGGGGTGGGTCAGGATAGTTCTGTTCCTATTGTTGAACCCATACTGATTTACATAATTTTACATCTAGTTCCTCTCCTACATCTAAATGTTAGCCAGTCTCTCCTTCTACCTCCAGTTGAGTAAATAAACATAAACCCGTTCCATCCCCCGCCTTGGCAGAGGGAATATATTAACGGGCTCTGTCTGTGCGTCCACCCATGCATCTGTCACACTTTTGTCTGGAACATAACTCAAAAAGTAAAATTTAAGGGAATTTGTTTAAACTTTGCACACAGACAGAGGACATTGAGAGGAAGTGTAGTCCAAGAACCATAACACTATATTGCCTAATTTTTTAATTATCCCTTTTGTTACATACATGTATTCTTGATTTTTTCTTGTCCGGAGCATGACTCCAAAAGTACTGAAGGGAATTACTTAAAACTTAATACAGTGAGAGAGCAAAAGGAGGGGAAGTGCAGTGCCTAAAAATCATAATTCGATTTTGCCTTCTTCTTTAATTATCTCCCTTTGTTGCATTTTCTTTATTTTTCTTGTCCGAAGCATAACTCCAAAGGTACTGTAGGGTATTATTTGAAACTTTATACAGTGATAGATCACAAGGAGGGGGAGTGCAATACCCAAGAAGCTTAACTGTGTTTTGTCTTATAAGCTCACCTGGCACAAAGTGCCAGAGTGAGCTATTAGGATCGCATTCCGTCCGTCGTACGTCCGTCCGTCCACCATTTCCTTCAAACGACATCTCCTCTGAAACCACTGGGCCAATGTTGATGAAACTTTGCAGGGATGTTCCTTGCATGAAGCTCTATCAAAGTTGTACAAAGAATTCCATTCCATGCAGAACTCTGGTTGCTATGGCAACAAATAGGAAAAACTTAAAAATCTTCTTGTATGATACCACAAGGCCTAGAGCTTAGATATTTGGCATGTAGCATGGTCTAGTGGACCTCTACCAAGATTGTTCAAATTATGACCCCCAGGTCAAAATTGACCCCGCGCGGGTGGTCACTTAGTTTTGCATAGGCTTTATATAGGAAAAACTTTAAAAATCTTCTTCTCTGAAACCACAAGGCCTAGAGCTTAGATATTTGGCATGTAGCATTGTCTAGTGGACCTCTACCAAGATTGTTCAAATTATGACCCTGGGATCAAAATTTACCCCGCGCGGATGGTCACTTAGTATTGCATAAGCTTTATATAGGAAAAACTTTAAAAATCTTCTTCTCTGAAACCACAAGGCCTCGAGCTTAGATATTTGGCACGTAGCATTGGCTAGTGGACCTCTAGCAAAATTGTTCAAAGTATGACCCCTGGGTCAAAATTGACCCTGCACAGGGGGTCACTTTGTTTTACATAGGCTTATATAGGGAAAACTTAAAGAAATCTTCTTCCCTTGTATTATAGCCAATGGTAGTCAGGTGAGCGATATAGGGCCATCATGGCCCTCTTGTTTTTTAATTATCCCCCTTTTTTCATGTCTTGAGCATAACTCGAAGAGTACTGAAGGAAATTCTTTTAAATTGCAACTAATGAGAGAGGACACACTGGGAAAATACAGTGCCCAAGAACAATAACTTTGTGTTATATTTTTCAACTGTCTTCTTTTATTGATTAATCTTGTACTGAGCGTAATAATGTACTTAGCATAACTTCAAAAGTACTGAAGGGAATTACTTGAAACTTCATACAGTGATAGAGCACAATGATGTACATGCCAAAGAACCATAACTCAACCTTGCCTGATTATTCCTGGCCAAATACTTTATTAAATTATTAAATTAGAACCTATACCATATCCATTCTTCTCACCTCAAATGTCTTGGTCATAGAAAGAGCATTCGGCTAGGGGATAGCCATGTCCTACATGGCTAAATTTCAAAAAGTGCAGATCATGATCATTGGATCCTTGCAGGTTTGGACTGGCCAGACAGCTGGTAAATCTGATCCACCTACATCTTTTCTACCAGTATGGACTTCAGAAGACGGCACATAGTATAAATTAATTTTAATCCTAGTATACCCACGAAACGACCGGTTGGAATTCAGTTCAAATTCATACAATGGTCAAGCACAATAAGATAAAGTACATTGTACAAGAACCATAACTCTATCTTGACTGTTTACATACTTATTGCCCTTTATGTCATGCAATTGGACCATTCCGTTATTTCATAGAGGGTATAAAAAAAAATTTGCAAAAACGTTTAACCTGTTTTTGGCTCATACATGTTTCCTAGACATTTTTACAAATTTAATCATACAATGGGTGAAAAAAATTATAACAATAATAACTTAAAAATTCAAACCCTATTGATCATTGCTGTTGCAAACAATGGCAGCAAAATTTGTTATATTACTACCCCCATTTAGAATTACCCCCACCCACCTTGACAGGGGTACGTAGTCTAAAAGAATGGTAGCAGAAACATGAAGTATATATGGAACTGTGTGCTAAGAGTTAAACTACATGGAAATAAAAGTGAACTTTAAAAACCGTTTAAAAATACTTTAGAAAATATCACTGTTTCCTAGAGGTCATTTTTTATTTTATTTTTTAAAAACCCTACCTTTAGAATAGGCACAACAAAACCAAAAATAAAGTAAATTATTTAAAACTGTATCTTAAGAATTAATTTCCATGGTCCATGGTACATAAATATATAGATCTTTAATTATCTTCTCTTCTCTATCCAGAGGGTAGATTTTTACTCTTGGATGACTGGAAAAAAACCTAAAAATTGTTCAAAACTTTTTCTGTTAAAACATTGGTTAAAATTGGGTGCCGGACAATGATTGGAACTATAAATATTACAAAATACCATTAAAAATTCCTACCTAGATTTTTACTTCTATTGTTGATTCCAGCTTTAAGTTTTATATTTATGCATTAGTATGTCATTTTTTTACCAACGGCAACTGAGAGCGAGCAGCTTTAACTGATGATCAAGGTCTTACAAGAATTTACAGAAACACGAGTGCTTAATGCAAATTTAAAATATTTGACATTATTTTACATCTTCTTCAGGTGTACATGGTCTATGGAGATGTTCATGTTGCAGAGAGATCTGGCTTTATAAAGAGTCACTGCTTTAAGGTTTCTCTTACTGAACCCCGCATTGTCACGAAGATTTAGCCAGCTGTGATGAAATACAAATGAATATTATAAGAAAAGATGCTGAAAACACAACTTCCCACAAATACCAGAAATGGATGCTGCAAACAATGAATTCTGAATCAAGAATCCAAAGTCAACAGTTGTCCTAACTCTGTTGTACCAAAAATGGAATGCAAACTCCGAGAGCAAAGTGATTCATGCAAAAAATTTCTATTGATTTGTATACAAATAAGCCGCGTGTTACAAAACTGAAGTGTTGCCAGTCTGTTCTGTGTGAGTGTTTCTGAAACAATGCCGTTATACTATATATGTGTTGAATGTAAAACAATGCCGTTAGACATGTGTTACACATATATGAACAAATCTGTGTTATATTTATGTTTAAGTCCCATTAGCATTTTGGATGTATCTCTTGAAATACAAAGACAAATATCTTACCAGCGAAAATGACCGTTAATTGTTTAGAAAAACATTCCTAATGAAAATATATGTTATTGATATCATGCAGTATTTAGTCGGTGATATTGCAAAAGATAAGTAACACATTCCGCAGTCGGTTTTTCATGAAGAAACAACAAAAGGATAAAAGAAATGTATACCTTAAAATTGTTAAGGTTAAATAGAGTTGTGTCACTATGATTTTCTATTCATGAGTATCTAAGTAGCTAATGAGACTTTAAAGATCATGTTGTGTTAATTCTGGTAAGTGTATATCATTATCATATAATTTTTACAACTTTATTTTTTAGGTGAAACTTCAAACTTAAAGTACACTAATGGGAGGAAACTGAAAAACTAAAACTAATTTACATTGTTTTTATGACTTTGCTGAAAGGTGGCTAGGGCATATAGTGATCACATGGTCGTTAGGGGTACATGTATCAACAAATCAGGTTAGATAACACATGACTGCATTTGTTATAAATTATGGCCCTTGTAAAACTTAGAAATTTTGGTAAAAGTGTTGTAGGCAAGGTACTATAATACACATTTTTCAGTAACCACTTATGGGATTGATTTGAAACTTCATCATTGCCATCAGGGGTGTCTGATATTCAAGAAAGATAACTCCTGTGTGGATTTGATCAAAATTATGGTCCTTGTTTGACTTAGAAAATCTTGTTAAAGTCCCAGAATCACAATTATAAGTAGCTCTTACTTTACCAAGAAAGGTGTCTTGCCGCCAGAAATTATCTTTATTTCCAAAAATCTTTCCTAACTTTGCTTCTTAAATCGATATACATGTTAGAAATATAGTGCAACTTTTTTCAAAGATATTGCCAAAAATAAGAAAGGCTTCCTGGCCACTCTTTTTCATGAAGAAATGATTTGAATACGAAAGAAAGTTACATGTCAACATTGTTTTAGATTGAATAGATCATGATTCAATTATTACCCTATTATTTTTGCTTTTTTATAAATGAGAAAATTTATGTGATCCTTGGACTTTAAAGTTTTGTATCCGAGGCACTATCATACCCATTTCTCAGTAAATCACCGATGGGATTGATTCAGTCATCAGGGTATCAAACAATCAGGTTAGATAACTCCTAACTGCATTTACTACAACTTATGCCTTGTAGTAACATTCAGTCAGATATAAAATGAATAATGGCTTGACACACCGATACATGTACATAAAAGTGTTATGCTTTAACTTCACTATATTTACTTTCACAATTGAATAGAAATTGGAAAGATTATTTACAGTGGTGTTGCCATGGCAGCATCAAATATACAGCTGTATTTGTTGGTTGAAGATTTCCCAACCATTTTTAGTTCACCTGGCACAAAGTGCCTGAGTGGGCTATAAGAGTCGTTCACCTTCCGTCGTACATCGCCCTTTTACATTTTCCTTCAAAGGACATCTCCTCCGAAACCATGTAGCCAATGTTTCTGAAACTTGGCAAGGATGATTTTTGCATGTAGCCTTATATATTGTTAAAATAATTCAATTCAATGCAAAACTCTGGTAACCATGGCAACAGAAAGGAAACACTTTAAAAGTCTATTTAGAATAGGAAGGCCTTGAGCTTAGATACTTAGTATGTAGCATTGCCTAGTGGACCTCTATCAAGTTTGTTCAAATCATGACCCCCTCGGTCAAAAATTGACCCCAACCGGGGGTAACTTGATTTTACATAGGCAAAACTTCAGAACTCATCTTGTTTAGAACCATGAGGTCCAGAACATAAATATTTTGAATGTAGCATTATGCAGCAGATCTCTATGAATATTGTTCAAACAGGGTTTAAACGATACACCTTCTATTGTTGACCTTATGCTATAGCCAATGGTAGCCAGGTGAGTGATATAGGGCAATCCTGGCCCTCTTGTCAAAGACTGTTTATATCAAAGTGTGCTGTAAAGTGTTCTCTCATGCAGAAAAGTTTTGGTGTATTCATTGTAGATATACATGAAGTAAAGTGATCTATGACAGATTTTGATATTTTTAGTATGTATTTATGAAACGTTATAATTTCTCTAAACAAGTAAAACTGAAAGTGTGAACTTTCCCCGGTTGGCATCATTTACTCATGACATACGTTGCAAACCACAGTAAACATTGTTTTTGCCATTTTGTATGCTCTAAAAAGTGTGTCTGTTCTTACAGTTGACCAGATGTTTAGACAAACTTGTTATCATTATTCTGCACGTGTTTTTGCTTTTCATCACTTTCTCTATGTGGCATGGTGCAATACACGGTTGAGTGACTTTAGGCACCGGTTTGAGTGGCAAGTGACCAAGATAGTCTTCTGACCGGTTTTCATAATTTTGGGCCAAACATTAAAACAATTGTTGAATATATTGTTACCCTGCGTTTCTTTATCCTTTCAGTATATAATAGATTTGTAAAA
Organism: Saxidomus purpurata; assembly: GCA_022818135.1. Lineage (NCBI taxonomy): Eukaryota > Metazoa > Mollusca > Bivalvia > Venerida > Veneridae > Saxidomus > Saxidomus purpurata. Next base: position 44,573,460 of record JAFMSR010000009.1, on the reverse strand, counting down.
TGTATAGTACATTGTATCACAATAAATAACAAAGTGATTGTTTAACTTAATAATGTTAATGGTGATAAACAACTATATAAATTCTCTTCAGTTTTGAATGCAATGAGACAGAGTATGATGTATATAAGTTATTATTGAAAAATGTATATTTAGTGGATGTTTATGTATTTGTTTTCTGTAAATAGTTTCTTCTAGGTATTTTTTACAGTACGGGTATTACATTGTTGTGCAATAAATTCTTAAATGAGTGATGGGGTAAGATTAGTTTTCAGTTGTTTATTTCACTGCCATTTTGATGTCTTGGTTATTATATATTTTGTATCTTCATGTGAAGTTTTATTGTGTTAAATTGCATTCCTTATACATAGTAGAACATGTAATCAGAAGTATTTGAGTGACAATAAAACATGTAGAAAATAAAATATTTTCTGTATTTCAAGAAATAACTTCCATAATTATACTAGAGACAATTTGTTAACAAATAAACATTATCAACTTTAAGATCAATAAGAAGGTGCTGTGGGAAAAATCTGTTTTAAATTTATATTGTTTAATGAATGGAATGAAAATAATTTTCCTTTGATCAAAAGATGCTCAGGACATTTTTAAAGTGTTTCAATATTTTTAAAGTTTAGATTGCTATCAATATGATTTTCCATGATTATTGTTACTTATATTCTGAAATTATATATACATGTTTGCTATGTTTGCTCTCAATTAAGTTAAGGTACATGTTTATGTAAAATGTGTGCCAATGTGTGTACATGTATATATTAATGATAATTACAATGCCAAAATAAGCTTATTATGACATGTTGTAAACATGTTTTAGTAAACAATTGTATGTGTTGTAAAAATGAAATAATGTATATAGCGAAAATAAATACATTTTGGAACTTTTTATTGTGTCATCATTTCAATAAAACGGTGTTCAAAAGTTGTTGTAAGTAATAAATCCGATACACTAGAGGGTGAGATATCTTTACTTTCCGTCTGTCTCTATACGACTGTATAAATTTGTCTTCCCCCCACCCCCTACCCCTAGAACTGGGAAGATAAATTATAGCTTTTGCCTTGGATATCTGTCTGTCCAACGTTAATAGTTTCCTTTCAATTACGGAATAACTGTTGGTCCTTCGTAGGCTTACCAGCCATGACCCAAGACAGAACCATATCGATTTGGGGGTAAGTTGGTCAAAAGTCAAGGTCGCAGGGACATCTAGTGCGAAATGGTTTAACTGAAAAGGGGTTAGTCCTAGGATCCTGTAACTTGGTAGACTTATTGTTCATGACAAAAAGATATGTAAACCCATTACATATTTCGAATTCTGTTGATGAAAGGTCAACGTGTAAATGACGTCTAATTAAATAAAACACTTAACGATAAATAACTGAAGAACGCTTTGTCCTAGGATCTAAAGCTATCAGCCCTGATAAAATCGTGCAGTATTATGCTAGTACGCTCGACAGTGCGATCATGACATCGGTAAAATAGTTGAACGATACCTTTCTATTTCTTTTTGAAATATGCCCTTTATGGTAGATTATAGGTCATAACCCTTTTCAAACAGAACAATAAAATGAGTGCGCAGTTTTGACGTTTAATAAGTGTACAATATATTTCGAGACCATGTACACTTATCAGTCTAGTAATGCATAACATAAGTCTTGGTAAGTTTCTGCTTCTGTGGCTATATAAGAGCTGAAAGCAATTTTTCATTTATAATGATCATGGGACTTTTAGAAAGTTTTATTGTTCTTTTCAGTCAACAGTTAAGTTTCTGAATTTTAGATTAATTCATGACATAACATATGGTTTATTCGAGATGAAATTGTGATATCCAATTCATAGTCGACAACTTAAGTTCCAAATTCATGTGCAAAGTATGAATCACAAGAAATGTTCCCAGAGACACATCAGTCAAATCAAACCAAGAACTCTCCATATACACGACGACAAAGCGGACTCTGTTATCTCCTCTGTATCAAATAAATGATATCTGTTACACCTAGTACCAACAGACGTGAAATATTCTTCAAACATGTACGAAGATACATTGCGCTTCATTATTAATATTTGAGATACATGTTCCTGAAAAACACTGTTAATAATAAACAAACAATATCAGTAGTTTATCGACAGTACATAAAATGTCACGTTATACAACGATTGTGTTGGTAACAGTACGCTTTTTTTGCTTTTTGATAAAAAGCAATTCACCACAGTTTAATTAATTCTTTATAGCAATAAATAGTTTAGGTACTCTGTAAACATTTCTGTGCAGTAAAAATGAATGAAAATATAAAAAAAAGATTAATAGCATTCGAAAGAAAAATCGACCGCCACTGCCGGGATTCGAACCAAGGGTATCGGGATTACCGGTCACGCGTGATCACCCGTACGCCACGGCGGTATAAAAGGTTTGTCAGCAATCTAAAGCATTAATAATAGAATGACCTTTATACAATCTGCTTCAAATCAAATCAAAATGAAGCATTAATCACGGTGAACAATCACGCGATCGTAATACGTCATTTTGTTCGTCGGCAAAGAGTATTTATAAACAAAAGTCTTCGACTGAAATCTTCAAGTGAGCGTAAGTTTTTCATTTCTCAACCGATTTCTGTCAGATTTGTCGCAGGCAAAGGGGAAAACAGAACTCTGTCCTCGGTTGAGAACAGTTTTCTTGAAATAAGTCGTTCTTTTGTAAACATTCTGGAAAACCTTTGCAATAACGCCAGAATTCAACGGTTTGTCCGCAAAGAATATTTCAATTCCGACAGTGTATTTGGGGTAATCCACTTTTAGTGCCATGTATTCACGACGAAACTTATTCCGTTGTCATTTCAGTGCAAATAAACACATTTCAGGTCAACTCAGTGCCTCAGAAAACGATAAAACATTCTGTTTGTAACAATGCTAATCCTCAAAGGTAAAACATTTAATGCTAATCTGCATAGTAATTTCCGAAACAGTCTGCTTGTATGTATCGCCATGTTCGATTATTATTCAGTTTCACATCTGGAAGACTCTTTCATACATAGGTATTGTTATATAGTGTAGATATATATGTATTGCCCCGAAAACTTAAATAAAACGGAATCGGTTGGCAAAATTTAAATTGTATACAAACTATGTTATGTTGTTTCTTTATAACATACTTGCTCTGTCAATTTTTTACATTTATCATTATGTACTATTCCATTAAATTGCTTATATATTGGTGATCATATCTGGTTGTGTTCGGATTCGTCTGTCAGTAAGTTGGTGGGTTCCCCTGTCTGTAATTCCATGTCACATTTATAACAATAGTATGCACAGTCTAGTGATCCTAATAAATTTTGGAAATACTTAGCACAGGAAGATAGTATGTCGCACACACTACACTTGATGTTCAAGGTCTCGATTTTAGCTCATAACTGCTGTCGTATATATGTTGTTTCTTAATAACAGTATAACTTTTAACATGTCCATTTTTGATAATCCGTTCACCTCAGGGGTTCGACCCCTACCATAGGCATATCAGTAGTGTCCTTAGGCAAGACACAAATAATTCCATATTGCCTCTCTCTCTCTCCGCGAGGTTCAGAAAATAAAAATTCATCTAAAGACGTTTTTTTAAAATGACTTTGATGTTACATGTAACTACATATACTCAGTTCCAAAAGAAAGTGTGCACTTTTTTTCTGTGATTTTTCAGCGACTACTTTTCTGAAAGCCTATATATTTGGTACCAAAATTGAGATCTGTTTACGTACAATATGGCGAACATTTTAGATTTTGCAATCGATCGATGACAAATACACATGAGATGTAGTGTGCGAAAATTGAAGCCGGTACGTCTGCTAAATACTGAAATATTCAAAATTAAGAAGTGCACACTTTCTTTTGGAACTGAGTGTAGATAGTTTTACTATATATTTTGCAAACTTTGCTAACTTCGTGATGTATTCGAACAACAAAATAACAACACGGTAAATTATAGCAGTCAGCTGCTTGGAGTTCAGTGTATTTCATTCAAATACAGGCGGATAGTTTGCCTAAATATCGTTCTTCAATATGAGCAGTACATCACCCATACCCTCCGTCAGAAATTTGCTCACATAGTCAGGTAGGTAGCAGGACTCGAACCAATGAACCTCAATCAGAGATAGGTTTTGTGATAACAAGAAGCAACCTTAACCACCCAATCTAACAGGCGCTTGATCGTCAGACTGGCAGTATTAGATTGCTAAGGAGTCGAGGATTCTTGCATTGGAATTGTGCAGTCTAGCAAAATATCTACAAGTCAAATGTTTGAACGCCGCCAAATGGAGTGGGGGTTGCGATAATTAGTAATGTTGGATTTAATGTATGGTGATTAACCAAATCTAATATTTTTGCATTCTAATTTTGTATATGGCTGACCATTTGTTAGTGTTTAATGCTAAAAAGATGATTCTACGTCAAGTCTATAGGCATTGTTTCCTTTGTATGGAAATTGGCTGCTTTCACATTATGCTTTTTTGATTAAGGGAGTGGAATTTGATACCGATAAAGGTATGTTTTTAAAATCTGAACGAACAACATTCTCCATATCGAGGGATGTTATCGAAAAGACAAGACACAGAAGCAGATAGAGCTTTGTTGCTCCTCGATATAAACATCATTTTATATATTCTTATGCCTTATTGATGTAACATAGAAGGCTTTTCATATAGCAAACTTCAACGTAATGCTTGGTCCCGTAACTAAATGCATCTTGACTATCCGTGACTTGGAACTATCTAGGGTTGAAGGTAGCACTTGTAATATTTTTAATTAAGTGGCACTATACCTCACGGATAACCATAAGAGCTGATCCACAAATAGTCATAAGACGGTAGCTTTGTTTCAAGTTGACAATGTATGGTAATTGAAACGGATGTATTTGGACAGGTACACTGTTTTGTAAATAACGAATTAGTTTGGTCAGGTCAATAAAGAAGTATTCAGTTTGACCAAATGAAAGGTATGCAATGAATTGATCCATAAGGAAATTCATCAGTTATATAGATATAAGTTGCAAACAGTAGACTGATTTCACAGTGTGTTCTTTTGTAACAAGCGGTCTTTTGATTTGAGATCGCGAATCAGTCTAAATTTTACGGAAATAGCCGATTTTAAACGAATGACTACGAAGTTATTTTTAGTAAGGACGCTGGACGACAACGATTTAAAACGTCGTTCGTTTAAAATCGGCTATTTCCGTAAAAAATAGACTGGTTCGCGATCTCAAATCAAAAGAGGTACATTTTAGTATATGCATAGACATTGTTCTTGGGAAAGTAATTAATGAAGCGATAGAATATGCAATCTGTCTTTAGATCGGCGGCTGTATCGTATCACGTGATAAATGATCGTGTATACGAATTCCATTCACCACGCTCCCATTTGTAACAGTTGATTGGTTCAAAAGTTAGATCAAAACCCAGCTTATTTAGCCGCGCCGAAAATATGAAACTGTGTGTAACGTGTTCACTGAATTAAAATTATGGCACGTTGATTGACAGTTCTCACGCCCTACAATATCGTTTGACGTAACAAAATGAGCTACAGAAAAAAAGATTGTGGTCGCGACCAAACAAAGTCATCAACCCCATTGACATTAAAAGCATAGGCTTTTTTGGATTCTATGTTTTACGACCACCGCCACTCAACAAATTTCACTTTTAAAATAAGATTGTGATTTTGGGGATTTTGAGATCGGCAGCTGCATCATTTATCATTGAAGCAATCACGTGATAAAGAGGATCGTGTATACGAATTCCAGTCACCACGCTTCCATTTGTAACATTTGATTGGTTCATAAGGTAGTTCAAAACCCAGCTTATTTAGCCGCGCTGAAAATATGAATTGTGTTACGTGTTCATTGAAGTGAAATTATGACACGTTGATTGACAGTTCTCACGCCGTCAGACGTAACAAAATGAGCTACAGAAAAGAAGTTTGAGGTCGCGGCAAAACTAGGTGATCAATCCCATTAAAGCATAGGCTTTTTTGGATTCTATGTTTTACGAACACCGCCGCTCAAAAAAAGTTCACTTTTAAAATAGTGGGGGTTCTTTTATTACAGCCGATATAAAAAAAAACAGTGGACGTTGCTACAGTATAGCTTTAAAAATGTATGAGTCTAAAAAAGAATCATTTACGAGAAATCAAGCGATGTAAACAAACTAAGAACATAACTCCCAAAATGTTTCACCGGCCGATGGAGACTTTTCCATATCATTCTTGTGAACCATAAAGCAGTATATCTAGACAATAAAAATTGAAAAGTGTACTCGTTACTCATGTTCTCTATTGCAGATAGATAACAGTCTAAGCTCCGCATCCATACATAGTTAAAATTATCAGAAATAGAGTACAGTGTTTTCCTATAGATATGCGCAGTAGCCATGATTGTAGCCGTAGCTTTTCCCGAAAGCTCCACAAAGGTGTGGTTGTGCGCCTGTCTCTCGACTTTCCCTGCTCCTGAAAGAAAGAAAAGCTATGCGGATTAGCATGAAATGTTTTACCTTTGAGGATTAGCATTGTTACAGACATAATGTTTTATTGTTTTCTGAGGCACTGAGTTGACCTGAAATGTGTTTATTTGCAGTGAAATGACAACGGAATAAGTTTCGTCGTGAATACATGGCACTAAAAGTGGATTACTCCAAATACACTATCGAAATTGAAATATTCTTTGCGGACAAACCGTTGAATTCTGGCGTTATTGCAAAGGTTTCCCAGAATGTTTACATAAGAACGACTTATTTCAAGAACACTGTTTGTTTTCAACCGGGGACAGAGTACTGTTTTCCCCTTTGCCTGTGACAAATCTGACAGAAATCGGTTGAGAAATGAAAAACTTAAGCTCACTTGAAGATTTCAGTCGAAGACTTTTGTTTATACAATATTCTTTGCCGACGAACAAAATGACGTATTTCGACCACGTGATTGTTCACCGTGTATCCTACAATCAGATTGTCACTTATACATGTAACAGTTACGATACAGCATCCATTAAGCAGTCAACAGCCTGGCGTTTAAACATTGGCTGTTCTTAGGAGGTGGCTGTTGTTCGAAAGGACTATTTCTTTATGTTTTCAATGTTTCAATGCAACAGTAACATACATAGGTAAGTACGTAAGTAAGTAAGTAAGTAAGTAAGTAAGGTAAGTAAGTAAGTAAGTAATGTAAGTATAAGTAAGTAAATTTATTTCGGTATACAATACACATATAACATGTAGAATACATCTGCACTTGTATAGCTTTCCAACAAGAACACATTGTGGTATCTTTATCAAAGTGATATAACCGTTCAAAGTGACAAAAGCATGATCAAAATTGTAAATCAAACATTTATCAATGATTTATACTCCTAGAATGATAAACATCACCATAGTTATAACCTAAAAACGATATGTATAACATTTGTATTCAATCTGTAAAAATCATAACAGTTCCATATATTGTATATTTCGATATCATATAAAGACAAATGCCTCCATATAAGACACATTTGGAATTATAACCTATACGGTTGACTTTATATAAAGCCATGATGGTTTCATATATTGTATTTCGATATCATATAAATACAAAATGCCCCGTAATAAGACACATTTGGGATTATAATCATTACGGTTGATACCATATAACGACATAATGGTTCCACATATTTTATTTATAGACAGACATGTTTATTTCGTTCCATTTAGGCTAACACGCCCATGTGGTCATACAACATAGCACAAACAAAGAACAGTGAACATAACAATATACATGCATTATATAAACGTATATGCATGTGCATTAGTATTATAAGCATGAATGATCTTATTATCCCATACGGGGAAGGTCAGAGCTAAAGCATAAGTCTAGGCCTGATCTGTGTTAAATCAACATAACTCCTCCCCCCACCCCCATCAATGCTTGCAATATTTGCGAAAACATTCTTCTAACATTTGTGAACTCATGCCTGAATAAGGTCCTTGTGAACATGGAGTTATTTAAAACACCACTACATGTTGAAAAGAAAATAAATACACTGAATATCAGTATTACAATTTTCTATGAATCTTTGATATATATCATACATACTTATACGTTGCAAATACATTTTGAGTATTGCAAGATGTCTTTTATGAAATAAGATATATATATAAATTATATAAGACAAAATGCCTCCATATAAAACAGTCATAGCTTTCCATACTAACCTGTTGAAATTATGTTTTTGTAAATCGAACATTGTTCCCCTATTTACTGACTCAGTATATAATTATTGATTTCCCCAAGTTGAAGTGCAGCCAATACAGCGTTGCGATATTCACACGTTAACATGGTTCAACATATATTACAGTTTAACTTATCTACTCCGGTATGTTAGACATACCGCATTTCATTACGGGTAAAGACAAGTGTGTCGCATTATGACTTGCTTATAACGCACAGCAATGCGGAAGTAATTTACTAAAGCCAATTAATAGCCAGATGAGCTCATATTTAATGCAAACAATCATTATATTTATAATAGCGATCTATTAAGGATATTTTTAGTTAACTGTCGGGGTCTGTAGGCGGGAGTAGACAGCAAAGTGAGGTAATTTGAGCCTGGCAAACAACTCCGCGTGAAATGGGAGCCAGCAGATCAGACGTGTCTGTATATAAGCGTTCGGCAGAGGAATCAGTTAGATACAAAATGAGTAAGACGTTGTCGTTGCACAATAGTTCTGTCTAACAGAGAAAAGTATGTCGTGTATAAGATGACGTCAGACGTCAGAGTGAAGCCGTTGTGATACTAGGACAAGGGGATGGTTTGTGGTACCAACACGCTACGTGTTTCAATCCTTACAAGCAGCAGCTCTACATCAGCAGATGATAAAACCTAATATCGCAATTTTATAAAAGTTTACAAATGGAATTAGGTGAACAAGCCTGACAATAAACAGTGAATAAAAAACATACTCCACGAGGAGCATGATGCTTGTTACCTTGCATTGCAATTCCGCTTTTTTCAATACAAGCATTGTCGCGTGTAGACCGGCGTTCACATAATGATATTGATATAATGAGCCGCATCAAGTTAAAATGTGGCTTATCGTGATTTTTTGACATTTTCGTTTTTTGTATAATCTTTTTCAGCTAAGAATCTTCTTTTCAGAAATGTATATATCTATATACTTACCAAGCAACAAAAAAATGTAATCTCGAGCAACGTAACGTCAGTATTTAACGAATTTACTCCCGTAACGTAACGATGACGTCGAAATATTTACTTGCGTAGGTGTAACGTGTGTGCAAATGCAATGAATATGTTTTGTTAATACAGTGCACCAGATTTTAAAAAATGATCATTTATGTTTAGATAAATGCTGAAAAAAATATCATATCATTTCGTCAGGCTTTAATCAATGTAATACAACTGTTAGAAAATTATAAATAAAAGCCCTACATTCAATATATCAATTACATAATCTTTTTAATAAAAACGTGTTTAAGTGTTCTTTCCCTAGATCGTAACACTGTTTGTATTCAAACTAATTCCTCTATAATACACTCTATTTATGTGCTTATTAAACGGGATAAATGCATTTGCATTTGACTGTCATTCAAATGTTATTATGTTAGAGGGAGACAAAACCTGTCTCACAAGCGGTCGAACGTGCCTATACAAATACTGGTTACGTTCCAATCTAAAACCTCCCGGGAGAAGTTCAGGCGGGAGGAGTGGATGGATCCATTTGTAGAAGATGAGTCTTGCAGATGACAAATCTCACTTCCGCTTCGTCCGTTGCAGATATTTTCATCATGTACACAACACCAGGTTCGTCTGGGGTGAAACGAAAACTGTGATACTTGGCAATGTTCGGGACCTTTTTGAATCAGTCTGTAAAAAAAGGTTTCCACTGCCTCCATGTCCAGTTTCCGTTCCCATACATAACTGCTTCATTGCTGTGAGATGACTGAGCTACTACATCTCCTGCTTGTTTTACGGTGTCTACATCTGACCTACCGGTACAGCTGTTTTATCCGACCAAATCCAGCATCGATAATGCATCTATTTTGGAATATAAACAGATAATACATTTTATTCAAAGTTTAAACATAAAATTGTGTTACGGAATTCGATTAAATTCAGTACTGTGTGTTTTGCATCCTTATAAAATAATTCATAACCACAGACCGACGCTGATTTTCCGGCATACATGTACATGTATATTTACTTTGAATATTAAAATAACAAGGACATGCAACACTATTTTAATAACGCGTCTACTAAATGAGATTGAAGAGTGACTTCAACATTGATGTTAAAAAGTTAAATTCTGTATACACATTTGTGTTTTTGTTTTTATTCATAACATTTATTTTCTGAATCGAGTATTACCGTGTGTGTCCGGGTAGCTGCATCATATATGCAACAGATTTATGTCGATTGGTCATTGTTCTCCAGCTAAGGTAAGCAAGTATTTTGACCTGAAATTTAATTATAGGCTTCATTTACAATCTGTTTTGTATTCGGGGACAAAATATTAAGTATAAGTATACAGCTTACTATCTCTATGTAAGTTTGTTACTGCACCAACACGACGTAGAAGTGAAACGTGTATAATACTGTATAGATATTGACTGATGATGCGGTGAATATCAGAACTATAGACCGGGGCACTGTTTCACTAACAAATCGTAAGTTTTCTGTAAGTTTTCTGTAAGTCACGAATACTTGGTTTACTTACTCAAAAACGTAAGTGTGTTTTATAAAAAATACTTTCCTAAACGTACGCGAAGATAGTTCATAACTTATTAAATAAGGAAGAGAAAATTATGTTTATGCGATCATGCATTTATCGCAGTATAGATATGTCTGTACTTTTGCACTTACCGTAGCAATTATCTGCGTGGATTCGGCACTCATCTTCTGCTAATCCAAACCTTTGGAACGCATCATCCAACATTGAAATTACTGAGTCTGGTCCGTGAGCAAATTGTCCGTCTTGACCTGTCCGTCTTGACCTGTTAAAGCCGTAGTTATTTTTAATGATTCAGATTTTAATAATAAGCAGATGATCTGTTTTTACGAATAAAATCACTTTTATTAATTGGCTGCATGAAATTATCTGTTCTGAAATTTCAATAATAATTACTTTTAGTTTTGGAAGAATATTTATTGTTGATTCATGTATAAGTATAATGTAGACGGTATATCGAGTGAAAAAAGATGATGATCTCAGCAAAAAAAAAAACAACGTACCTATTGTTTGATTCTCATCAAGGAGATAGTTGTATTGCTTGTATCCATCGATCCTGAACCCAACCAACTGGACTTTCCGTGGCTGTATAAAAAACGTGGGACCCTTCTCCCTTGAATGGTGAGGTAATTTCCGGTACTGGCTGAAGTCAAATGTGTAATATACCATGTTGTATTCAGGCAAAGGCAAGTGCTGCTGTAACATTTTGGTTGAATCCTTTACACATTGTTCATATACGACCCTTCCTGAACGTGCGTCAATCACGTGCTGGTGGTATTTTCCTGTTGCAGATAATTTATCATCCTCGTTTCTTGCTAACGATATTTCTTGGCGGGAGTCCTCGCACTTTTTGCACACATCCTCACGAGGATTCATCATTTTAATATGAGGCACCTGTTCCATACATCTTTAAATGTTGTTAGTCCAACACTACGCTTGTGAGTTTGCAAGCAGGCGGTTACATACTCTTTATGTGTTGAGAGTTTAGTGTTTGATGCAGGAAGGTAAATTGGAGGGATACCATCACGTCCTCTGGTTGGTGCCGGTTGAGGAAGTCTTTCTTTAATCATTTCCCTAGAAAGAGCATTATTTGACTGTTTTCCTGTTAAACCATGAATACGAGATATAACACCCTGCTCGATTATGTTTCAGTATGCTTTCTAGAGTTCTTTTCCCAATGTCAAAAATCAAAAGAAATGCGTTTCGACATACCTTCTTTCCTTCATGAGTATAAGCCCATCTTGTTCGTTTTCATTCACCGTCTTCACATCTAGCATTCGAAGCTACTTTATCAATTGTTCCCATTATATACAATTCTTTCTCGTTTCTTTCCATTTCCAAATTCAACACATGATCAAGTAGTTTCCTCTCATTAAATTGATTAAAGCATTGTTTGCTACAGTCACAACCATTACGGATTTGATCATAGATCATTTCGAGTTCACTCTGAGGGTTATCAGGATCATTCTCGTGTTCAGCAGGTATATATGGTGTAGCCAAATGCATGTATTGTTCTACACGATCGTCCGCGGAAATATCAATATCATCTGAAAGAGAAGTAGCTATTCTAAATGTTTTACTAAATGTGTGTCCGTATGAGTGTATCACTTCCGAAATTTACGAGTGATCTTCAACCGACATTGTACTTTATTGCTAAAATCTTTATTCATATTGTATCAATATTTCAATGAACACTGTCGATAGTTTTATAATACTAAAGAATTGATTATTTATTATGAATATAATTGATGAATCTCATACCAATGACCACTTCTGTGCTATTGTCTTCATGTAAGAGATGCCCTCTGTCTCGATTGGTACTGTGTGTGCTACTCAAGCCAAACACTGCCAGTAAGTCGTTAAGTTCCTGTAAAATAAGGTTTTCTTGATGAATCGCACATAAAAAGGAAAGTCAATAATAGAAAAAAACTGTGTTAAAAATCTGTCGCACCAAAAAAAACAAAACATTCAGGTCGTGAAGATCGAACTCACATCTGCTCGATTGTTAAGCGGCGATACCTTGAACCACTGTGCTACATTTTGTAATTGGACGTTACAATCAGATACATGTAGAACTATCTTATATATATACTTAACTTTTTCTCGCGCCTTATTTAGTCAAAATAAAAATCCCGATGAGTGCATTTATTCATTAAAATAAGTTTTCATACATAATTTCAACAACTTGTCTATTAATTTTTAGTGATACATGTACTTAACAGTTACACCGCGATCAAACATGAAACTGTACACATTAACTTTAGATCTAGATCTAGCTACTGTATACTGTATTGTGAAAGACACCTGATTATGCTGATTTTGCACGTAGATTTATCCATTATGATACTAATGCGGTATGTTTTTATACCTAGAAGTACATGTACAATAAAGTAACTGCGATATGACGGTGATCGGAAAATATTTGGCGGGATTTTTGCACAAAATAACAGTACATTTTAGCAGGTAATCATGTGCAGGACATCAGTTCTGTGCGAAGGCACTTATTATTCAATTTGTCTAATGTTGACTTTCTGTATTTTCATAATACATGTTACCTCGAAAGTATCCATTCTGTCTGTCTACTTTTCTACGCATGTAAACATACGGGCGCCGCCATTTTGTAAGCACTTGTTTTGCGTTGACGTCATTTACTCGCTTACGTCATAATTACGATAATGCGGCTCATATAATAACCCTTACCTGCATAATAACATGACTTACTCATAATAACCCTAACCCTAACCTTCATGATAACATGACTTACACATAATAACCCTAACCTTTACCTTCATAATAACATGACTTAGAATCTACACATAATAACCCTAACCCTAACCTTCGTTATAACATGACTTAGACATAAAAACCCTTCTCCTAATCTTCACCATTACATGATTTATATATTATAACTTTAACTTTAGCCGTTTTAATAAAAAGACTTACACATAAAAAATTGAAATTTAGGGCTTAATTGGAACAACAATAGAATCTAATATAATAATAATATATATGCTATATTCAAGTTGAATGAGCATGACTTTTATTGATAACTCATTGGGGCAAGTATGTTTGATTCTAGTGGAAAAAATGACAAATGGAAAACACATGTATAATGATATTCTTTTAAATTTGTTTATTTTATAGATTTATGCGTTCTACCCATTGTAAATACTTTTATAATATAATTACACGCTTGATACTGAAATAAGCTAAGTGCGTTTGAGCCATCGTTTATGATCTAACCAGTCACTTACAAGGAAAGAGAAAACATTATTTGTATAAGCACTACTCACCAGTATACTTTGCCCACTTCATAGCTACGAACGCTAGGTGTTTGTCCGGTACTTGAACCTGGAGCCTAACTGGTTCATGAACATCACAATCCTTCGATCCTTATATGTCAATTATGTTAATACTTGATAAATAACTGACTTAATCAGTACTACGTTAGCATGTTTTTGTTACGGAAAGTAAGTTTTGTTAGATAAATTAGCTTGATAAAATTAGATGAGACGCTGTTTTAGCAACTCTCTGACTTTTTAACTTTCTCGTCATTATCCTGATATTACTGGCAATTTGGTAGAGAGGTAAATAGTAGTATCTTAATTAATAAGCAAAGGGAAATCAATACACTGTACGTTACCTATCTCATGATTTTCTCAATTATCCTGTAGTCTTGAAGTTCATTGTTCTAAGATAATCATTGTTCTAAGGTAATCATTGTTTTAAGATAATCATTGTTCTATTAATCATTGGTCTGAGATAATCATTGTTCTAAATAATCATTGTTCTAGGATAATTATTGTTCTAAGATAATCATTGTTCTAAGATAATCATTGTTCTAAGATAATCATCGTTCTAAGATAATCATTGTTCTAAGGTAATCATTGTTTTAAGATAATAATTGTTCTAAATAATCATTGGTCTGAGATAATAATTGTTCTAAATAATCATTGTTCAAGGATAATTATTGTTCTAAGATAATCATTGTTCTACGAAAATTATTGTTCTAAAATGATCATTGTTCTAAGATAATTATTATTCTAAGATAATCATTGTTCTAAGATAATTATTGTTCTATAATAATCATTGTTCTAAGATAATTATTGTTCTAAGATAATCATTGTTCCAAGATAATCATTGGTCTAAGATAATCATTGTTCTAAGATAATTATTGTTCTAAAATAATAATTGTTCTAAGATAATTATTGTTCTAAGATAATCATTGTTCCAAGATAATCATTGTTCTAAGATAATCATTGTTCTAAGATAATCATTGTTCTAAGATAATTATTGTTCTAAAATAATCATTGTTCTAAGATAATTATTGTTCTAAGATAATCATTGTTCCAAGATAATCTTTGTTCTAAGATAATCATTGTTCTAAGATAATCATTATTCTAAGATAATCATTGTGCGAAGGTAAACCATGTTAAAAGATAATCATTGTTCTTAGATAATCTTTTTTCCAAGATAATCATTGTTCTAATATAATAACTGTTCTAAGATAATTATTGTTCTAAGGCAATCATTGTTCTAAGATAATAATTTTTCAAAGATAATCATTGTTCTAAGATAATCATTGTTCAAAGATAATAGTTGTTCTAAGGTAATCATTGTTCTAAGGTAATCATTGTTCTAAGTAATCACTGTTCTAAGGTAATTATTGTTCAAAGATAATCATTGTTCTAAGATAATCATTGTTCAAAGATAATAGTTGTTCTAAGGTAATCATTGTTCTAAGGTAATCATTGTTCTAAGTAATCATTGTTCTAAGGTAATCATTGTTCTAAGATATTCATTGTCCTAAAATAATTATTGTTCTAAGATAATCATTGTTCTACTTGTTTTAAGGTAATCATTGGTTGCTTGCTCTAAAGTTAGTTATCATTTTTTTTACTAATGTGTTGTTTCTTACATCATTATGTTGACGATTTGAAATGTGCCCATACTACAATATCCTACGACAGAGCGTTGATTAAAACTCCCTGCCACATGTATTTTTATTATGAAATCTACAGTTTGACAATAAAATACCTTCCGTATTTGGAATTGATATACTGACCCAATATAGTATTTAATCGATTTTGTAAAATGCATTAAAGCAGTAAAGCTATATTGGCATTAAACGCACATCTCTTTGTTTTATCAAGTGATAAAAATTGCTTAATGTATTCCTGAAAACTTCTATTAATATGTATGCGCCGGATTGATATATTGCGGTGTACATTTTTAAAAAGCATCGCTCAAATGAGACATAAAAGAAGAAAAAAAAAGTTTTGCTTCAGTGCATGCAAACATGATATTGACCAGATAATTCTATGTTTAACCTGTTGTACCTGTTTTGGCATTGTGGGTAACCAAGATGTCGGTCGTGGCGATCCAGAGATCTCAAAACTTATTAGAAGAAAAACTAGAACTTTGCAGATGGCTAGCAGTGCTTCCAAAGATACCTTGAGGGGTTTGCACCTTATATTGGTAGATATGCTGTATTGTCTGTTGATTTTCGACCTGTACAACCCAGCAAACGTGCTCCCCATTCCACTGGTTCGGTGGGTGGGGTGTGCCTACCATGGACTTTATTGATTTGAATATGAATGAATTAAAGCAGTTGCCAACAGATAAAAAGCTTAATGTCACCAAAGTTCTCACCGATGAATTGCTATTAGAAAAGTCTTCCTTTTGCATCCTGAGAGCTTTTAGACTGGGTAGGATAATTAGACCAAAACCAGGATACTTGCCACCCGAGAGGCCACACCAGCGACCAATTATAGTAACATTCAGTGATACTAGTCAAGTACATTTTATCTTGAATAATGCTAAACGATTAAAAGGAACTAGAATATGAATTTCAAGAGACTACCCAAAAGAAATCTCTGAAGCACGTTAATTCTTGTGGGCCGAATTTAAACAGTTGCGAGAAATCCACGGGGCAGATGAAGTAAAGACAGCTTTTCTGGCGGCAATAATACTGAAGGGTAAGGTTCACAAAGACCTTTTCCCAGACTGGTATACCATTCTCTCCCAGCCCCGATCTACAAACGTACAAAAAAGAATAATCGATACATTGAAAGAAAAGCAAGACGCAATTAAATACCAAACGACTCATCCACCTTTCACTGGGAATATCGCAGATCCTCCATTTGCGGCACCTCCACAACCTCGTGATTCAAACAACGGTGACTCTTCTGCAGACTCTGAATCAGACCCAGAAATGGACACAGGTGCAAAACATTCAAAAAGCAATTCTCAAACAAGCTCCCGCGAACCGTCCCAACAAAGAAGGTTTCGTCGTGGTAGAACACGTTCTCGTAGAAGGGGCGTGTCTCGCCGGCAATCAAATACGCCAGTAAGAAGCTCTCGTGACAAACAAACAGTCGGCTCTACCAGGAAATCAAATGTGAGCCTCGGCTTTGAGACAGCGAGGGCGATCCATACCACATGTAGATCGACCGAGAAACTTTCAGAGGAAAAGAACCGTGTAGACGAAAAAACTTAGGACAGCCAGGGGCCAGTGCACTCCAAGCTCTTTACTGAATCAAGTGAAAATCCAAGCAGTACTGTAGTAGATGACAATTCTTTGCCATATGAACTCAAAATAGGAACACTAAATGTTTGTTGTATTAAAACTAGGGTAAACTTCCATGAATTTAATGATATGTTGAAAAATTATCATATTTTGTGTTGTACTGAATGTAAGATAGATATGTACGACGAAATGTTTGTCGATGGTTTCCATTTTTTAAAACAACCTAGAAAACAGGCATTTAAAAAAAATCTGGTGGTATAGGAGTTTTTATCAAAGACTACCTGATCGAAGATGTAGAAATAATTGATTCAAAATGTGATTACGTTTTTTGGCTTAAAATTAAGAATAAGGCCTTTGGCTCTAGTGCGTGTTTAGTTTTAGGTGTTATGTACATACCACCAGAATCTTCCAAGTATTTTAACCAAGATGAACTTTTGATTTTTGAAAATGAAACTGTTGAAATGTGTAATTTATATGAACATGTATTACTGACCGGTGATGCCAATGCACATACGGGTTCATTGCAAGAGGTTTCTGAAAATGACAATTTTCTATCACAATATTTCGATTTTGACGAAGATACGAGAAAGTTCTTTAACCAAGCCGAAATTTTGCAGAAATTACGTATAATTGTAAATAGAAAGTCTAAGGATTCTAACTTATTTATTTTAAATGGTCGTTTTGGACAGGACAGTGAAGTAGGAAACTTTACATTTAAAAATTCTTCGGTTATTGACTATACTATATCCTCTGCCAGTCTGTTGAAATTTTTTATTGACTTTAGCATAACGGAAGTTGACAGTATTTTTTCAGACCGGCACTCTCTGTTGTCCTTAAGTATGAACTGTGACATTACAAATACATCAAAAACATCAAAAACTACATACCCCAACAGTTCGAACCCTAAATGGCAAAGAAGCAAAACTAACGATTTTTTGCACAATATTGACCTAGAGAAAGTAGCATTGATTGAATTTCTTATAAATGATTTTCCAAATACATCAGGGCACCAAAAAGTAGATTTAAATAATATTGTCGAAAACGTAATAAGTATATTTGATAAGTCGGTGAAACTTACATTTCCGAATAATTTTACCAAAAATGCACGAAATAGGCAGAGAAAGGTCGGCACAAACGATAAAAATAGACCCTGGTATGGACCTCACTGTCGGAATAAGCGACTTATTTATAACCGGGCACGTCAGCAGTTCGCATTGAATAAAAACAATAACAGTATAAATTTACTCAACCGTGCGAGTAAGGATTATAAACGGACAATGAAGTTCTACATGAATAAGCACAATTTTATCAATGAATCCAAACTACGACAAATGCAAAAGTCAGATCCAAAATCGTATTTTAATACTTTGCCAAATGTGAAAGCTATAAATTAATGCTGAAAAAATAAAAGTTATGGTTTTCGGTTCAAACAAACGAGGTACAAGAAACATGTCTTTTACAATTAACGGCAATGAAATAGAGATTGTTGAGCAATATAAATATCTCGGTGTT
Organism: Saxidomus purpurata; assembly: GCA_022818135.1. Lineage (NCBI taxonomy): Eukaryota > Metazoa > Mollusca > Bivalvia > Venerida > Veneridae > Saxidomus > Saxidomus purpurata. The sequence continues at coordinate 44,554,661 of JAFMSR010000009.1, read as the reverse complement.
GTTTTTAGCTCAACTGGTAAATTTAATAAGGCACGTGCTCACTTAATAACACAAGCTAGAAAAGCAATGCGTATTTTTAATTTAAACTTGCCGATAGATCTCCAACTCAAGTTATTCTATAATACTATTTTACCGATTTTGACATTCTCTAGCGAAGTATGGGGAATTGAAAATACAAGTGACGTTGAAAAAATACACCTAGAATTTCTGCGTAAAATTACGAATTCCAGGAAAAGCACACCGGCCTATATGTTATATGGAGAATTGGGTAGATATCCGATTGACATTTTGATTCGTAGTAAAGTAATCAATTATTGGAACAAATTAGTAATTGGTAATGAAAGTAAATATTCCAATATTGTATATAAATTTATGTTGCAAAGTCAGCATTCATTTAAATGTTTGAACTTTGTTAAAAGAATTTTCGATTCAACTGGTAATACTAACATATTTTTAAATCAAGCGAATGTTTCCACAAAGAACATACATCTTTTAATAAAGCAGACGTTGGTTGACCAATATATCTCCGAATGGAATAACAAAATGCAAGCTTCAAATAAAGGCAGACTTTATAGCCTCTTTAAGCACCAACATGAACGGGAGGACTATCTTACACTTCTACCTAGATATATGTACTTACCGATTTTCAAATTCCGTACTGCAAATCATAAGCTACCCATTAAAACAGGACGATGCATAAATACTCCATATAACGAAATAATCTGTCCGACATGTTTAACTTTAGGCGACGAATTTCACTATCTCCTTGTTTGTAAGCGTTTTAGTAACAAAAGAAAGCTACTAATTTCATCTTATTACTTTAACCATCCAAATGTAATTAAATATAGTCAGCTTCTTAATAACACACACTATGTAACGTTAAAAAATCTAAGCACCTTTATCTCGATTATATTGAAAAATGTACCATAATTAATCCATTACTGCATGGAATTTACACTGTGTCACAAAACCTTATGAATGACATTCCATAGTAATAATACGCACGCTTTTCATGCTTTTCATTTTTGATGGTAAATTCTCCTAACCTTACAACAATATCATGTGCCGGTCAATGAAATATCTATTCCACTGACCCCGCTAACAATGTTTTTCATTATGTCAAGTATCTGTATCTAAATGTTAGGTTACCCAACAGTGTATATTTGATTATGTTGTTTTTCTCTATGTCTGTTGTTACAAATGTAACCATGGCAAAATAAAGTAGTATTGAAATTGAATTGTATTATTTGAACACAGTTTACTGTATCTGAAAACGGTGCACGACAGTTCGTCGAAAGACATTTCGCCGACTACGACATATTGCCGAATAAGATAGTTGGTCTAATAACGGCATGTAATAGAGAATAATGATCAGTCGGTCAAAACATGGAGTACGAGTGAACTCATTTTCCCTCGGTAATATGATAATATGAATGTATAAATTGTGGGTATAATATTGTGCAAATAAAGTGAGCAGTTTTTACAGAAATACAATTTTGATTATGAAATCATATCAAGGTAAGTTTTTCGATTTTTTTTATTCAAATACCATCATTATTGTTTGTAAAATGGAAGAAACACCAACATATTTTTTAAGTTCGCGAGGTGCTAAAAAAATTGGATTTAAAGGATATAGTTATTGTAAGGACAGGAATGATACAAAATCTAATAAAATATATTGGCGGTGTGAAAACAGGAAATGTAAGGGAAAAAAAAAAAGTAATAATATCAAACAGGGAATGCCACGTACCAAAAACGCAGCCTCCCCAAAACGAACCCCACAGCACCCAGAAGTGCACACCACCAACACACACACACACACGCACACGCACACACACACGACACACACACACACAATCATGTACACACACACATATACACTACCAACACACACTAGCATACAAAGCAAACACACGAGGACAAATCGAACAATTAAAGGAACACCGTGGGGCACCGCCTTGGAACGGTCAGTGGCAAAAACACCACTGGGGAGCTTAAACCGGTTTATGGTGCGCATATATATACTTATAACATCCGGAGATGATGTATTGAAGGAAGCACCGCACGATCTCCATGGCCCAGATACTGCCAATGTTGTCGTGCAACAGTCAGTTTCCCGTATTAGGGATGCTGCAGGAATGTCACATGAAGCACCATCCAAAATAGTGAATCGGGAGCTTGCAGCGAACTTCCCGCCAGAATATCGTGGGTACTGGCCGAAAGAGGCGTCCGTTAAACGCACTATACAGCGGCAGCGACGCAAGGTGCTACCAGAAATTCCAGCTTCACTGAAGGACATCGCGCTTACCGACAAATGCTTGTTGACAAGCACCATCCTAATATCTTTTAAAGTCAGTACATGTACATAATAACAAGACAGAATATAAAAAGGGCACTCAGAATTATTTTGTTGTTGTCAACTTTGGTGTTGAAGTGACAAGATCTACACAACAAAACAAAACATAACTATATTTTGGTGGTTCAAATTTATGAATGACAACTAGTCATGACGTACCGAGACGGTTGGAATCCCTCACTCTTTTAGCACATAATATACATTTACATCACTCAATTTAAACCTCGTTTGTCACAGAAAATAATCATGATATACGTGACAATAGAGGAATCTGTAACAGAAGGGGTGTCTCTTTTGTCGAAAGTTGTTTTTGAAGTCTCGCCATTTGTTTGCGTTGAGCGGTCCTACAAATACTTAAAGTCATATTTTTCTACTCGTGTCAGCTAGCACAATTAGTAAACGGAATGTGTAACGTATTTGATAGCATAATAGGACATATATGTTCGGTAATATATATGTTTTTGTACTCACCTGGAAGTGACACAGGTGCTGACGTTCAAAATCACGATCTTTGATGAAGCTTATTCACTGCAAGAAGACACTGTGCGAGAAAAGTTCAAACGGTTAACTCTAATAAAGAAGTGACATTTATTTCATTAATATTGTCAAAATTAGTTTAAATATCTTTATTCATACGATGTAAATGAAGGTAACAGCTTTTGTTTTCATGTTTTTAAAATGATTTCATGTTTACGACTTTAAACGCTTTCAGGCATTTGGCGCATGCGCACAGAAGCCAGCATACCAACTTAAAGATTGAGTATAGACAAATAACTATGAAAATACATAAATATTTTGATAACATGGATTAAATTCACATAAACCTAAGTTACGGCACCTAAAATTTATAATAACTTGACGTTGTTTAATCTAGATAGAGAATACGTGTATAGCAACCTGATAGTGGCCGTTAATTGAATATATACATGTACAAAGCTACATGTATGTGGAGGTCTCTGCATTGTAATTTGTATTAAGAAAAAAACGACGATAGAAAGAAGATACTGTTTTATTTTTGTTACAATTTTCTTTTTTCATTCAAATATAACAAATTTAATCGGAATCTTAAGGCTTTATTTGGCCTACCTGCTCATTTTTGGCAGTATTGACTCTGGTTGTCCCCCTTTACACCACAAGAAAGGCTAATATCGGTATTATTGATAAATCGTTCGTACTGTTTGTATTTTATAAATCGTTCGTACTGTTTGTTTTTTATAGATCATAAATGCAGCTAAGTGTACTATTTGTCACTTAAATTGTTGATGCTGTATAACATTACGTTTTAAAGGGAGTTTGGTTCTGCAAATCTAGGCCGATCGTTTTTATCAACTTGCTGTTCTATCTTGAAAATATACAATTCATCTTAAAATATCATTTAATAATACCTGTTTCACAGTCAAATCTGGCGAACTGTATCGTGATGATGATAGAAAAACACCTTACAAATGGATGATAATTGAAATTATTTTTAGAATTAAGTTTTTTTAGAAGTTTCCGCGTCTGCTGTAACCCGTGGCGGTGCGGTCTAGAGCCGTATTGTATATCACCAAAAAGCTAGTTCCCGTTTACCTTTACTGGTTCCGAGTTTCATACATTTAATTGAGTATAAAAGGAAATTCTCGTGTAGTTCTCACACACCGTCAGTTGTTTGCATCTCCGGCACATCAATTTGAGTTATTTACCTACCTACCACGCAGTTTCTGTATTGGTTTTACGTCTACATTACTAGCCAACATATAATTATGTTAATATAATTGAAGTGCGAGTACGACAGTTGGTTTTAATAGGCTCACACGTTTTTCAGTGTTTGAAAAAGAAATTTCTTAGAAATCTGTCTAAACCTGTCCGGTCAATTGTGTACATGATGTATAGTCGCTCTGAATTCACGAGTATTAATTCAGTTAAGTGTAAACGTCATTGTTCGTATTCACGTACATGTAGTTTACCCCAAACGTTAAGTTACTAGTTCTAAGTGATTGCTTTTTTAAACTTCAATTTCATGAGTGAACTTTGCTTTAGAGAGAGATAACAATTTACTAGAGAGTGACGACACTTTCTAGAGTTAGACACGGAACATACATGCACATGTGGTAAAGATGCGGATGGATATTTCACTTCAGTACAATAACTATTGATATATCCTTTGAACGCCTGTAACGTAATAAACCGTATACGCGGGTTAAGACAGGTTTGGCCTTCCATAGAAGTGACAGTTACCGTATGGAACACGTTTTGTCTATATGAATTTAAAGGCTATGCCGACAGCTCCTGAATGTTGAAATCTCAGACGTCCGAGGCAAATGCTGACACTTTAAGACGACATTGAAAATGACCTTGGACACAATTTTAACCACCTTTGAAAATTTTCATTTTACCAACGTTCGCGTACAGGCCCCTGTGGGATAGTGTTTTGAGCGATTGCAAATATTTTTTCACAGACGTAAAGCAGACATGTCGTACTCAAACCTAGGTATATTGACATCTTATGAGAACGCTTGAAATTGACCTCTCGTTAGCAAAAAAAAAAAAAAAAAAAAGTCCATGCGCAGGTTCGCATACAGGTGACCCCTGCGCGTGACCACTGTAGGTGGGCCAATGGAAATTTTACTTTCATGTTACAGCTCAATCTATTTGCTGACGTATGTATACAACACGCGCAGTAAACCGAAAGTAGCATAACGTGATGTACAATGTTTACAAAAACACATGCATGTCTTTCGAGTGAGTAACAAAATATGCCGGTGTGCAAAGGTTATATACTGTATGAAAAGATACTAGTCGTGTTTATGTGAGCATTTACAACAGAATTTAGTGACAGTTAACTTATGAGACATTACTTAACTGGATCGGAATCGTCGTCTTCAATAGGAAATAAGTTACATTGAACTCTCAAGATTTTTAAAATGTGATTGATTTTCGGAGCAAAGCACATCATTAGCGAACTATCTATTAGAGTGTCGTAAATAATTAGAAATCCGATTCTGCCAAGAAACCTTTAAGTTTAATATTCTGATAGTGCTTTAGTTTTTCTTTGTTAATAACACATATAAGACAATGAAATGTCTAAAACAAAACTTGTTATCAAGGGTTAGGGTTATTTATTAAGTCACTTGTAACGAATTAAAATAAAAATATCTGTATTATTGTATAGCTCATATCTACAGAATATTGTCGACCGGGAGGTGAACAAAATATTAGGTCTATATTTTCGCTTTGTTCACGCTTCATTGCTGGTGAAACTGCATAGGGTTGGGCACATGTGTTCGGAAATCTAAATGTATTATATTCTACTATGAGAGGTATCATACAGTTTTCCAGTACTAGTGATTGACGTGTGGACTGGATTTTGCAGTAGTATCATACGGGTTTCTCTCATTTATTCAAGAATTAGCTCACGGCTATCTAGCCATTGTCTTAAGTCATCATAAAAATTGATATAATTGAAGGCTTATCTAGTAATGCTATACCAATAATATAAGAAGGAAATTAACGGGTTTAATCTTAGTACATTCTAGCATGACTCACGATTTTATCTCTATATACAAAGAGTGGAAACATTATGTTTTATTATGCAATAAACAACGCATAAACCAATATGCCGTCAAAATGACGTCATGCATACGCGTAATAGATTATCTAAATAATGGCCTATAATTGAACATATATATACGACTGGACAAGTGGGCGACATATTCATGTTGACATATTAATTATATCAAACAATTACATTGGTGAAATCGAGAGATTTTTCCAGATTCTAGAGCCAGATAAACGCCAGTTCTTTTCGTTTCCACTGCAACGTTTCTTGTTTTTCGTTTCGGCAATATTGTCTATAGTACACAAACCCATACGACTGCTGTATAGTTTGTCTGTCCGATAAGTAATCGAATATTGGTTAATATTGGCATGTGTTTACTTTTGTTACTAACCCATATAACTATGTACTAATTATATATTTTGCTATGTATGTATACAACTTACATTGTGCCTTTTCCTTACTCATTACCATGCTATCTAATCAAAGGGAAATAAAGAGAATAATAATAATGGTCATCTTTGCCAGCGTTGTTATCGTCTAATAAACTCCCTTTTGTCGTTCTGATGCGCAGTTATAAACCACCCAAGCCTCCGGTCTTCGTGCTTAATTACTTCGCATCAGAACTCCTTATCATTGTTTATTAGACGACGAAAACCGCTAGAACGGATATTAGTTTATGAATTAAAAACCCCTGTCTTAATATTTCGGTTACATCGTCGTCCCGTTTAATACGCACGGAATAATATAGATAGCAAAGCGATACTAGTTCTATAAAGTTACTTGTGTTTATGTTTTTTGCGTAGAAGGCTAGACAAATGCTAGGTCACAGTACTATTAGGTTGAAATAAACATTGAGCACTGTGGTATCAACGAAATTTAAGTTAATCTCTCATGTACTAATATTATGTAAACAAAGTAAACCGATATATATAACGCGACCCAGATGGTAAATGCCTATGTTTATCAGTTGCATATTGATTTAACCTTTTAATTCGAGTTCAGTGGACGTGGTTAGGAGTTTATATTTCACTGTGGAGTACAAAAAACGTTGACGTTAATATATCAAAATACACTATTTTCTGTAGAAATAATAGGAGTTAACGAAAACGGAAATAAATTAGCAAACAATGAGTTCTAGTGAAATCATTTTAACGGACAGTTACATTAAATTAGAGAGAACGCACACGGAGAGCCGTTTAAAGACTATTATAGACTGTCTAAAATTTCATACATCCTCTAAAGGACAAAGCGAGGCGGTGGTGTTTGTTTCGTCTGATTTCACTCGCGATGCTGTCACGTGGTCGAATTTGTACGAAAAAGCTCGCGACACGGCTAAAGCTTTGATACATCTAGGTGTAAAGAAGGGTGAGGTAATAGCCGTGAATGTTCGCAACTGTCCGGAATGGTTATACGTTGTTATAGGTGCTATGATTGCTGGTGCCATTCCGGTTAGCATTGCATTTACTTACACTGATGGCAGTGATCTCATTGCAGTGATGGACAAGCTTCAGTCGTGTAGCCTTCTAGTGATGGACCCAGGATGTGATGGAAGCAATTGGAATATTGTAAAGAAATTAGTAGAACTAGACAGCGAGAAAGGACGAGTTCGAAGCCAGAAACTGCCATATCTACGTTATTTGATTACACATAGAGACGGTAATTACTCTGATATGGAGAACAATTTACACCTTTGTGACGTCATTGCACAAACTCATGACGACATACAACTACCGGAAATTGAAGATGACGATATAGCGTTCCTATTCCAGACGTCCGGAAGTACAGGTGTACCGAAGTTAATTGCTCACACACATCGAGCAATTCGCGTCTGCCAGATGGTTGCAGCTGAGGATGTCGCAAACCAGAAATCAATCGCTTTCAATGACCGACCGTTTGCATGGATTGGTGGATTTCCCTTAACACTTATATCAGGAATAAAGCGTGTAACAGTATCCGGCTTTTGCCCTCCACCTCTTGACTATGCAGCCTTCATAGTTGAAGTTGCAAAGCGTGAAAAATGCACTACTGTGTCTGTACTTCCACATACAATCCATGAATTTATACAGCGACAGGTATAGTATCATATTAACATATGGCATCACATGAATATGTGCATATTTTACAATCAAATCTAAGCATGTATAATAGTACAACGTTCAATTATTAACCCGTTTAAATCCCTGTTGTTCATATTCAACTTTAACGATGTTCTATTAATCAGATTATCACGTACAGCTCAAGGATAAAAGCAAACATTATCTTATATACGACCAGCGACACGGGAAAATGGACCAAAACAAAATACTTGAAAACTAGCTTTCTTATATATTTTGAATAAACAATATTTTAATATCAATATTGGAACAGTTATCTACGTCCAGTAAATACAAAATTACAACATTCTGAAAAAGTAAACCTAGGGCGTCTTTGTTCACGCTAAAATGACGAGACATACCACAAATTGACGTCAAAACTCACTTCAATTTACGAGGGCAGTAAATTATTCCGGTAATCATTTTCTTCCATCATCATTAAATTTTAAATTTAGTTGCAAAAATATGTACTATTTCGATATATATCATATCTGGTGAAATATTTAATTATCTCTTTCCACAATATGCTTTTTTCATAGGGCATAGTCAAATTTAAAAAAAAGAACCATTTCGAATCACTGTTGCCATAGCAATGGTCTTGACGGATTTTGAAGCAAATAGTATGTTTCTGTGCAGGAAAATATAGTTGCTATCAGTTTTTAACATTGGTTTTGCATTTAAAGCTGTTCGCATTCAGTTTCCGTTGAAACAAAATATTTTTCAAAAAAATTAACCTTCTTATTCATAAATATAAAACTAAAGGCTAAAATGAAAAAAATAAGCAAACGTCTAGGTAGGAATTTGCAGAAATCGTTTGGAAAGGTTGGTTACACCGCATCGCTACACTATATGTTCATATTGAAATTTCAAAAGCGTTTGCAACGCTTTTGAATTTGGTAGCGTATTGTTTGAAATTTAGAGATATGCGTGACATGAATTTATACTGGAGCTTTTTTATATGACCATTTATTCTAGAATACGTTATTCACATACAGTTTGAAGAACTTTATTTTTTACCAACATCTGAGAGCGAGCAAAAATTTAAATTGTATGTTGTTTGCAATCAATTATTGTCGAATAGTGTAACAAATGTCCGAAGGCTCATTTTTGTGCGACACCGGTCAATTACATTTTTCATTCAAATTTCTGTTTCTATTTATTATTTAGTTTGCATGTTTTTTTCATATATCCTTTCTGTAACAATACTGATGAAACAAACGCCAAAGTAGTTTGATTCTTTTGAATTTAAATAAAGTAGCATGAGGAAAACACGTTACCATTCTAAATATACACATTTACAGATGCTTTAATTTTTCTTCTTACAGCACGAGCTTAATTTTGATTGGCCAGTAATGGCCCTCGCAACTGGTGGCCAACCATTGAGCAAGAGCATCGCTAAATGTGTAGGAAATTTGGCACCAGTCATGCTAATAGCTTACGGTGCAACAGAGTTTCAAATAGCCGCGTTTGCAATCATAACAAAGTCAGAACAGTTTGAAGAGAACTGCTGTGGAAACGTGTTCAAAGGTCCTGAGGTGGAGTTAAAAGTAGTCGATAATTACGGTGAAACAGTGCCTGGTGATACCTTCGGAGAAATTTATATACGAGGTGATGCTGTTTTTAAAGGATATTTTAATGACAAGGAGAAAACAGAGGCTGTTAAGACACCAGATGGCTGGTATAAGACAAATGATATCGGAAAGTTAAACGAAAAAGGTGTCCTCTACGTACAGGGTAGACAATCTAGTGTAATTGTTTCTGGTGGAATGAATGTGGTTCCGGATGTCCTGGAGCGCATCATTGAGTCATATCCGGGTGTTGAAGCGGCGGTTATCGTTCCTGTTCCAGATGACGTTTACTACCAGGTAATGTGCGCATGCGTGCGGGTGCAAGCAGGAGGAGAGGTTTCCGAGCAGCAGCTTCGTACGTTTCTTGTAGATTACCACAACGACAAACCAGGAATCTTTACTGTATTGCCAAAGTTTTATCTTTTTCAAAATGACTTTCCAGAAGTATATACAGGCAAAGTCTCCAGGAAAGCATTGACTAATATTGCCAAGCAAAAATTCGTCGGAGATTCGAAATAATCGATTGTTTTGTATTAAACGAAATCAATAATATCGTTCATAAAGACAGATTATACCTTTAACTTTAATGATATCAAATGCAAAAAGCTTAAGTTAGCCATATTTAAATTGTATGTGCAAAGGTGTTAAACACACTGTGTACGGTGTATCATGAAACAAGTCGAACATGACGTGATTGACGTCTTAAGACGCCACATTTTACAGTTCTTATGATGATATGAAATAATATTAAACATTTTACACTTTAACCTTAATATGTTCTGTTTATATTTCATGATTATAATTGGGTTATAAGCGGTATTCTTCATGTGCACACAATTTTTTTCCCATCATTTCAAAATTTGATTATAAGATGTATTCCTAAAATTCAAACTTTTATTTCAAAAAGGAAAATAGAACCGATTGATTTAATACAAAGTGATTGTATGATGCATGTGTAACAAATGCATGGTGCTTAATTTAAATGCGACCAGTACATCTAGAAGATTATATTCTCAAAATAGAAATAATGTGTTCAATCAATGTAAAATGATAAATAAATACTTTTTGGAAAAACAACATTTATCGAACAGTGCTTCATTTTACCACAAATAATCAGCATAGATGCCTTCTGTAATAAATCGTTATCCACCCATTAATTGTACAACAACAACTTTAGTTTATACTAATTTATGTTAGCTCGATAGTGAAGAAAGCTTGTAGCTTATCGAGTCACTCTCGAGTCCTCTTCTTGGAAACCAGTACTAGTGTCATATGAGGAATTACGGTCGTGACCCAAGTGGGGCTCGAACCCGCAACCTCCGGGATGAGCGGCAGACACCTCAACCTCTTCATCTTTAATAGCGTAACGAACGGTTAACGGGACTGCAACATCTTTTGGAACGCAGATTTTATCGATTATAACTGGAATATATCGCTTACACCTTATGTTTAAGTCATAATACTTAAAAATATTCTACTATTAATTGAAGTCTGATTTGAAGTAAATTGATTTTACGTCAGTTGTAGAGAGTGTATCTTTTAGTGTGTTTATGATCTATTTCAATATCCATAATTTAAATGGACGCATAATTTGGCATAAAAGGTTACGCGAAATGTGGACTAATCGTCTTTTGAATTAATTTAGTAATATAAACATTTGTTTGTAATAAACAGAAAAATATGCGTTTTACCACCATTTCATTATCAACATTACACAACTCGAAATGTTTTCAATTTCAAAGCATTTTAAGAAAAGATTGATACGAGTAATATTGAAAGGAATGACGCCGCAAAGTTTACACGGTGATAGAAATGTTGATATATATATATCCTGTACGACAACTCCGAGCCAATTCTGTACAGAATCTGTACCAATTCTGGGCAGAATGCATACATAATTTCTGTTTTATGTACAGAGTATACACAGACACAGAATCTGACTTAAGGTAGCTCGCGGGTTTCCCCCAGAAGTCGGGTCATTTTTTAAAAAGGCAACGCAGATTTAAGATACCCGTGACTAATTGACTTTTGTAGAAATAATACGGTGAAGTGATATTTCCATGGAAACTGAGTAAAAGCGCCACCTAGCGGGGAGGTGTATTTTCGTCAATTTCCGTGTTATTTTCGATATATCTCTGTCTAAGTAGATAACGAAACGATCTAACTTTCATAAATGGAATGTCAAATCATTTATCAATCTGATAAAATATAAATATCTAGTTTTTTTTCCAAAAATATGAAAAAGTATCGAACGAACAATTTAGGGGCGACAATTTTCAAAGCAAAAATAACTGCAAAGTTGACGCATTGAGCGTCAATTGCGAACAAACGGCCCGAGAGAAATACTTTTTAAAGTCGCAATGGAATCTTAAACCAATTAAAAGCATTTTTATCAAATGAAAAAATGGGGGTCATCGTCCTTCTTTTCGTGCCGCTGAAACTTTTTTAAAGTGGGAAAAACATGAGAAACGTTGACATAAAATACAAGATTGGCGTGACGTAACGAGCCGTTACTGACATTTCCTGACGTTTCTTGTTAAAATTAATTACTAGCGTTGTTGCTTTTGTTGCTTTATTATGCATAACTATTCTAGATCGATTATTTGAAGTGAGAAAGGTACCAATATTTACTGTTAGCCGTCATACAAACCTGCATTTAAAAAAAATAATATTACGTTTTCTACATATAAAAGAAGCTTCACAGACTTCAAGTTGTCTTCACTCTGCCAATATTGCTTAATATCGTGTACAAAGAAAGTAAATTGCGTATCGATATAAAAATATCAAATTAAGAAGTAAAAGGCTATTGGTTGAAACACACTTTTTAGATGTTACTTTCGTTACGGTCATTTGTAATATTCCCCAGACTTTACCTTATTTACTTTACTAAAGGGATGTATATCTAACACACACTGCTTATAACCAAAACAAGCTATGATGAAAACATTTAGTTATGCAGACGAGGCAACGTTTTTAATACAAGACTGCAAACATTCGCGTCGCTCTGAACAGGAACGTAGAATTAGGAAATAGATTTTACTTTTGAGTGATATACCGGTTAGTATATCACTGTGGGGAGTGTAAACGCGTAGTAATCTAATCACGATGTCAAATCAGTCAAATCAGTATATACTGAGGGCAACAATATTAGAGGACATTTAGGTATAATTGGGAAGTGGTTCAGTTACCTTAGTGGTTCAGTTATCCTAATTTTTAAAGTTTATTCTGTACTCCGAATTTAGAACATATTTTGATAAAAATCCAGGTTGAGTATTACAAACAGATGTGACAAGCAGTTGAAAGACCTCTGGAAAAACATTAAATCGAAGACAAAGACTGCAGTTGCAACTACACGGCGAGAACAGGTGCATCTAAACAGTAATGTCATTATGTAGCAGACTGCGCAGAATGATAGCAAAGGAGATCCGATTGTTATAGCTACCTACACACAGTATATACAGTAACATAACAGTTGTTAATTAAAATCTTTACTTTACTGCATTCGTACTATGTTAAACAATTGTACCTCCGATTTAATCATTGCTCTAAAAAGGAAATTTTCGTATGATTGATTTCCATTAGCTGATATTATGGCACTTGAGCTATTTCATATAGGGAAACAATTTATTGTATCTCTAACAATTTGCAACTTAGAATTAGAGTATACAGACCTGTTTAGTACCTTTACCTGAATCTACCATTTCTTAGACATGACTCACTTTGACATACACACTTACGATTAATAAATCGTGCAGTAAAAAAGTATGCATCAGGCTGAAAAGCACGCACGTTTTTTCTCTCTAAATCGTGCAAAGCGTGGTAGAATTACTCACTACCCATTTTTATCAAAGATAACATTATAGATATCAATAAAAAGATTAAAGTCCCATTAGCATTTTAAATGTAAATTTACTTGTAGCTCCTACACATGTATATAATTACCAAGAAAGGTACCTTACTTGCGAAATTTGCAGTAAATTGTTTAAAACCCATTTCTAACATTACCTTTTATCAACTGCTATAAATGGAGCACTGTATTTTCTACAACTCTGTTGCTAAAGTAAGAAACACTTTCTGACAACGCTTTTTAACTATCACTATTATATCTGTAAATTCATTATTCTATCTGTAAATTCATTATTCTATATGTAAATTCATTATTCTATCTGTAAATTCATTATTCTATACAAGAGTAATTAAAATACATATGGGACTTTAAAGCAACGCTTAACCAGACTGAAGTTATGCTGACTTTATATTATACATGTATATAAATCAAGTACTAGTATTTGTTTATTTGAATTGTTCGGAAATTTAAAATTAATTTTACGGATTTATACAGATATTATTAATGACTTCCAGGTAAATAATGTCGCAAACAAATGAACAATACACGTACTCTATGGTATTATATAGTGACAGGACTGTTAATACAACTCCTGGAAAATGGACGGAAGGTCTTACAGACTTACATACACACGGACAAAACGACAGACGTACGCTTACTACTATACCCGCTGTCGAGCGAATGAAAACGACAAACGTAGGCCCACGGCCTACAATTTCTCTGCAAGTCAAATGCTCTAAGCTCACTGCATATTTCATGCACCAAAAGGTTCAGACAAAGCAGTAGAAGTTTTCTGTAGTAAATGTTTGGTTTAGAAATGTTGTTTGTGCTTCATACAGCACATCCTTTGAGCACCAAGCGTTATTAAATATGTAGAAAACATCAAACTTCTGTATTTAAAATATCATTTTTTTAAATGTATTATCATCAAGCGTGCAATATACTAATCTAGTTACTATGAGTTGGTAAAACAAAAATATTATTTCAATTCAAAATGCTAGCAATTTATTAATTTTATTTTTGACAGTTCTACTTTCACTTTCATTTGAGTTTTTCACGTATTTTAACAGACATCGTTTGTTTCAATTTCACTGCTCTGCTTTATACAGACTAGATCTTAAGTACAAAGTAAGTGATGCACTGGTAACAAAACATTTATAAACCAAATATTTACTGTAGAACACTTCAACTGCCTTTTCTGAACAATTTGGTATATGAAATAAGAGACTACATTTTTTGTATTTTGTTTCAATTATAAACTTTGACTTAGCAAATTTATCTGGTGTTTCTCAAATCCAATATAAAATCTAAAACCAAGGTACACAACTTCTCATCCAAATAATTTTTCTGAAGTTTTGTGACTCTATGTCAATTAGTAAAGGAGCAGTGAGGGTCACAAGAATTTAGGGACCAACGTGCATACGTATAGACGGACAAAGGCAAACTATACCCCCCTCAAAGTGGGGGAAATAAAAAGCAAAATATCTTACTTTTCCCTTCATAGACGTCTAACGCCTTCCGTCTTGTAACCGTCTGAATGACTTGACAATTTACAGCGTTTTGGGCATGAAAAACACGCACTTTTCGTGCGTTATGAATTTGCATATATCGATAATTACATTTACAGCGGCGTAGAAAGTAGCAAATTTTAATAGTTTAATATATACGGAAAATTTGAGCAAATTCTCTTCTTTCATTCATTTATTTTCATTGAAATTTATTGCTATAAATACAATTTACGATTGAAGAACCAAAATGAACGATTAGAAATAAAGCAACATGTAGGTAAGTCAGTTATCATTCTCGGAAGAGGTCTGCATGGTGTTTATAGACCAGTGAGTGGATTTGTGAATACCTTGCTCGCTACGCTCGCTCGATTCACAAATCCCCTCAAAGGTCTACAAACACCATGCAGACCTCTTCCTCGATGTATAAACGGTACATGCTTTTTCAAAAGGTTTCTAGGTAAGTAATACCAAACAGTTGTATCTATCTCTTTCGCTTACACGTCTTAATATCAAAGGACTGAAAGTGCTGGAGGATCGATTGTCTCTGAACAACACAGTCTGCACACATACATGTGTAAATATCAGGACAACATAGACTGTACACATAGATGTGTGAATATCAGGACAACATAGACTGTTCACATAGATGTGTGAATATCAGGACAACCCTTGCACGAGTAAAGTTATAAACTGGAGACACAACTGTCCACAAATTTTGACCTTTAACCATTTGTGTAAACTTTACTTTTGAGATAGAAACCCGTGTCATTCAGTGACTATGTTCAACTAACCTATGAAGTATTAAGCTGTGAATGGTAACTGAGAAATGGATTTTGACAAAACTGAATGAAAATTCATAGTTTGAACAACTTTTAATGTCATTCAAAAGTTATGGGATATGCCCATAAGGTTGACTGTATTGTGCCAATTAATTCGGATTTAACGTCGCACTCAACAGCTAAAATCATACTGCAACTTCCGGCTTTCGTGGAGGAGGAAGACCCTGGTGCTAATTCCCTGTATCAGAATTTGGGGGTCATTTAGAAATTTCGAGGGTCATACTCTTTATGGTTAAAAAAATAAAAGACATGACTATATGTTAAAGAAGTTTTATTCAGTTTACTTCTGTAAAACTGCATGTGATACATCACAAAATGGTGGGTAATCAAAGGGTTGGCAAGACAACATGTGTTTCTCTCTGGATGCTATTCATTTTGTCACTGCATCTCAAAAGTCAACTTTGTCCACAAAGAGGTTTTTTCATAAGTGCATTCAGCCATATACATTAAACTTTGATATTATTTGGCACACTGAAACCCCTTTCAACAGTGACAGTCTGATCGAAATTACTACAAAATGATCATTAAAATCACTCAGAAAGACGTTTTTGTTTCCCCTGTTAAGTTTCTTCGACCATCTCTTGTTGTGCGCCTACGATACTATGATGACGGTATCATACGAACCAATACACAAAAACGCAATGGTACAAAATGCAGGTCGATCCGAAATCAGACGACAACGACGACGGAATAGGGTCAAAATTAGACATATCCCATACCGGAAGCGTATTTTGTAAACAACTTATCTTGCATTTCGAAGCGTTTTGAGAGGTTTTGAAATGTTGTGTTTGTAGTAATTCGATCATACACATTATAATTGCGTCATAAAAGACGCTCTTTGCTATTTCTGTTGCTTCATTGATAAAATGAGTGCGTCAAAACCGCAGAAAACGCGCTCTCGCGGAAACACTGAATTAAGTGTACTCGGTCTGGAAAACTGTTGTGATCCAAACCGCGTAGGAAAATAAAAAATAAAAAAAATAAGACATACCACATCGGATGGCAAGATTCTTTCGCCCACGACTAAAAGCGTATTATAACAGCAAGACCTGCACTTAACGGCAACCACGTGGCATTTCCTCTAGGTTCGATCTCAAATAATTAAAACTGATTCGTGAGAACTGCACGAGATTTTCATTTTACACTCAGTCAAATGAATGAAACTCGAAACCAGTAAAGGTAAACGTGAGCCAGTATTTGTATAACACGGCAATAGACTATACCGCACCGGTTACAGCAGACGACAATTTCTCGAAAAAATAAAATAAATTATTTTAATTCTGAAAATAATTGACATTATTACACTCGAATATGTGTAAAATTTAAGCAAAATTAATTGAGTATTTTTCACATTCACCGTGTTTTACATTGATCTAAACTAAAGAATACATGTGATAATCCCACGGTCTATCTTGCATAAACATTACTTTGAAAAGCACAAACATCTTTTTGGTGGGGGGTTGGCAGAAGAAAGACCGCTTCAGTATATTGCAGTTATGTACGTTAATATACAACAGACAGTTGATTTACCTAAACATCTTTCCCATTCTTTGCATGGCAAGTACCACACGAACTAAGGGCAAAGCATTGAAGGAATTGAATGCTCGAACTTGTTTGTTTTCATGTTTTACTTACTGCTTTTTTGGATGTTCAATATTTCTTTATTTTACTGTTGCATGTACTTTTAAAGGGACATATCCTACATTCTGTCGGTAATATTCTCGAAACTTAAATAATGTCTTATATGAACTTAAAATGATAAATAAATACAATAATTAAAAAAAACAAACATGTATCGAAAAATGCCTCATTTTATCATAGTTAATCAATATAGAGTATTTCTGTAATAAATCGCGTCCACCCATTAATTGTACAACAACAACTTTACAAAGATTATTGAATGCTTTACGATACTGCAGCAACCTTTTAAACGCTGCTTTTACTAATATGACTTGATTGCATAGCTAAACTTGGAGCGGTGGTGTAGAGGTTTAGGTGTCTGCCGCTCATCCCGGAGGTTGCGGGTTCGAGCCCACCAAGGTAACGACCGTACCTCCTCATATGACACCAGTACTGTTTTTTCCAGGAAGCGGACTCGAGAGTGACTCGATAAGCTACAAGCTTTCTTCACAATCGAGCTAAAATAAATTAGTATAAACTAAACTTTTAGGTAAAGTTATAATACTTCCGAATATATTTTACTATAATTTATGTTTTTGAGATCCCTTTAGCAGAGAATAGTAAGGTATAAGTTTACACATGTCCAAATAAAAGAAGATAGTTGGTCGATTAGGACAAATAAGCAGGTAAAGCTTGAAACTAAAAACAAGTTGATTTATTTCCCTTTAATCACCTAGCATATCAACTGAACGCGAGTTTTCAAATAGAAACAAAACGGGGTTTCTTTCATTTGCTTGGGTTTTTTTTATTTTGCTATTTGTTTGCTATTGGACAATCCGTATGTTCATTCTTTATTGTTTTTGCAAGACAAACCAGAAGTCTCAGGTCTGCTAAATGACATAAAACATCTTATTTACGAAAAAATGTTTCATGCACTTCAACGCAAAAAAAATAATTGAATATATACAACTATATAAATTATTTTGATATCTCGATATTATATGTTTTTGTGAACATGAATATAAGAAATAAAAGAAAAGAAAAAAAAAACATGCATATCACAGAACAGTAACAATCCGATGATATACAGAGTCAAATAGGCTTGGCACCGATCACTTCTGTGAAATTTGGTGGATATAGGAGAAGTTGCGCATACATCAATTTTGACCACAGGGTATACTTTGAACAATCATACTAGACAATTCATCACATCAGATATATTGGCTGTAGGTCTTAACGTTTCTTACAAAAGGATTTAAATGGTCCTTTCATTTGCCATAGCAACCAGTATTCTATATATAATTGTAGACTTTGAACAAATGTGATAGAGGATCACGCCGGGGGAACCCGCATATGAAGTGCAACATGCACTTCGGTAAAAATCATATGCGCAGCTTCCGGAACTCCATATGCGGATACATTTAAAGGAAAAACAAGGTAGGTGATGTTGCATTTGTCCACTTTTCATATAACCAAAGAAGAATTGCAAAATAACTCGAATGCTATTCGACCCTTACATAAATTCCGCGTCTCTCCATATATGTTGTTTACTTGTACGTTTAGAAATGACAATGAAACCTTTGAACAAAGTGTCTGACAAATGTGAAAGAAAGTAGTCAACAATTATGAATGATTATGTTGTTGTTGTAAATCGCATTTCTGGCGAATTATGAACGAAGAATATTAGAAAATATGTACATATCTGCTATAAGATGGAAAAAAACGTACACAAAATGATCTAGGAAAGAATTCCTGTGCAAAAATGTAGATGCACTACATATGCGCAGTGTGCACTCCATATGTGCTATAAGATGTTATATGGGATTGTTCAAAACTCTTATGATTCATAACGCACTACTTCTTGAGTTATTTTCAAAAAAGAATGATACACTTATAAAAATCCGTTTATTGTAGCAAATATCAGTTGTAAAATTTTAACAAGCAAAGAAAAGTGTGATATTATCAGGGCAATTTCCTGTCCACTCCAAAACTGATAACTTTATATTGCTTTACACACGTTTATATACATCAGCACATTACGAATTAAAATATTTATCACAAAAGCTCACTTGGCCCCTTCTCAGGAATGTGAGCTCAAATTATTTTAGGTGTACACTGTGTAGCACAAGGATTAAATGTCTCTCACGGCGATTCTGGCGGACTGAGATCAAACATGGGCCCAGCAATTACATTTCAACGTTTAACCCACAAGACCATCCCAGTTTGACCAAAATTCAAGATAGGAATTTCTCCCAAAACAGTTTTAAATTGGTGCCTATAAATGAAGATACCATTATATCTAAAATAATTGATAAGTTTAATGTGAGGAGATAAAATATCAGTTAAAATGCTTAAGTATGGTAAATTTTCACTCATTGGACCGCTTACTAATTTAATAAATTCTCCATCTACTCTAACAAGTTTCCAGATATATTAAAACATGTACACGTTGCACGTCTTTTTAAGAAGAATGACGCTTTATTTAAATTTAATAACATACCTGTAAGTATTCTACATATACCTTCAAAAATCTTTGATTCATTTTTAGCTCAACAGCTTTCAACTTACTTTGACACTATTTTTGACAATGTTTTATGTTTTCAGGAAAGGTCATGGTTGCCAGACTGTAATACTAACATTGTTGGAAGATTGGAAGCAGGCCCTCGATGAAAATGAGTATGTAGCAGCAGACCTTATGGATCTGTCAAAGGTCTTTGATTGCCTCCCTTACGATATCATGCATAACATGGTTTGCCTGAAGCAGCCTTAGCCCCCTTGCAATCTTATTTAACTGACCGCAAACAGCAATTTAAAATTAGAATTGGAATTATAGTTAGCTCATAGGCTTGTATAACTGAAGGTGTGCCTCAAGGTTCAATTTTAGGTCCGTTACTGTTTAATGTATTTATAAATGATATCTTTTGTTTCATACACAGGGGAACATTATAATAACTATGCTGACGACAGCACCTTGTCATTTCATTCGCCAAACTTTGATGCATTAATACAATTTTGCAAAATGAAAGTAATGTACCTCTTGACTGCTTTAAATGTAACAAAATGCAAGCCAATCCAGACAAGTTTCAGTCTATAGCAGTAGGCAAAAGATCATTTTTGAAACATCCAGTTTTTGTCATAGAGTCCAGTAACATATCCTGTGAAGACACAGTTAAACTATTTGGTAAAGATATGGATTACAAATTAAGTTTTGACAATCTGTAAAACGGCCGGAAGGCAGCTAATGTTTTTAAACGAATTGGAAAAGATTTAATTAAACTTAAAAAGCTGAAAATTTTTCATAAATTTATTTTGTCAAATTTCACTTTCTGCTCTATGGCTTGGCACTTTGGTTCTGAAACAAATACTTGAAAAAAGGAAAAAAATACAAGAAAGGACTCTGAGATTTGTGTATGATGATTACTCCTCTTCCTACAATGAACTGCTATACTGTAAACTGCATGTTTTGTTTACTGTTTGTAGTATTTCCGACATGAAATAAAACCTATCCTATCTTATCTTATCTTATTTCAATCCAGTGTGACTATATTTGTTCACCGAGACGTACATTTAAGTCGATCAATGTATATAACTTACACAAAATATGTGCAATGCATACGAAGATGTAGCACATGCGTAAAACATTCAGCATAAATGATTCATTTGTAGTGCATGCGCCACATTTGCAGTAAGCACATGCTTCACATAATTGTAGTCAATGCTATACAAAACGAAGTACTATGTACATGTAAAAAAAACTATGCGTTTCGTAAGTTATACATGCATTAAATTATGTAACTTGCATGCGTCACAAATGAAGTGCATGCATCACATGTACAGTACATGCGTAACATAATTTAGTGTACAAATGTAATTGAAAATTTGAAACGATGACCCTGTATCGGGAAAGACTGTACTTTTATTCCGTAATATGCCGATGTATATAAATGTGTGTAAAGCCGTGTACAGTTATAAGTTTTTGGGCGGACAGAAATTTTCCTGATAATATTAGTATCAAACAAACTTTTCTTTGCTTGTAAAGAATTTTACAACTGATATTTGCTACAATAAACGGATTTTTTAGTGTTTCATTCTAACTTTGTTGAAAATAACTCAAGAAATAGCGCGTTATGAATCATAAGAGTTTTAAACAATCCCATATAACATCTTATAGCACATATGGAGTGCACACTGCGCATATGTAGTGCATCTAAATTTTAGCACAGGAATTCCATCCCAGAACATTTTGTGTATGTTTTATTTCTTCCAAGAGCAGGTTTGTGCGTTTTTTCTAATATTCTTCGTTCATAATTCGCCAGAAATGCGATTTACAACAAAAACATGATCATTTATAATTGTTGACTACTTTCTTTCACATTTGTCAGACACTTTGTTCAAAGTTTTCATTGTCATTTCAAAACGTACAAGCAAACAACATATATGGAGAGACGCGGAATTTATGTGAGGGTCGAATAGCATTCGAGTTATTTTGCAATTCTTCTTTGATTATATGAAAAATTGACACAAGTAACATCACCTACATTGTTTTTCCTTTAAATGTATCCGCATATGGAGTTCCGGAAGCTCCGCATATGATTTTTACCGAAGTGCATGTTGCACTTCATATGCGGGTTCCCCGGCGTGAGGATAATCCAATATCACATCAGTTTTAACTCACTTCATAATGTCTGGTAGCATAGAATACAAGTGTCCTGAAATTTAATATATGCAAGTGTGGTGCCAACACTGTCAAAGTACGAAGTATCAAAATATTGTTTATTATGAAAAGTTCATTGACGGAGACGATTACTACTTACGCACGTGCGAAAGTTGTGATGAGTTGTGGATAACGAAAAAGCCTGAAAGTACGGTAGACTTTTTTTTCGGTTGGTACGTGGTTGCTATGGTAACCAAGATGTGGTAGGTACATAGAAACATGCATGCGATAATTTTTAAAAACAGAGTTTAGGGCGAAGCATAATGTGATAATCCTTCAACTTGGGCACCGTTAAATAAGCGAAGTGGGAAATTCACGCAAATATCGAAATGGGAAATTCACGCAAATAACGAAATGGGAAATTCACGCAAATAGCGAAATGGGAAAATCACACAAAAAGCGAAATGGGAAATTCACGCAAATAGCGAAAACTAAATCATAGCGAATATAACCCAATTTACAGTATACAATGCAATTATATAAAGCAATCAATTACCTTTGTATGTTCCGTGGCTATGAACCATCACTAGGACTTACTCATAATTTGAATGTTTCCATTTCAATTCAGTTACTGGAGATTAAAACTGATTTTTCTTTAATTTTCTAATAACTTATGTCAACGATAACTTCTGTTGCTTGAACAAATGGCTGCTAGGAAACCTTCTTTTTGTATTATATCTTTGATATTAAGTTTTCACAAGTAAGTCAAATTCGTAACTTTATCAAATGTATGGTATCTTGTGCTGATGCACATATTTCAAGCACAGATTGTGACAACAAAGTGCCCATGTTCTAAAAAAAGCGCAAGAAACAACTAGAGTGGGGGAACCTTAGACTTATAAAAGTCTGTTGAGATTGAGAGATCTTAAAATGCTTGTCTTCTAGTCTTTTTAGAAAGTATCTCTATCAAAAATTTGTCTCAATCAAAGCTCATCTCATTAGAGTCAAGGGAAGGAGAAATTGTGAAGATGTTATAAAAATGCCCAGAAAAGACGAGAGGTAATGACTCTAACGACTGATGACAGTCTAGGGGAACCTATGCTCGCGGTATTTTGAATTTATATCAGCTGTTCAGAAAGCAGGAAAACCTAACCATTTTGATTTGCCTCTGCGAAAACATAATGTTATCCCTGTTACATCGAAGCAACATGTTGATGTGAGTCATCAAATGACTATGTTGTTTTGGGAGCTATTGACACGGCACATGTCAAAACTTGAAATATCACCCCGAAGGGTACCAATGCTCGCGGTATGTGATATTTGACAACCTACCGGTGGGAAACAGCTTTTAAAGCCGAAATATTAACTAACAAGAGATAAACATTTACAATACAATAACTTTAATTGTGCACACAAAAGACTATATCATGACCATATGGTTTTACATTCACAATGTCTATTTTGTGCAAAGTAATTATTGTCTTGCAGCAATAGAATCGTTAACTTCAACAACTTTAAAAAGGAATAACGATATACAAACCAAACTGTATTAGTACTCGAAAACTAGACAATATTGTATTTCTACAAGTATTCCAATGGTTTTATGATTTATTATTTTGGTAATATTTCTCTTCCCTGCACCTCAGACATAGCCACTTTATTTTAGCACCCTATCCGTGGTAAGAAACTGGCGACTTTCTCACATAAAGAAACACGGTCATTATTAGGGCTCAAACATCAGGAGATGCTTGTCTTTTGCTGAACCATTATTGTCTGATGAGGACATCATATGTAGCAGGAAACATTTTTTTTAAACGTTGTACATCGTACATTACTTTTTGAACTATAAAAGTGTTTCCTTCTTTCCTCAGCCTGGCAGTCTGGTAGCA
>JAFMSR010000009.1:44503280-44530249 GCA_022818135.1 Saxidomus purpurata | reverse complement strand
CGTCTTTGTAAACAAATGACCCCCCCCCATCGGGAAAGTCAATTTTGACCCAAGACACATAATTTGAACAAAATTTGAAGAGGTCTACTAGCATGCCAAATATCTAAGCTATAGGCCTTGTGGTTTCAGAGAAGAAGATTTTAAAAGTGTTCCTGTATAAGCCTATGCAAATTAAGTGACTCCCCAGTTTAGTCAGTCCGGTTAGCTCAATCGGTAGAGCACGAAACTTGTAATCGCGGTAGCGGGTTCGATTCCAGGGGCTGACCAACTAAAATTACTAACAGTCTTTCGGATGAGACTAAAACTGAGACTAACCCGGGGTCATAATTTGAACAATCTTGGTACAGGTCCACTAGACAATTCTACATGCCACATATCTAAGCTCTAGGCCTTGATCAATTTAATGCTGGGTTCGATTCCAGGGGCTGACCAACTAAAATTACTAACAGTCTTTCGGATGAGACTAAAACCAAGGTCCCATGTATGGGTACGTGCTATACACCTGGCATGTATAAGAACCAGGGGTGTCTCTGGAATTGGGACGCTTTCTGTATCTTGCACTATCCTCCGAAAACCTAAAATAACTAACCTCTTCTGGGGGCGTTGGTCATATGGGAAACCGGTACCAAGGATAAAGCCCTAATATATGATACGTGACTCCCTGGGCAAGGTCAATTTTGATCCCAGGGGCATAATTTGAACAGTCTTGGCAGAGGTCCACTAGCCAATGCTTAGTATATGCCAAATATCTAAGCTCTAGGCCTTGTGGTTTCAGAGAAGAAGTTTTTCCTATATTAGCCTATGCAAAACTAAGTGACCACCCGCCCAGGGTCAATTTTGACCCGGGGTCATAATTTGAACAATCTTGGTAGAGGTCCACTAAACAATGCTACATGCCACATATCTAAGCTCTAGGCCTTGATCAATTTAATGCTTCTGTAAGCTGCATTGATCATGCCCTACCATAACCTGCCTCCACCCCTGTTTTTATCTTTTAATCATTAACATAATTATTCCCCCTTTTCTCTTATTTTGACCTGTTTCTTTTTTATTTTTTTTTAATTTCTACTAATGTCAGTCTTTGTGGCTTGACGTGCACAAAATTGTCTAAGTCCTTGTAAAGGATTCGACAGTACAGGAAGATAGAAAGAAAATGTGTGATCTTTGAAAAACTTTAAAAGATAGGGCGAATCCCGCAATGGCGCGTCTTAGAATAGACACTGGCCCCTGGGTGTGGTCAATTTTGACCACAGGGGCTAGATTCGAACAAACGTGGTACAGGTCTGCTACACAGTCACATGAAGTTTGGACCCCCAAAAGTCATTTTTATAAAACCCCAGATCGACTATCAAGCAGGGTGTTTTATAAAAATGACTTTTAGGGGTCCAAACTTCATGTGACTGTGGTCCACTTGACAATGTTACAAATGAATTATGTTATAGCTTTATAGGCCTTATTCTTTTTTAGAAGATTTTTAAACGTTTTTCCATAAAAGTCTATGTAAAACAAGTGATCCCGGGCGGGGCCAATATTGACCCCCGGGATTGTGGTTTCAGAAGATTTTTAAATTTTTTACTAAAGAATTTGTGACCTTTGTAAATTAAATGACCCCCAGGGTGTGGTCAATTTTGACCCAGGGGTAATGATCAGAACAGGGGTCAAATAGGCAAGGCTATATATGCTAATGAGCTACCCTCTACAGGCCTTGTGGTTTTAAAGGAGAATTTTTTTAAAGATTTTTCTATTAAATTAGACTAATTTTGGAATCAAGTGACCAACAGAGTGGGGTCAATTTTGACCCTGGGTTATGATTTGAATAATTTTAGTAGAGATGAATAATACAATATGCAGTTTTGGAGAGGAAGTTTTTTTAGTTTGGTTTTTTTGCCATAACAAGAGTTCTGCATTGTATGAAATTCTTTAAACATTTTGCTTCATGAACACTACGTGCTCAGGTGAGCATGGTAGGCTAAAAAAGTCATCTATCATAAATTATCGATAAAATCAGCAGTTTAAAATATGCTGCAGTACCGTAAACCATTCAATAATCTATGTAGAGTTATTGTTGTACAATTAATGGGTGGATGCAATTTGTTATAGAAGGCCTCTATATTGATTAATTGTGGTAAAATGAGGCCAAAATTTAAAATGTTTGTTTGCTGTCTCCCGACCTACCCGCTAAAAATGCTGCGCTCCACATATTCTTATTGGACCATGCTGGTAATATTTTTAAAAAAAATTTCATGTCAAAATTTGAGGACGAGACAAATGAAGATGATAGTTTAAAATTGTGTGTTACATACGAAGTATTCTGTAGGAAACTATCACATAAAGTACTGTTTTTTGTTTTTTTCAAATAAAAAAATTAATTGCCTACCTACCCAACTTCAAAAAGCAGGGTTGGGAGACAGCAAACAAAGACTTTTTAATGTGGCCTTAGGCACTTAAACAAAACTAGATGGGTGTTCAATAGAACACTAAAATGTGTCGCCCTTTTATGCTTTGTCAGAATAACCAATAATTTTCTTACAAAATCTAAGAACAAAAAGGGGCATAACTCTGCATAATTTTCAACAATTTGGCGGTATCACAACCCTTTTGACATTTAAGCAATATAATTTGAAAGTTTAATAAAGAAATGATAATCTTAAGAAATGGCAAAGTTATAGCAAAAATCTAAGTATAAAAAGGGGCATTTATAACTATGTCAAATTATGACCTTGACCTACAAAATTTGGCAGCACCACAACCCTTATGTCATAAGCAATACAATTTGAAAGTTTGATGAAGAAATCTCAAGAAATGGCAAAGTTATAGCCAACGTTAAGTTTTCGTGACAAAATCTAAGTACATAAAGGGGCATAATTCTGTCAAATATGACCTTGACCTACAAAATCTGGCAGCATCATGATCCCTTTGTCATAAGCAATACAATTGTAAAGTTTGATGAAGAAATTTTAAGAAATGGCAAAGTTATAGCCAACGTTATGTTTGTGTGACGGACAGACGGACGGACAAAGCGATCCTTATGTATCGCCTTTTCTCTGAAAGGGCAACACAAAAAGTTTTCCTATTTCAGGCCCCTGTGACTAAGGTACCGGTACGCAAAATTGTAATATGCACAACTTAGAACTAGACTTCATGAAAGTCTGATGAAAATCAGACAAGGCGTTTTGGAAATGAAGAGCGGACACGTTTTTTTTCAATTTCAGGCCCCTGTGACCTTGCCCTTTGACCCCAAATTGTAATATGCACAACTACACTTCATATTGATCATCAGTATCAGTCTGATGCTTCCTTGAAAGTTTGATGAAAATCCATTAAAAATTTTAAGGACAGATTTTGGAGATGAAGAACAGTTAAAAGTTTCAAGTTACAGGCCCCTATGACCCTGGCCCTTTGACTGTATCAACCTAAATTGTAATATGTACACCTAGTCTTTATACTGATGCTTTCCTTAAAAGTTTGATGAAAATACAACAAGAATTTTTACATGTCTCCCCTTGTCACTAGAAAACAATTGGACAACTTATTTCTAAAGGACAACTGTCATTGAATAGGCCTATTTTACTGAAATAGATTCTAGGTCTTAATAATCTGACAACTGAATCTAATGAATAATAAAACAGTAAAATTAAATAAAACTTACCTGCAAAATCCATCCTCAATTCACACATTCAATCCAGAAACATTTTTAATTTTATTGGAAATATTCACTATCTCTCTACAAGTTTATGAAGTTATGTACACATATGCCGCGTGTATTACACTATGCCGTGTTATTCATTCAATCAACACATATGCCGCGTGTATAACAATATGCCGTGTTATTCATTCAATCAACACAAAGAGTACATATGTGTATCCAAGTCGTGTGTCAATAATGTTTGTTTTTAATCGCCATCTTTGATAGCGATAACAACCGATTATCCAATAATATGGCGCCTATCTGTCACCATGTCGTATATACCTCAAATAAATTGGTCGTTCTTATTGAAAACCTTACCTTTTTCAAGTATAAAACTCAAAAATTATACAGAAAAGGATAGATAATTTCATAATTAGCTTTAAAATATCTTCAGCGTCGTGTAAATCATGGAGGCGGCCATTTTAGTACGGTGTAAACTAATAACGAATGAAAAGTGACGCTTTCGGAACAGAAATTCCAAACTCCGTTAATACTTTAAAAATGTAATTTTAAGCAATGCATTGACAGTTCAGATGCGAAAAAGATTTTTTTAAACTATTTACAACCGGAAGAAAAACATAATAATTTTATTCACGTTTTATTAACCGTTTTAGGGCGTATTTTAAGACCAAAAAATACCGATTTTGAAAATTGAAAAAATGATGTTTAAAACCGAAAACACCTATGGAAACCGCTTGTTATCGTTACTTACACCTTTTCTTAACAAAGTGGTACCATAATTAACGAGATAAAATGTTGCGACGAATAGCGACAAGCATTTTAATGTTTCGGTGATTTCCGGCAAATGTCGTTAATTTACGTTGCATGTCGAACGTTGCCGAAGTATGATCGTAGGTTTTTTCAAGAGTTATGTTTCTTGATGACTCTCCGTTTTGGAGAAACGTGACCGTGCGAGATTTGAACAGCTGATACGTGTCAGAGAAAAAAAAATAATAAAAGCTATCGTCTTTAGCATGTGAGTTAAGAAGGAACACGAAAAAAGTTACATGGGAAATTGTTTATATATGATATTTGTTTCATTCAGTACATGTTTTATGACATGACACTATTTTTTTTATCATATTTCCATATACTTTCATTAGTATCTAGCCCCTCCCACTATTTCAGTTATGTTGTAAAGTAAGAAAAAAATATTTAAGACCGTTTTAAATAATATTTTAATAAACTTCAAATAAACAAATTTGATGACATTTGAAATATTTTTTCTTACAGGAGCGGGAGTGACTCACAAAAATTTGATGTTATTGTTATTTCTTCAGAAAGTGACTCAGATACATCAATAAATCCCTCACAGTCATTATTTAAAAATTATGTAAGTATAAATATGATATGTTATATATTGTTCATCTTCCCATTACTTGAAAATGACCTGTCAAAACTTTGTACCTGGAAGGGATATGCCCTCAACCCACAAATGGACGATGGCAAGGTCGTAGGCACAGGCTTTGGCTACAGACAATACATATACGAAGAAAATAAAATAAAAGGAAATGAAATAAAAAACAATTAAAAAACATTTATATACTTCTATACTTATCAGTCAAATTTCAAGGCCATTTTTAGTTGGGTTCTGCCATTCTTAATTTAACTAAAAATATAATCAGAGAAGTATTACGAAAAAGCAACATATGTAAATTTTCAGTTTAAGAATAATTGTCTTGGTGATCTAATTGAAAATGGATGAGGTGCAAAAAAATAAAATAAGAAAAGAGCAATACTATTTTATCTGACTTCCTTGTACATAGGCTTTGCCTAAATTTATATTATATAAGGGTGGTTTCATTATACAACAATTTTAAAAATTATATTTCTATTTATACTTTAAATTTGAAAATCTCTGATTTAACAGTACATTATATAAATCTCAGTTGAACTACATTAAAACAAATGACAATAAACAGCCATTGCAATCAGAAGTTAATATTGAATAACTTTAATTCTTACATATTCTATTACATATTTTTCAGAAGAAAGTAGAACGTGTGAACAGAAATCATTCCCCTTCAAATTTTTTGTATGAAGAAGAAAGCGACAGTACCCAGCCACCTTCAGACATATCAACCCAGCCACCTTCAGATGATGAAACAGTCAGTAACATATCCACACAGCCACCTTCAGATACTGACATCAACAACAATGTAATTAATTTACAAATACTTTTTTTCTTTGTAGGCCATTTTCATGAACATTATTATTTTCATATGACAAAACTATTTCATTATAATTCTTTTAATTATGATAGACCGTTCTAAAAGCAAAACAATTTGAACCTCAGAAAATGCAAATATTAAACTTAAAGCTCATTGTTCCTTCGTAAAAAGTTTTTTTGACCAAAACATAATCACTGAATTAGGTTGTAATGTTCCATTACTTAATTTCATTATATATAAATAAAATAAAAATGGAAATTTAGCTGTCCAAATTAATATATTTACATATTGTTGATAAAATTATTATTTTATATATTACAGTTGAAAAGATACAGTACAGATGAGGATGATGATGATGAAGAAATATTCGTAGTTTCTTTGACAAAAGAGGTTTAACTTGTAAAATTGAAATCTTCATATAGCCAAAATACATAGCCTCATTACATTCTTTTAAGAGCCAACTATAACAATGATTTAAGAAAAAAATTATTACATAAATTTCAATTATATAACATTGTGTACAATGTACGTAAATTTGAGATAATTATTGTTCAATGATATAATATAATACCATATATTATGATAAAAAAATCATTATTTATCTTTAATAATTCTTTTTTCATTTTCATTTTATAACTTAGGAAATTGAAAAGAGACAAGATTTGATTCCAGATTCCTATTGTCCATCTTGTGGAGCCTTGAGATACATTAAAAGACCTTCATTGCAGACTGTAAGAAATAATACATCATAATTAATATTTCTTGTTTTATTATTCGCAACAATTTTCTACAAGAAAATGTATATTATAATATAATACTAAAAAAAAAAATATTAAATTTTTTTTTTAATCCTCTTTATTGATAATAATGAATGTTTGTTGTTTGTTTGGCACGAAAGCATTTACATGGGTTGTAAGTGCCATTGATAATGTGTACATTGCATTCTTTTGGTAACTTTACAATATTGTACTTTTAAATACATTTCCAAATTTTCATGAAAATTAGCATGAACCTGGACGGGTGCTGCTTCAAAGTTCATATTTCATTACACTTGTCCAAACATATATTCATTGATGCATTTTAAGATTACTTGGCAAAAATGTTTAGCACTAGATTAAATATTGAGAAATATGGTGCATGTTGAAATAAATTTTAAATTTCAGGAAATACATCAAAGCAACAGTGACAGTAGCAGTTAGAGAGTTACTTGTAGCAAAATAAAAGGTAAATAAAATGGATATATCAATTACTGTTGGTGACCTTATAAAAAATTTGGAAAAAAATGGAAAAGACTTTTGTTTGAAATGGCTAATGGAAAAATCAGAACAGCCTGTAACTAAAGTTAGTTTAAAAAAGAAAATAGAGAAGATAATAAACCAATACAAGAACTTGCAAAAATCTAAAAACAAACATTTCTATGCTGTGAAATTTGAAAATTTTTGTAGCCAAAAATTTGATTTTCCAAAGATACAAAAACAGAAAAAGCAAAATGGTGTTGAATTAGAGGTAAATAAATTGAAGACGGAAGACTTTGAAATAGCAAATAATGTCATTATTGGACTTTCAAAAGATTTTGGTAAATGTTGTAAAAAAAATGCTGAATTGGAAAAAGAAAAGCATAACCTTAAAGAAAATGTAAAAATTAGACTTGCTACAAAATCGAGACTGGCACAAAAAGTGATAGAAAAGAAATTTTTAAAAAAAAGAATAGGATACCTTTCAAATCAAGTATTAGAAAAAAATAGATTAATAAAACAATTAAGATCCGCAAAAACATATATACAAAGACAAAAGAGTGGACTTAACCAAAAATATGAAAATGTAAAGAAAGAAACCAATCTTTTAAAGGAAAGTATTGAAATTATGAAAAAGGAAATTAGTGACTTAAAAAAAAATAACAATAACCTCCAATGTTATTGTGAAAATTTAGAAAATAACAATGATGAAAAGACTTTAAACATGTTTAACAATTCCAAAAATTGTTTTAAAACTGAAACACAAGAGTGTGTATTTGACCTTTTAAGTATGAATGTTACTAGCAGCAATATTTCTCCTGTGATTTCTCGAGTTTTAAAATTAGTAAACATAAAACCAGATCGTCTGCCTTCAGTTTCAACAGTAAATAACATGAATATTGAAAGGCTTATCGCCTCACAAAAACATTTGGCAGAAGTACTGCCACATGAGGAAAATTTGTGTCTGTTATCAGACGAAACGTCTAAATTTGGGAAAAAGTTGAAGGTTTTCATGTAAGAACAGAAAAAAAGCAATACTTTACATTAGGATTAAGACAAATTGTTACAAAGTCAGGACAGGACACTATGGGAGCATTACATAATATTCTTAGTGATATTGAAACAATCGGACACAATTGTGATGATGAGAAAAGAAAATCAATTATTTTAAATATAAGTTCTACTATGTCTGACAGAGCAGCAACACAAGTTAAATTTAATGACATTTTACAATCATATAGGACAGATATTTTGAAAGACCAAATGGGAGAAAACTGGGATTTATTAAATGATGGAGAGCAAAAATCTTTAACATCACTGAATAATTTTTTTTGTGGACTCCATGCTCTTGTACATATTGCAGAAACAGCGAGCGAAAGTTTAAAAATCATTGAAACTGGTCATTTTGATAAAGAAGTGCCAATATATGATTCAGCTTTTA
The DNA here is from genome assembly GCA_022818135.1 of Saxidomus purpurata. Classification (NCBI taxonomy): domain Eukaryota; kingdom Metazoa; phylum Mollusca; class Bivalvia; order Venerida; family Veneridae; genus Saxidomus; species Saxidomus purpurata. The sequence continues at coordinate 44,521,714 of JAFMSR010000009.1, read as the reverse complement.
GATTACATGAATCTGGAACAGTGAGATTAATTCGCACTGCCAGTAAAGCTTTTTCTTGTGGTGGGGATGCCAAGAGTGGTGTTTATGGACATTTTACCACTTTCAGCAAAGATTTCTTGAATGAAAACAAAATGAAAAGTGTGCCGATACAACGGTATCATGGAAATAGGTTCAATATTCTCTTTGAAAATGCAAGTTATGTGTATTTTATGCATGAAAAAATTAAAGAATACCTTGACTTTGATGCCTCAAACAGATTACTTCTATCTGTTAAACATGATGTTAATATTGATTTTTTTCTTGCTGGTGTCAAGGCATTAGGGTTGATACATTATTTTATAACGTCACCATTGTGGTCGTTTATTGAACGAAAGGATGTTCATGTAATAGAAAGCTGTGTTTTTTTTGACAAAATATGTGTTTACATTGAAAATTCCGGAAAAGATGTTGATAATTTTATTGAAGGTAAATTGATGTTAGAGGGGGAAAATATTCATACAAGTAAATCTGATGTCATTTTGAACTACTTGTTAAGTCAGTCAAAATATGATAGTGATGTGGCATTAATACTACAATCAATGTTGCCTGCAATTTTAAATTTAATGGTTAACATTTTTACTGACTACATTGGAGATGGAAAATGGGCAAGCTGTTCATCAGAAATAAAGGCTGGTACAAAAGCTGTACCTATGCACAACAAATATTCAGAATCATTGTTTGGACATGTCGACAGATTGCTCAGAGAGAAACCAAACATTTCATTTATTTCTCAAGAGGCATACATCATGTTCTGTCACAATAGAACCAGTAACTGGCTCCTTGATATGGACGAGAAGAAAAAACAAGAAATCTTGAATGAGTGTAGGAAAGAAATGAAATCACTGAGGATTAAGTTTAAAGAAAGAAGGAAAGAGATTGAAGAGAGAAGGAAAGCAATAATTAAACAAAAAATAAGAGAGAAAGAGGAGAAAGAAGCCAGAAAAGTTAGAAAATTGGAAAAACACACAGAAGACATAATAGAATGGGGATTGTGGCAATCAGACTTACAGGCAGACAATAACTTATGTTTGTGTAAAAACGAGAATGATAAGAAGAAGGCACTGAAAGCTCAGCTACATTTTCGTCAAAAAGTTTTACATCAGACACTCAATGGAAACAAAGATGTATATAAATTGTCAAAAAAAGTGAATGGAAAAAGCAAACCACTAACTGTATCAGAATTGCTTGCGAATGTGAAAGCACTGATCCACCATGCTTTAACATTGCCATCAAATGACAGTGATGAAGTAGTGCTTGTTGGAAGAAACATTTCCATGAACTTCTTGCTAGATGATGGTCAGTCACAGTGGTTTGAAGGACATGTTATTTCAAAGGTACATATTTAGAAGAAAAAAAGCATCAAATTACACACCCAACATCTTATGGAATGCAGTCACAGATTAATATTCTAATATGGAAAAGGGACGTAAATGACCTTAAAATCACAGTTTCAGTGGTATCATGGAAAACAAACCAAATGACAATTCACAAAGCACAGGTGATTGGAAGAAACTCACAACATAATACCAATGATGATGGTGTTTGAAAAAACTTCACAAATACTAACAAGTTTTATGATAGACTATAATGAACTGATTAATGGAAGTGGCATTATTAATGAATGCAACATGTTTATGATAAAAAGACATCACACTAATATACATATGTTCACTTACTTTGCACATCATTGTTTTCATATATTGCATGGTTATCCATTTAAGAATCATTTATGAATAATATTATAATTGTAATGCATAATGAAAATTGAGATGGAAGTACAATTATTTATAGTCATAGATAATAACTGGAAATAACAGTCATAGATAATAACTGGAAATAACAATGATAATTTTACCTATTTTGGTTTTTATTAGACTCATTTAATTAATTTTATTTAAATTTTAATATCGATTTTTTTGTATTATTTTCATTAATTTATAGCATTTCAAAAACATTTTATCCATTCATGTTAATTTAAACTTTTCATCTGCATTTTTCAGGTACCAGGATATCCATCTTGGTTCAATGTCAAATTTAATGGTGATCGGGCAGTATACACATATGAGCTATTGAAGGATCTCAAGAACAAGGATCTCATTATAAGACCATGACAGAAGTAGGTGTATTATTTTAAGTTATCTTACATCACATATCAGTGGGATAGAAAATTAATTTTATTAATTCATGGTTTTGATTTTTTACCATGATTTTTCTCAGATGGTTAATTAACTACATGTAATGTTTGACATTAAAAAATAATCAATCAAGGCCAATGATTTTTTGACCTCTCATCCAGTTTTTTGTAATAAATATGAATTCAAAGGTCCAGTTTCAAGTAAAAACATTTGACAGTAATTGAGAAATTCACACATTCAAACATAAAAATTATATATAAGCAGATGGGCATGTATTTTTCCCCCCAAAGTATACTTCTTCATTATTTTTCAAATAATATTGTAATATGTATTAATATGTGGGTCAAATTTAAACCAGTCTCTTTCATTTTTTGTTTAATGACCAAGAATTGACATATATTTTCAAAATTTCAACTTCTATTCAAATTTTACATGTTAATCATCCACTTAAAGTTTATTTAAGTCACTGGAATGCTTAACTAAGTACAGTTTTGAATAAATATTGTGCTAAATATAAACATACAATTGATATCATCAAGATTATTTATAAATATATTGATATTTTAGGTAGAATATAGGTTGACAGAATTTTTTTTCATGATATTAAAACTTACTACTTTCTAAAATCTATAAAGTCTAATCTACTGCTTTAAAAATGTCAGAAATGCATTTCTTATCCATAAAGAGACACTTATATACCAAAATTTAATTTTTTTTTTTAAATTCTATTTTTTCGTTGTTATCGTTATCTTTGATTGTTTCAAACTTCAAGGTTTTCCTACTCTCGTACTCACTGTCCACACTGACCCTAAACTGTGACGATTGTTTGATTTCTTCTTTCACTGTAACAAACTCACTTTCTGGTGTTATATTACAGACCTGTATATCTACTGTAACTGTTTGTGTAGGTTGTTGTAGCACGGTTACTATTCCACGTACTACTGAAGCTGGCATTGTCACACCCCACAAGGAAACCCGTTTAATGTTTACCATCTCAGTCGACAAAAGATTTCTATTACCGAGATTGATGTTCCACAACATCACGTATTCCACGTGCACTAACAAAGGTAATGTTTGCTGTATTGTTTCATGGGCGGCAGAAGATTTTAGATTCCTGCACACAAATCTATTTACTTTACTGTCTGCTGGAACACAATTTATAAAGCGCAACACAAGATCTGGGTTAGATAACCACTGTAGTTCACACTCCTCTAGCGACGACATATTAATGTTCAATTCTGACACATGTATATCGCCCAGTCTTATCTTCCTCAGCTTGGAATGTTTTGACAAATTAAGACAGCATCCAGTACAGGAATCCTTCTCGTGATCAGTACAGTCTAAGCCACACAGGTCTATATCTCGCATGCACTGTCTTTGTGATATATAATCATACAACAATGTCAACTGTTCGTGACTCATTTTAAACCTGCTGATATCTATGGCTTCTAAGTTCTGTAAACTTGTCACTTTCTCATACAGTAAAACAGACCAAGAACTTTTCCTACACGATAAAGATAAACTTTTAACTGAACTTTTCAACAGAGGTAAAATATCGCGATCATTATATTCTCCACTGTAGTATATTTTCTCGATGTTTTCCAGGTCACTGAGTGCGAAATATTCAATAACTTTCTGTGCACTGCTGTATGGTGTACGTGACATGCCACCAATGTGAATATAAAGTGATCTAATATTCTGTTTATTTCTCGATGTCAGTTGTTTGAGATTTTCGCGGTATTGTTCTTGTTCACAGCTGTTGTCAATAAACACGTCCTGTAAACAAAAATTGACGTCATTATCGTGCGGTAGTTCTTTGCAACATGAAACACACATGTCCTGGAATTGTTTAAGGGGCTCGCTTGTGTAGTGTAGATTGCTTCTATATTCGCGTGTAATTTCATCCTCATTTATAATTTGCATCAGCTCGCGTGAAATCGAAGATGACACATTCACATTGAAACCACTCAGAAATATGAGAATTTTCGACATTTCTAGAATGTCTTTGACACATGTACATTTTGATAGAACTGTTTCTTGCACTGAGGTTTGATCAGGTGTGGAGCGAATGTATAATGCAGCGAAATATTCCTGCACTGTTTTATGAGCAAATGACATTTTTGATTGCTGTGGGAACAGTGCTCCTGGAACTTTACTTTGTGTTATAATTCCCGTTTTAAGGCAGAAAGTTAAACACTCTTTGTTAAGGTAGTGTCCAGCTACAGAACTGTCAAATACAAGCGTGTTTTCTATTCTTGTTTCCCTGAATAATGTTTGATATGCTAATTGTCCCATTTTTTTCAAAAGAGAGTAGAATTTTTTGCAATGTTCTTGTTGGCTCAAACATTGCGGGATATTATCCTGGTGAATATCAACTTTCGGTGTCAACTCCCGATAGTTTTGCACGGTTCTTGAAAGCAAAAGTTCTGTAATCTGACTGTACAAATCACACTGAGATTGTCCTAATTCTATTTTGTTGCACCACAAAAAAAGCAGGTACATTAAAAGAAGCGGAATAGTTTCGAGATCTGATATTTGTTTTTCCTTCAAAGATCTTGTAAATTTTTCTACATCCTGTTGTACTTCATATACAGTTTTATCAGCGCACAAATCAGAAATCACAGACGTTTTAAGTGCTTTGGCTGACTCCTGGTTGAGTCCCATAATTTCAAGTTTCTGGTCGATTTGACTTGAATGCAGACCACTCACGCTCAGTTTCCATGGTCTAGTAGTTGTCAGGACTGCAGTGTGTTCCCAATCTTTCCGGTGTGGAATGGGACTCATTTTTTCCTTGCAGGAATCAGATAGGTGACACCATTCGTCAAGACCATCTAATATTACTAGAGATCTTTCCTTAAACAGGATATCTTCCAGTTTGTCACGTGTATACCGAGGCGGAAGTTGTGACACAACTTGTGTCCAGATAAGGTCAACAATGTCACATTCACTTGAACTATTACGTAGTAACAGCAAGAAAACGAAACGAAATTCATGCATGGCTTTGATTTCTTCCTGTGAGAAAAACTGTCCTTCCTCTGTGTTTGGATTTTTGGCGTGGCACCATGTTAAAGCCAGTCGCTTGCTAAACGCAGTCTTTCCGAGTCCAGCATCAGCTGTCAAATATATGTTACGGCAAATTTTGTTTTCGTTATAGAAAACATTTCTAAATGGTTTGACCGGTGTTTTTTCCTCTTTCACCCCATCGCCTGTCCGCTTTACGTTTAGAGATTTAATATCAGGCATCACATAGAATTTCAGAAGGGGTGAGTCTTCTTCTATAACAGGCGAAAGTGGAATTGTACGGTGCTGGCGTCTGTAGAAAGATATCAAGTTGTCTTGAAGATCTGAAATATAAAATTGTTTTGATCAGCCTGTAACAATACTTTATATACATTACGAGTCATGTACTACAAATGTGAAAAGTAAATATACGCAAAAATAACACGGCGCTAAACAAAAGCAGTTCATTATTTTAGAAAAATGTCTTACCAATGAATAATATATATATAAAGATTTTATCCGTTTCTTATCGTCGGAGTTACACAACTAGCAGCAGACGAAGATTGCCTGACAGCTGTCAACGTGTTTATTATTCTATAATTAGCTCATTAGAACCACAGAGACACGAAATCAGATATATTCTGTTTTTCAGAATAAAATTACCATCAGATAACTTTTGTCGGATATAATATATTCTAAAAGGATTATTGAGTTTCTTTTGTAGCATGAATTCGATCTACACAATTCTTCTTTAAAGTGACAATATCCTTCAATAAGATAATCCAAGGTCTTTCAAATACTATTTGAAAGACCTTGGATAATCGCTATCTAATGTAATACATTCACAAATGGTTATATTAAGTATCATTTAAAACACGCACTGAGAAAGTTATAGCTAAATAACGTTAATATATACAACAGTTTTATTTATATTGAACATAGTTGAAAAATGACAAAATCTTTTTTTGACCTGCCGGGTTTGTGTTTGCGTGTACTGATGAAAGAAATGGTTGAGCTTAACTTATTTTCTTTAAATTCCAATCCATCTTTCATGTTTTAAGAACTTTTCTTGACCATACCAACTTGTGTAACTTGCAACTATATTTTCAAGTCCCTGTGAAATCATGATTTTGAGTGAAACTAACATGAAAAGTTGTAAATATCATACACTGGCATACAGCTAACGACAGGTATTTTGAGACTTGAATACCGTTTAGAGTAATAGACATACATTTAGAGTAATAGACATTAAAAAGGGAACATTTTCAATCGGAATAATAGTACAACTTGAGATTTTATGTTGACGTTATTTTTACTCCCAAGATCATGCAAAATAAAAAAGAAAAAACACAAGAGCGCATTCAGTTGTAGAGGAATGAAATACACATAAAAATATTAAAAACTTTGCTAATGAAGTGAAAACGTTTTTCGTTAATTGGTCATCGAATCGTCCAATGCATGATCGGATTTGGTAGCCCGGTATAGCAACACTACTTATAGTCACATATTAGCTTTTAAAAAGCTAGAAAATGGTGCAGTAACATGTCATCGTGCATAATTCATAATGTCGTCTGGTGAACATTGTAATACTTTTCATATGATGTGTTTTTCTTCTTTGTTTCTCAAATCGTCTTCAATTTGTCCATTTTTCTTTTTGCCAAAATGGACATAAAACAAAATTTCAATGAAAGCAACTAAAGGACCCGACCCGTTCTGTATGCAACTTTGCCTGTTTTCCGTGTACAGTGTGACGTCATGCGTAACGTCATAAAATGAAAGAAAGTCGAAAACGTCAAGGAAATAGGCAAAATCGGCATTTCAATCGAAAGGTGTTTCTCTGCTTCGCCCACGACGTCATTTACATCAGTTATGTGATATTACTAAACTTTTCAGGCATGAACAATCTTACTGTGGCCGAAACGTGGAAAAGCTTTCAATTTTTGAAGAAAACACACCGTCTACAGTAGATCTAAGTTACCTGGCGTATCACTCTAAAACGCGGAAAATCATATTATGATTTTCACGACGTCGACTCGGTGCTTACAGAGCATATACATTTCATTCGTGTGTTTAAATGTCTAAAATCATGATTATTTTGAAAAGAACAGCATGTGATCTGCAGCGTTTATGCAACTCTATCTCCATGGTAACGAAATCTCGACACCTAGTGAATAAATTTGAAGAAAACAAAGATACATCATTTTTGGTTTAAAACTGGAAGCCTGTTGATTCATTACAGGTAACCAAACTTGTCTCTTATATAAAGAAACTGGACTACAGCCCCTCAAAATCAGACGACAAAAACACAAACTCATTCTTTTTTACAAAATGTAACATCAACTGACCCCGGAGTATCTTCACACTGTATCGGCAAAACGCAACGGCTCCAATTTAACGATGCTGCTCCGACTAATGTAACGACAAGGCTCCAACAAAACATGGCTAATTTCATAAACAAAACACACGTGAGTATAACAGATTCGTGTATTTTTTATATTTATTCGCAAATTCTGATGAAATGAATACTCTTACGGAATGCCCACACCTGTCCAGCATGACCGTAGCTTGTCGGCTTTTTCAGACATCCGTTCGTGTGAAAGTAATGCAAGTTGAATGTTGAGGATTCAACGGTGAACAGTGCAAAACCAGACCAAAATGCATGGATTTTGCACACAATTAGCAAAGTTAAGCTGTTTATGTTAAAACAAATGCACTGGCATGTACTTTTTTGTCATATCTCGTAAGATTATACTCGTTGTTTACCGATCTGGTATGTCTAGGCAAAAATCTACCTTTTCAACAATACAACGATTTAGACTCCAATTTAGGATACAACGAAACAGTTCCAATTCGTTTTTCACCAACCATTTTCACAGACGTTTTAGAACAATTGCAGTAATAAAAGAATCTCTTATCGCAAAAACTCACGTGTTTATGTCATCTTGTCCCTCCTCATTGTAAAATAAACACAGAACATGAAAATATTCCAAATACTTTGCTAAAATGACAGGATTCATGAAGAGAGCAGAACATTTTTTTATTTCAGACTTATACATAGTGTGCATCGTCTTGTTCATATGATATTATTACATATGATATTAACACGTGAATATTTACAGGTCATACAAACAATATGAAACTACTAGTAATAATTAAGACTTTCAGAAGTTGAAAACGAGGATGAACATTATTATTCTTACCAGTTTGAACAGGAGTTCAAAATAACATTTCGTAAGAACAAAGCTTCTTCTATAAACACTGATATTTTTATCAGAGATGATTTGTTAGCTCGACTTTTCTATGAAAAGGGGAGCTATCCTACTCGCCCCGGCGTCGGCGTCGGCGTCGGCGTTGGCGTCACACCTTGGTTAAGTTTTTCGTACCACCCCACTTTATTTCAAAAGTATTAGAGGTATGGCTTTGAAACTTACCATACTTGTTTACCATCATAACCTCCATCTACAGACAAGAGTACATAACTCTGTCAAGATTTTTGACAGAATTATGGCCCTTTTTTGACTTAGAAAGTGTATTGAGCTTGGTTAAGTTTTTCGTACCACCTCACTTTATTTCAAAACCATTGGAGGTATTGCTTTGAAACTAACCATACTTGTTAACCATCATGACCTTCATCAACAGACAAGAGTACATATTTCTGTCAAGATTTTTAACAGAATTATGCCCCTTTTTTTACTTAGAAAATACATTGAATATGGGTAAAATCCACTTATTGCCTTAACCCTTTGAGATATTGCTTTGAAACTTTGAATGCTTGTTTACATCATTACCCCCATCTGTAAGCAAGAGAAGGTAACTCTGTCAGGGATTTGTTTTAAAAATTAAGGCCCTTTATCAACTTAGAATCTTGGTTAAGTTTTTCGTACCAGTCCACTTTTTGACTAAACTGTTCGAGATATTACTTTGAAAGTTGGAATACTTGTTTACCATCATGATTCCAAAACATGGGCAGGAGAAGGTGATTTTGTCAAGGATTTTATATGAATTATGGCCCTTTTTGACTTAGAAACTCGGGTCCACTTGTTGACTTAACCATTTGAGATATTACTTTGAAAGTTAGAGTACTTATGAACCATCATGAGACCTATCTGTAAGCAAGAGAATATAACTCTGTGAAAATGTTTCTTGATCTGTACTTAGAAATTCTTAGTTAAAGTAGTTAAAGTCTTGTGTGCCCTTAACTGTCAAAGTTTTGTTTTATTGGCAAGCACTAAAAAAGTCGAGCGCGCTGTCCTACTGACAGCTCTTGTTTTGTAGAAGTTCTAAAAAATTTAACATAGACGGTCTCGCATAATAGTATTTCCTTACGTTTTTTCTACGGAGTTCATTATAAAGTGGACATTTACATATAACGGGGTACTCATCTTCAAGATCTAAAGTGACACAGTGAATTTCATTTGACCTGGCGCCTTAACTGCTAGCAATAATCGTTTATATATATGCAGTCTTGAAATTATTTACAAATAGTTTTCACTTTGGATTTTTATATTGATATAAACGTCACATGTAGGAGGTAATGTTTCACTGTTTCAACGGAGTAAAAATATCAAAATCTTCAATCCAGATTGACATAAACAATATACCCAGCGTAACGAATAACTCTGACGTCGTTTAAATGATGAAACGTGTGTCATGCTTTCTGATGATATTTCCCACGGATTTCGAAATATAATTAATTGAAACAACTAAAAGTAGAGCTTTAACCCTAAAATAAACAGGAACATTTTTGGTATCGATGTAATTTCACACTCTATGCTTGAAATACAAGACATTTTGGCGGTAACGAGGCTCTAAACCGCGTGTTATACTACCCAGCTACAGTGACCTTAACATTGGGCTTTGGAGGTTATACAAATACCCGTGGCCTTGACTTTGAGCTACATACCCTACATTCCAGTATGCATAAAGTAAACATAATTACCAAAGATTTCTGCCAGTTTTGATTAATTTCCAACAAAAGATTTAAGAGGTAAAGCGCAGACATTATTTGTAGCATATATCCTTACACAAACATAAATCAGAGAAAGCGGTGGTGTAGAGGTTGCGGATTCGAGCCCCACTGGGGTCACGACTGTACCTCCTCATATGACACCAGTACTGTTATTTCTAGGAAGCGGACTCGAGAGTGACTCGATACGCTACAAGCTTTCTTCACAATCGAGCTAAAATAAATTAGTATAAACTAAACATAAACTAAACGTAAATCACACCACCTTGAAGTTCCCGACTTGCACTTGTAGGCGTGCATACGCCCTTTATTAAAGATATTTGTCAAAATAAATTTTGTAAGAAATTACCAAAAGTACTCCGTACGAATTACCTACTTTCGAGTAACAATGACTGTTATCAAGAAACCAATATTATCATTATTATTAAAATGTAACACCGATTTCTGAACTAGCGCCAATGCTTTAATGCACTTTGTCGGGATTTTCCATCATCAACATCGTTCACTGTCCTTTTTTACCTTTTAACAATTGATAATATCTAAAGAAAAGGTGTCAATACAGTACAGTTATAGTGCATGATTTTCGGTTTACTACTAATTTAAGACAAAATCGCTTGACGCCCTCTCAGATTCTTTTATTTTCCGTTTACATTCGTTATATATAACTTTCTGCTTTTATTTGGCCATCATTTGCTATCAATTGCGAGCAAACACATTGAGAAATCAAAGCGCTTAAGACGCTGGATTTGTTTGTGTATTCAAAATATTTGTCCTTTGTTTTGTTGTGACGGCTATTTCAGTCTGTAATCTTCATTAGTGAAGGCTATACCAGTTGGTAATAAGATATGGACAGAATGCAACAGTTATAAATCGTATTTTAGATCGAATTGTCTCTGTTTCTATTCCCGGTACACATAGACAGCAGAGATTTTTTCTGTACTCAACAAAAATTTTTCACCTACAGTTCTACTGTCTAAAATCAGACACTGATCGAGCAGCACAAACAAGCAGGCAATAGCACCGATCAATAAGGCGATCAATTTATTGTGCGGACCGACAAAGTAAAAATGCGTATCTATAATGCTCCAATATACATTAATAGAACGAATATGGTTGAGACCAGGAAGTGACGATGTTCAAATGTTTTTCTGCAGTGACGCACTACTTGACGCACACATATGATAGGCGAATATTATACATATTTGGATCGGTATTAGCCGCTTATTTTGAATTTTGTCATTTAAATGCTATTTAGTATATATATTATAAACAACTCTTTGGTCATTATCTATATGTTATCTTCGGATGTAATTTAGGGGATTTTTGTAACATAATAAGTAACTGTTAATAAAACATTTTAGCGCATTGCGTAAACACGTAATTCTATTCATTTATTTAGTTATTATCATATTTTTTATATTTGCGCTTTAAACCACTATATATCAAAGAAACACTGATCTAACATCCTCGTTAAAAATCGACGGTGACAAAGACTTGGAATTGCTTGTATAATTCATATAACTTTGACAGACTGAAAAATACACCTTTTACAGCATTAATGGGAGAACTGCTGGGGTCGGTAAAATATGACGATCTAGATCCGACTTGTATTACATATAATGAAAATCTATACATTATAGTTTTAGCTAAAACATTCATTTAGTGCATAAACATATATCCGTTTCATTGACAGATTTTAGGGGATTTTTAAATAGAAAGCACAAAACAAAACCTAGTATACAGCTTAAGTATTTTAATACAGGTCATTATAACTGTTACGTAATGTCCGGCCATAAAGCATCAATAAGCGAGCAGACGGACCGATCATTCGGAAGTGTTAGAGCAGCATTATGGGACATCCGTGCGACAATACCTTTTTAAACAAAACTTAAAAACAGTCCCTTTTCCTTTTTGTTTTTTTTATATATATTTTATATCACCACAATCTAGAATGATTGTTTTATTCTAACCCGTTTGTGATTCTTAAATTATTTCATAGTTGTTATAGCTTATACGCAAGTTAAAGATTTACTGGTTTTTTAGTAAACATGGTCACATTTTGCGCGTTTTAATTTAACTGATCATACAAAGTATAATAATATGACTATTACGATTTTAAACTTAAAACAGATCAAATTAGTCAAGTCTCAGAAAAATGAAAAAAAAAGAATTCATTAAAGATAGGAAATGTTACATTTATCATGCCGCTTATGATATAACTTAAATTTTATCGCGAGTTGATTACGTCAGTGGCGTGTATTAGCCTTGACTTTGACATTTTTTCTGACACATGTTAGAAACTTATAAAAAAACAAGAAGACGCGGCAATGCCGCCAAAGCAGGTTTAAACAGCGCCTGTAGAAATTGTAGAATTAAAAAAAAACAGTCATCTTGACTCCTCCCTATCTTAGTTACAGTGCCCTTGACCTTGACCCTTGTGACCTTGGGCCCAAATTTTTTTTCGCTTCAATTTAAAAACTAAATTTTTTTTTACATTTTTAGTAACAGTGACCTTGACCCTAGTGACCTTGACCCCCCATTTGTTTTTGCTTAAAACAATCTAAAAACTAAAAATGAATAAAAATCTATTTTTACTAACAGTGACCTTGACCCTAGCCTTGACCTTGACCCTAGTGACCTTGACCGCGAAAATTTTTGTTTTGCGTAAAACAATCAAAATACTAAAAATAAATAAAAATCTATTTTAGTAACAGTAACCTTGACCTTGAGCCTAGTGACCTTGACCCCGAAAAAAATATTTTTTTGCTTAAAACAATCAAAATACTAAAAATAAATAAAAATCTATTTAGTAACAGTGACCTTGACCTTGAGCCAAGTGACCTTGACCCAAAAAAAAATTTTTGCTTAAAACAATCTAAAAACTAAAAATAAATAAAAATCTATTTTTAGTAACACTGACCTTGACCCTAGTGACCTTGACCCCGAAAAAAATTTTGTTTTGCTTAAAACAATCTAAACACTAAAAATAAATAAAAATCTGTTTTTAGTAACAGTGACCTTGACCTTGACCCTAGTTACCTTGACCCCCCAAAAATTTTTTTTGCTTAAAACAATCAAAATACTAAAAATAAATAAAAATCTATTTTAGTAACAGTGACCTTGAACTTGAGCCAAGTGACCTTGACCCAAAAAAATTTTTTTGGCTTAAAACAATCTAAACACTAAAAATAAATAAAAATCTATTTTAAGTAACACTGACCTTGACCTTGACCCTAGTGACCTTGACCCCGAAAAAAAATTTTTTTTGCTTAAAACAATCAAAAAACTAAATTTAAATAAAAATCTATTTTTAGTAACATTGACCTTGACCCTAGTGACCTTGACCCGAAAAAATTTTTTTTTGCTTAAAACAATCAAAAAGAACAAAATTAAATAAAAATCTATTTTTAGTAACAGTGACCTTGAGCCAAGTGACCTTGACCGGAAAAAATTTTTTTTGGCTTAAAACAATCTAAAAACTAAAGATAAATAAAAATCTATTTTTAGTTACACTGACCTTGACCTTGACCCTAGTGACCTTGACCCCGAAAAAAAACCATAGTGACCCAAAGCTTCCTCTCAACGCAAGCTACCTACACACCAAGTTTCATTACAATTGGTCACTCCTAACTCAAGTTATTGAGTGGAAACCATTTTTCTATTTTTAGTAACAGTGCCCTTGACCTTGAACCAAATGACCCCTAATGCAATCCCAAGCTTCCTCTCTACACAAGCTACCTACACACTGAGTTTGATTGCAATAAGTCACTCCTAACTTGAGTTATTGAGCGAAACTATTTTTCTATTTTTAGTTACAGTGACCTTGACCTTGACCCTAGTGACCCCAAATGCAATCCCAAGCGGCGTCTCCACGCAAGCTACCTACAGACCAAGTTTCATTGTAATTGGTCACTCCTAACTTGATTTATTGAGCGGAAACCATTTTTCTATTTTTAGTAACTGTGACCTTGACCTTGACCCTAGTGACCCCAAATGCAATCATAAGCGGCGTCTCCACGCAAGCTACCTACAGACCAAGTTTCATTGTAATTGGTCACTCCTAACTTGATTTATTGATCGGAAACCATTTTTCTATTTTTAGTAACTGTGACCTTGACCTTGTACCTAGTGACTCCAAATGCAATACCAAGCGGCGTCTCCACGCAAGCTACCTACAGACCAAGTTTCATTGTAATTGGTCACTCCTAGCTTGAGTTATTGAGCGGAAACCGTTTCTCTATTTTTAGTAACAGTGACCTTGACCTTGACCCTAGTGACCCCAAATACAATCATAAACGACGTCTCCCCGCAAGCTACCTACACACCAAGTTTCATTGCAGTTGGTCACTCCTAACTAAAGTTATCCAACGGAATCCAATGTTTGACGCCCGCCCACCCGACATACGACATCGCCATTTTGAAAAAACCTGCTTAAAAAACATTATACTGGAAATATGAAAACACTTAACTCATTCTGCCGCGACTGTATATTATTGGTTAACATGTTTTTAACAGCTTCTGATATAAAAATTATATCCGGTAAAATGTTTTTAAGGTTCAGATGATACAGACCGATATAGTACTATAAGAAGCAAGGCACGACTTTAGCCGTAGGCAATATCCCGATAATAAAACAATGAAGTGTCATACACCTGACCCAATTTCAGTTTGAACTGGGTCCTAATATAACGTTCTTAGGACGGAGGTTTAAATATAATTCAATTTGTCATAAAAAAAAATATATATCTAGTTATCCTATATTATGAATATGAGAGGGTGGTGATGTAGAGGTTAAGTTGTCTGCCGCTCATCCCGGAGGTTGCCGGTTCGAGCCCTACCGGGGTTACGACACCAGTACTGTTTTTCCAGGAAGCGGACTCGAGAGTGACCCCATAAGTTTCAAGATTTCTTCACAGATCTAAGTTGAATAAGTACAAACTATAAACATGATTTTGCTTTACTTATAAGTTTTAATATAACAAGTAATTTTAACAACCCCTACAGCCCAATTTTGCACAAGGGGACATTAGTCCCTTCATTATTTGGCAGAGGCGGACATTATCCCTTTTCAGTCTTCAAAGCTTAAAATTGATTTAAAATCATCATAACGTAATATCACCTGGTGACAAGTACGTCTGTCCTGATGAAACCACCCCTATCCCTCTAATCTCACCTTATACAGATGCGATACACCTTCGTTGGTTCGAGCATTGATACAGAACATGTTTCTTTGAGTGAGCAAAACAATACAGTTTATTACAGAGGATATGGATCTACACGTAGTACTGGTTCGGCCCAGAAACAATGGTTATAGGTAAACTGCCCGTAAATGAAAAGCTAGAGGCACTTATTTTGTATTTACAATTAATAAACATTCACAATAGACATAGGCTATCGTCTGCATAATGCATCGGTCAATCATGCGACGCAAAATGTAAAACCAAATTAGAAAACGTGTTTTCCACAGATCATGAAATGTTTGAGAGACATTATATTATGTCTTACTAAACCCAGTAAAAGTAATGTTGTACAGGCTTCAACGATACTATTTTTATACCCCCACAAAACGAAGTTTGGGGGGGGGGGGGTATATAGAAGTGAGCTTGTCGGTTTGTCCGTTGGTCTGTTGCTTTTCATGGTTTCCGGAAGATAACTCATGAACGACTTTACCCTTTTGAATAATTTTTGGTACACACGTGCAACTTCATGAAATACAGGTCAAGTTCAACTTTGGGGTCAGTAGGTCAAAGGTCAAGGTCACAGTGACTCTGAACTGTAAAACAGTTTCCGGATGATAACTCATGAAAGGCTTGACCGATTTAAATAATTTTTGGTACACACGTGCAACTTTATGAAATACAGGTCAAGTTTGACTTTGGGGTGAGTAGGTCAAAGGTCAAGGTCACAGTGACTCTGAACTGTAAAACAGTTTCCGGATGATAACTCATGAAAGGCTTGACCGATTTAAATAATTTTTGGTACACACGTGCAACTTTATGAAATACAGGTCAAGTTCGACTTTGGGGTCAGTAGGTCAAAGGTCAAGGTCACAGTGACTCTGAACTGTAAAACAGTTTCCGGATGATAACTCATGAAAGGCTTGACCGATTTAAATAATTTTCGGTACACAGCTGTAACATCATCAAATACAGGTCAAGTTCGACTTTGGGGTCAGTAGGTCAAAGGCCCTTGTATCTAACTTTTTGTGCACAAAGTAAACTTTGTTTTGTCTTTTTACATTTATCTAAGAACCAAGCTAACAAAATATAATCTTATTTTCCCCGGGTCTTTCATATTTTACCGCTGAAGTACCCGGTAGAAAACTGCTAAGAGTGACGTCCCTTTTTTAAAAAAAATCTTTATTTTTACTGCAACACTCATGGACCATGTGCTCAAATGGTATGGCAAGATAATAGTCCATGACTGCTTCATTAAAAAAAAAACTGTTCAGCCAGTTTTTGAAATTGCCACCACACTATGTTTATATGTATAGGTTCCGGTTCCATGTTGCGTCACATTGGTAAACGGAGAACCAGTTTTTGAGGCACTTAACTCTTAGCTGTTTGTGTATTGTGACGTCAAAATGGAAATAATGACTTCGAGTTTTGTTAAAATTTTAGCGTAAAATTAAACTTGTAAAAGAACCAAGGGGTCTAATCGTAAAAGAGCTAGGGTCTTGTAGCCGGATTCCCGTGTATATGCATCTGTCTCTCTTAAACCAGCGCCTGTCAGGAGTATTGGTATTGTTTACCCAGAGAGAAGTGCCAGGGTCGGCCGGGAATTGCAAACAATCAAAGAAAAAAGTAGCTTAAGTAGTGTGATTAAAAAAACTGACTAGCTAATGAAATAATTAAAACTTTTAATATTCAAAGCATATAATTTTATTTCATGTTACGATAAATAAATGCTATAAGCTTGCATCTCATCTGCAGTTTATTAACCCCCTCTTCTTCAGCGCCTTATAAAGAATTTCTGGGTTTTTAGTTAGTATAAATGCGCGTTCAGTCGCACTACATGTCGAAATGTCGAAAATTATGTTTCATAGATTCGAACCCGCATGCTGCTAGAGTGTTCTTCACACAACCTTTATCGTCGGTAATAAGGAAAATATAAATCAATTTTATTGCACCTACAATATCCATCATCTCGCACTTATGGAAAGTTATTTATTTGGAGTAATCGCTGGAAGATATATTCATGCAAAAAGATTAGGGTCAGGTTAATTTGTCCGCATAATACGTGTACCACTAATTAATTGATTATAGTTTGTGTGTGGAGAACAAGTTACTAGCTGTCTTTTCAGCCTAGACTTTAAATTGAGATTTCGTATGCCGGAGTAAAAAGAAATACGTATGGTTATGAAAGGATGCGCCATATTTTCGAAAACCCAAAGATGCATACTTAGCTTGAAAACTTAATTAAACACAAAGGTATGTAGACCTGTGTATTCTTCAAACTGAAATCAGATGTCGCTTGGAGTGAATGGGGAATACAGACCCCGTTTAGGCGATGCTTTCAGTGAGGAGGTGAAAAATTATTTCTACTGTGATAAATTCGAATTAAATATCATTACCACTAACAGATGCTAATCACAAGCAAACATTCGCAAACTGAACATGCAAGAGAGAGAGAGAGGGAGAGAGAGGGAGAGAGAGAGTTCAGTTTTGTTCATTTATGTATTTTGTATATCGCTGTTTATATGACGTGTTTTATTTTTCCACGAGTTCCTTCTTTTGCATTGACGGAAATGAGAAAAAAATAAAAATACCACGGAACAATTAGATAAGCAACTAATGTAGTTTTTCTTTACAAAATAAAATCTTGTTCTTTATGTGTCTATATCCGATCTTGCATTGGTTGTTTGCACCCATCTTAGTCACGGAAATACTGAAATATTGTATTAATGTTTCTACCTTTAGAAGTATTTATTATACATATCAAGTCGCTACTGGAGCATCTGAATTAATTCTATTAGAGTTGCAGGTATGGTACCGTATTTTGTTACAATGTACATGACGGGAGGGTGTAAATCCGATCTAAACGCTATAGAAAAGCACTGGTCAAAGACTACATTAACCTATAAATTATTTTAGGCAGATAAAGATTCGTAGCTTTTAAAATAGCAAATCCTGGAATACAAATTGCTTTATTGAAAAACATGAGCCTGTTAGTAAATCAACTTATCCCTGTGCAAAAAAAGAAAACGTGCAAAGTAACTACGTTTGGGGTAGGGGTGAAATTTCGTGGAATTGTAAAAATAGTAAGCCGGTGACCCATCCTTTTTATCATATCAA
>JAFMSR010000009.1:44456690-44502780 GCA_022818135.1 Saxidomus purpurata | reverse complement strand
GGCTTCGTGGAATAGTACAGGATACACAGAAAGCGCTCAGATTCTAGAGAGCCTCTTGCCTTATACACTCGACTTTCCGCTTTGATCAGTTTATTTGTTCTGATTATTTCTTTAACATTGTTGTCAAGCCTTTGTAGAAACAAGCGCACACAAAAACTATTTTGCTCGCTTTAACAATGAATTAGCAAGATTAAGAAACACCCCTGATTCTCTGCACGCCCATTGTATGGATTATCAATGATAAAACTCTAAAATGCAAACGCCTACATACTGTTAAATTGTCAAATAAAAATGTCACAACTTCTTTCCAGTCTATCACAATTTGACGTATTTCAGGGCCTTCCCGCTTGTTAGGCAGTGCATTATTTCATATTACAATTTTACATACATGTGGTTTTTTTTGCATTTGCAACTAAAATATTGAGAGGATAATCTTTTGTTTTGGTGTAATATCACATTATAATTTCTGGCAGTCTCGTGTTCAGCGTTCGTTTCATGTACATGTAAGTAAAAAAATCAATCTGTCCAAGTTCTCAAAGATGACTTTTTACACTAATGCCGTTTTTCAATACCATGACTCTGCTAATGGCAGTGAAGCAACCATTCTCTCATAGCGACAGTGACAGCCACGACTACACGTTTATGATTATTTCTCCACACCATCGTTGTATCTACATGTATACACAAATTTCATCATTTTTTCTGTCATATTAGGCGCGGTATAAAATTCAACTGTTTTTTTGTATTCATGCAAATAATTTTATACAATTATTCAGACGTGGAACTGAAACAATAACAGAAGATGAAGACGAGACAGGAACAGGGTTGATGGGGGCAGGAGTAGGGGGAACGGACTCCAATCCTTAGACCTGTGATAGGAGCATAGCAAGAAAGATTTTTTTGTTTTGAAAAATTATTGCTTGCTGTGAAAATACATAAGAAATACACAAATGTAATATTTCGTTTAACTAAATTCTAGAATTGCAGTGTCACATGAGGGGTTTGGTAGTTATGTCATACCGAGAAATATTTCCGAATCGGGGCTCGTTGCACATGGTACTCAAATTGAAATATTGTCTTAGATATGAATTTATTAATCAGTAAGCAATGTTTTTGACATTTAAAATGGCAAAGCTATTGAATCAAGGGAAAATTATTTTAACACACTCTAAGAGCAAATAATTCAAAATCAATTAACCTTTAATAATAGTAATAATGATAAAATTTGTGTATTTATAGAATGTAAACACATTAAGTAAATGTACAAAACATTTGACTCATTTACAATGTAGCCTTCTGAAAAGAAACAACATTTATACAATAAACGATTGAATGAATGAATGAATGAATGTGAATGAATGAATGAATGAATGAATGAATGAATGAATGAATGAATGACTGACTGACTGACTGACTGACTGACTGACTGACTGACTGACTGACTGACTGACTGACTGACTGACTGACTGACTGACTGACTGACTGACTGACTGACTGACTGACTGACTGACTGACTGACTGACTGACTGACTGACTGACTGACTGACTGATTGAACGAACAACGAACGAACGAACGAACGAACGAACGAACGAACGAATGAACGAATTCTTAGAGAAAACATAATGCAACATGAATTAGTGAATGAATGAATGAACATTTTCTAAAGTAATATTAACTATAGCAGACGTACCCGACAAACACTCATTGATTGAGAAAAAGCAGTTCAATTGAAACATTTCAAAATGTATACACATTTAAGACGCAGACAAAGAAATTTAGAGTAAAGTTAACAACAGTGAAGATGAAATGTATGAAATGTGTGCAGGTACATATGTAAAACTATGCAATGAATGAACTTTTTTTATTCTGCCTTAATATATGAACTTTTGCCATACTGTAAAAAAAACTAAACAGCTTAGTTAAAAAAATAACAACAACAAAACAAAACATTTTACCTTACCCTTAGCTAGCAAGGCGAGAGATATCAAAGAACATACTACACTCAGTTCCAAAAGAAAGTGTACACTTCTTAATTTTAAATATTTCAATATTTAGCAGACGTATCGGCTTCAATTTTTGCACACTATATCTCATGTGTATTTGTCATCGATCGATTGCAAAATCTAAAATGTTCGCCATATTGTACGTAAACAGATCTCAATTTTGGTACCAAATATATAGGCTTTCAGAAAAGTAGTCGATGAAAAATCATAGAAAACAAAGTGCACATTTTTTTTGGGAACTGAGTGTATATAGTGTAAAGTTGCAGACACATTTGAATTACAAAACAATTCGAGTTCAAATGACCATGATCGAGGGATCCACGCGAAACTGTCATATCTGCTTCTATTTCTATAAATACTTAGAATAGTTTCGCGTTGACCCCTTGAAACGCTCTCTATATAAATATATTTTCAAAGGTCTTCATATTGCCTATTTATTGTGAGAGCATTTTATTCTAACTGTGCAATAAAAGCAACAAGATAAAGATTTAAAAAAAAAACGGTTAAGAGATTAATGTAAGTTCAAGTTTGATTGTTATGATGTTGAATATGTTTAGTCAGTTTAATACATGGAAAATGAAAAACAAGACAGGCATGATAACAAACAAAATGTTTCTATATCCGGAAATGAAATTTTATTTGGTGAAGTAACGGACAATGTGCTTACCTGTTTTCATCTTAAGGTAAGCTTCATCCTCTTCTCGTATGGGTGTTTTCACTTGAGCGGAAAGTGGCTCTGGAAATAACAATTGCACATTGTATTAATTTCATTTTAATTTCAAATGAATCAATCATGATATATCTTAATATCAAAACGAAGTCATAAGCTGTGCAACATGATTTGAACAAATCTGATAGAACAGTACTAAACCATGCTACATACACGACATTTAAGTTCCGGGCTTTGTGATTGTAGAGAAGATTTTCAGAGTTTCTCTCATACAAGTCAAGGAAGAACAAGTGACCACCCAGGCGTGGCCAGTTTTGACTACAGGGGAATACTTTTAAATCTGGTACAAGACCATTAGATAAAGTTGCATACCAAATATATAAGATCTGGGCCCTGTGGTTTTGAAGAAGAATTCCAAGCTCTTTCTATTTTTAGCTCTGGCCGCCATGTTGTTCAGTCGGATTGAGTCTTCCGAATAACTAAGTGCCAGGCTGCTTCTAGCTAAGTATGATGACCTTACATAAAGAGGCTTATGCGAATATGTCACTTGAAGCAATTGTTGACAACGGACGGACGGACGACAGACGGACGATGAATATTCATCGATCCTAAAAGCTCACACTGGGTTATAATTAATCCTATAAGCTATTACGTTATAAATATTGTGAGGTCACTTTCCCAAAAACACAACAGCTTAACATCGTTTGTTTTTATATGATAATGTATCATTCCATAATTTTGCATTTAGAAATCTATTTAAAGTTCAAGACGGTATGAAGTAAAACGTTTCTATCATGAGAAATTTGGTTCAGATGAATTCGTGTTCCTTTCCAAGCACACTACTGAACAATGCATCCCGGAAACTGCGGCGTGTATCCGTTATAATTATACGTTGTTATATTGAAAGTGCGTTCTGCTGCTGGATGACCAATAGCCGTTTCTTTTTCGTACGAGCTACATGTATAGTCTCGAAATCAAAATTGTATGCTTTGTTCTATTGGCCAGCTAATTGACCAATCGGTGTCAATCTTTGTCTCTGGCTTTCGCTTTGAATGGAAAGAAGAAGCTGGAAGCAAAGTATTTCCTGTTTTTGGAAACTGTTTTCAGTTATCGCGATTTTCATGGTGAAATCCTATCGTAATACTGGTTCGCCTCAGCGACAATAACAATGAAAGTTCTAGTTTAATGTTAATAGTCGGGATAACTATTAAAGACGATCGCTACAGTTTCGCCATTTATTTTTACGCAATGTCGTTTGTTGATAGGTTAATACATGATACATAAAAATAAAGTCAGGATACCAGCCTTATTTATAAGTAATGGACACTTCTAAAAGCATACTTTTGAAAGCAGTGAAAATAACCAGTATCTTTATCAATAATAAAACCTCTAAATTTGGCAATTCATCATTGTTTTTTATTACATATACTGCCCCTTAAATTGCTTGCTCGACAGTTTTTTGTTACGCTACGCTGACTGGTAGATGAAAAACATAAGAAGTGACCCGCATACTACATTTTTTCTGAATGCGACCTTTCTCCGACGTCAAAAGGAGTCTTTCCGATTGTTATGGAATCTTGCACAACAACACTACATTTATAACATTTTGTTCGTATTGCGTTCGTGTTCCTTTTTCTTTTTTTTCCACTTCGTTTCCTAGCAACGCGAGGCCGAATGTCAATGGTATATGCTTCAAATAAAGCTTAATCTATGTACAGTCGACTCTCGAAAACTCGAACACCCTCGGGGAAGCAAAATTTGTTCGAATTATCGGTAGTTCGAACTTTCCGGAGTAAGCATGTCGGCCATATTGGAGATGGTACTAAAGACCGTTCAGTCTAGAGTGAAGTGTACTAAAACCTGTGTAGGAACGTACTCGATTACATTCAAATGAAGAAAAACAAAAACAAGCATGTTTATTTCAATTTTTTTATTTTTCATAATTTAGCTACGATACATAAACATATTTACAAGAAGCGAGTAGAGCACAAATCAATCAAGATAATAGCACATTAAGCATAATTATATAACATTATAGCTCATTTATCTTACGAATAGCACATTACATGACAGGAAAAGATAACGAGTATAGACATAAAACATAGCACTTCTAAATTTGAAATAAAATCCAATCATTTTAAGATTAACAGTTCATTTTAGCACTTGACAGTTCGACAGGCGAACGATTGCCACAAACATAATCATAAATGTTAGCACGCGCGGCAAACAAATACACATATCCTATATTATTACCAAGTGACGATATTTACTCAATCAAGCTGGCACCTGCTCAATTTTCACGAGGTGTGAAAAATATGCGGCCGGCTGATTGATCAATTAACGAACGACACTGTTCGAATTTTCCGGAGTTATTCACACTATTTTATTAATGAGCGGACAATAACATCAGTTCGAAAGTTCCGATTATCCGGGTTCCGATTAACCGGAGTAGAACACATTGAATTTAGAAGGAAAAAATTCGGGACCCGACGATGTGTTCGAATAATCGGGGGTGTTCCAATTATCCGGGTTCGAACTTTCGAGAGTCGACTGTATATCAGAATGAAAACCCCGTGAACAGCCTGGATATTTAGAGTTTTTTTCTGCTTTTTATATGCACATAGGTTGAACACACATAAAAGTGTTGTGCGGAAATATCGGCCACTCTCATAAATGATAAAAAATTCAATTTTAACGATTTCAAACGTGAAAAGTTTAGACAATCAAAATTTATAATACATCGTGAATCTTTTCTTTCAGAACTGTGAGTTGTGCGCGTTTACACTCTAATAAAAGACTATATATGCATGTTCGGTTGTTATTTTATTCTTTTTTCATGCACATAACTACACTAGTACCGCCCTCGTGGTCAAGTGGTTAGAGTTGCTGACTTTAAATCACTGTAACCTCTCACTGATTGAGTGTTCTGGGTTCGAGCCCTGCTAGCGATCACGTAATTTTATGTGAGATAGTTGTCAGTTTCTTAGAGTAGATGTGAGTCTAGGACTGAATCTTCCAACAAACACTGGTCAGGTAAATTGTCTGCCTGTAAACAACTGAATATACAAATACTGTTGAAAGCGGGCGTTAAACCCCAAACGAACAAACATAACTACAGTCAATATCATATTTCTACGTTAGACTGCAAAAATATGTGTATAAAGAGTAAGCAAAAAAGATAACCCAGGGTATCACATGGTACCAGTTGCCCGTGGGTTACCCGTCGCACATAATCAAAGTTTATATATTCCATCTATTACAAGGTTAACAGATGGCACCTCCATTAGTGGTACCGTTAACATTTGTCATACACTGAAAGATGAAAATATGTAAAGTGTCACAGAAGCGTTAATTTCAAAGTGCTATTAAAACATTCATGTACATGTTATCTTCATTTCACTTTTATAAACTGATACAACAGTACCTATAAATATTATGTCAAAAAGAAAGCCCTTATTTAACAATAAGATACGGACTAAAGGAAAACAAACGTTTTGTGTTTACGTGCAATCCGCGCATTGCCATTATTTGTAAGAGTGTATTCAGATTCATGCATATGAAACATATGACGTTAATATAGGAGAAATCCCCGAAAGCTTAAACGCCTGTACATGTGTCTACTCTGCAATCACTAAGGAAGCTTTTTTTGCGTGATCCGGATCCGGTTGATGGAATTAGGTAGACGGGTTTTAATACTTGAACTTCCGGGGTAACAATAGATCCGAGTATAGAGAATCAACTAAGTTGTTTTGTTGATTTTTCTTCGGAAAACGTGCAATAAAACCATGATAATGTAATGGTAGGGTATATTCCGGTGCGTAGCGTCGAGATTTGATAATATCTGTCGTGAGATAAAGTAAGTGCTTCGATACTTCATTGTCGCTCATCCTGGAGGTTGCGGTTCAAGCACCAATGGGATCACAATTATAATTCATGTAGTACTGTTTTTTTACATTAAGCGGACTCGTGGCACAAGTGAACGAAAAAGTAGTTATGTGCCATTCGTGAAAAAATCCCTTTTAATGCAGACTTGCTGAAATTATACCGTGATATTACACCAAAACCAACAACTATCCTCTATATAATCTGAAGTAAGTTTATCCTAGATGTTCTGAAGTACAATGTACATGTTCATTGTTACAAATTAAATTACAGTAAACCCTGTATATAACGACTCCGGATATAGCGAAAAACAAAATTCATTAGCCCGAAGTTTTTCACTTCTTTATTTTATATGAATGCTATATGGATATAACATACACCGGATATAAGGAACACATTTCAATGGTCCCAACGAGTTCGTTATATACGGAGTGTACTGTACATGTATCTTTTTTTATTCGGTGCAAAACGTATACTTGTATTGTACACGTCTTTGCTTATCCCCTAGCAATATTTTCATCCTCACTCATTTTAATGTACTAGATCTATGAACCATTGTATATCTATCATCTTTGGCTGATGAAAGCACAAGAACTTCTCTTCAAAAGCAAACTCAGTGCTGCTGCCGGGGTACATAGAGACATTGTTAAGTCGCCAGAGCTCATTAGGTCAGATCAACTATTATCATGTTGTCTTATAAAACTGGCTATGGGTAGACTCGGGTTCGAATCCCAATCTGATTTATAAAATAGAATGAGTGTTGCACGAATGTCAGTTTTGTATCTACATTACACTGTCTTATCTTTTCCCTTTTTCAGTAAAACCGATGTTCAACATATGCAATAAAAAGGTAATTATACGGAACACCCTCGGGCCAATATCTCACCAAGTATGCTAATATCGCCTAAAGGCACACCTGCCCCGTACAATAACCTCTACATATTCTTTTGAAAATTAGCTGTTACTATCGTGCCATAATTAACAAAAAACTACACAAACTTGACGAGGTTCATCATTTATGTATATACATTGTATACTAATTTATTTATTCTCGATTGCGAAACAAGTTCTTACAACTTAGATTAATCGCTCTCGAGATTCATTCCAGATGAAACCAACATCGAAGAGAGAAAGGCAATGTGGAATTTTTAGTGTCTTGCCTAAGGACACGACCGACATGGTCATAGTAGGGATCGAACCCGGGGCCCTTCGATCCTGAGGCGAACGGACTTTCACTGCGCTACGGCGGCTCCACAAATCATTTATGTGTCACTCAATCAAGGACAATCGAAAGATGCACAACTCTGTTGGTGGCGGGATGGTTGAGTGTGGTTCGCGGCTTAACGCTCTGGTCTGCGGACTCCGGTTCTTATCCCGAAACTTGCGTAATACTCTCTGCAGAGACAAAAAGGTGCGTGATAGCGGGTTTTTCGGCCAGATAGTCCATATAGTCACCGTCACCCGCACAAAGCTGTCATGACATGATTCGTTTTTTATAGTAACAGCACATTATTTTTCTATTTCCTTAAGTGTTCTTTGTTTAGTGAATGATTGTCTAAATGTGATACAACTGGTTTTTTTTTTTTTTTTTTTTTTTTTTGTCATGGTTGAATGTTTAATTATGTCTGTCATACGTTAATTTATTATTTAGGAAATTTTTAGAGAAGGCCATGTTTTTAACTAAGGTATGTTAATGTTCTTTTGATATATCTTTACATGTTACCTTCGATAAATAAAGAATTTATTATTATTATTATTATTATAACAATGTACAAAGGGTTTAGCTGCAATGAATAACAAAGTACAAAGCCCTTGTTTTTGCCTTGGAAATGACGAAAGAATACATGGAGTCGATCGTTCTGCATTTGTAAACATCGATCGTTGCAGACATTGTTCAAGCAAACAGGCTAAGTATGGCACCTACGAAGCTAAAACGAAAAGCCGTTTGAAGATTATGAGGATCTTACATGGCCTGCTGTGGAGGACTGGGTTGTTCCGACCAGAGGGAAAGCGGGGGGATAGGAGGAACCGAGCGAAGCGAGGTTCCGACTTCCCTCCGCTTTCCCGAGGGTCGGAACAACCCAGTCCTCCACAGTAGACCATGTAAGATCCTTTTTCTTGCATACTTTATTTGATGTTATTGCATATTCTACGAGGAAACCGCTTTAAATAGGCCCTACTATGTTGAGCGGTAAATCAAAACTTCATGTTGATTAATAAAATTCCCCGCATGGAACCCCTTTGCGTAGGAAATTTGGTAGGTTCACACGTGAATTTACCACTGTTTATGTATCTAGAGCTAAAAACATAGTGCTTGATCGCACCCAAAACTATACTTTATTTACGTTGTGAATAAAAAATAATCAATTAAATCCTAAACAGAAATTCTCCTTACTCACGTCCAGTTTACTTGATTAATGCGACTATACCATCAACATTGACTCAATTAACTTGTTTTGTTTACACAGTGACGTCATTTATCAAGAGAAACTGTGACGTCATTTACCGCCATTTTTTGTTTTGAAAAAAGTATGATTACAGGTATGTTCTTTGAAATGTGAATATATTCTGTTGTTACACATTTCTAAAATTTGATGCTCTTGCTTGTGACACCATAAAAAGCACCATTTCTTTTCGCAATCAACTCTCGCTTCAAAACTTCATGGATGTTCGTTACCAACAATTTTCGTAATTTGAACCGTTATTGCGTACCCTGAAAATTCGAACCATTCCTAAAAAATTAAATTCCTGTTACATTAACTTGAAAAATATTGAAGTGTGTGCTTTCTTATGAGACCTTAGTTTACATTTACGAAAAACATTCTAATCTTTCACTTGTAAACCGCCGTGAAACGTATCTCGGAAATAAAGTGTTCCAGGTACGAGTTGAATACACGAAAGTAGTTCGGGTGCTGTCAAGTAAGCCCGAGATGTACTTTCCCTAGGGAAAGTATAAGCTGATCTCTTCCCTCCTCGTGCTGGGATCCGCCAATACTTTCCCCGGGGGGTATGCAAGAATATATATTTCTTCACCTGATGAAAGTACTCAAAGATTTCAAAGTATGCTACAAGTCTACTTGCACGTCAAAATGTGACCCTACTTTCATTTTTAAACAACGCTGTCCGCCATTTTTCCTCCGCAGATACCGGCTCGTCGCTTAACCCTCTGAAGAAACGGGGCTACGTTCACCCCCCTGATTTAACTAGTTGTGTGCCACGGGGCCAAAATCGAGCCAATTGATATACTACGTTGAGTGCCACGGGACCAATTGTATGCCAGTATTTAATAGGTTATTTCAAAATAGAATATTTGTTGAAGGACAGACATTTCTATGTCTAAGTAACATTGAACATATGAAACAGTATCGGGATTGATTCAGGAAGCGTCTGGTATAAACTTTTGTGACGTCATCAACGTTATGGCGTCATTTATTTTGGCACGAAATCTCGACCGATTCGCGCCATTGTCTGTGTGATGTCAAGCTTTGTGAATATCCATCAGAGGATGTAAATTGTCGTGAATTTGGCGTACACATATGTCCAAAGATATTTCTACACAGAAGCAACACCTAGATATGATATATTTCTAGTTCATACCGTGTTTAGTAGTATTGAAAAAAAAGTCGTTCGACAAAATTATACACTTAATAACCGAATTGGATTTTAGTTTTAAGAGTTTAGTCCAGACTGATCGAATTCTAGTCGAAAAACATAGTAAATACGTCTGATCACATAGAGTAACTTTCTTCTCAAGAATACAATTGCGAATATATGGAGATCTTCAGCTTGTCCCACTTCGATATTAATTCTAATATTCACGGGACAGCAATAAGTGCAATTTATCATAGTAGGTCAGACCGTGGTCTGACACAAGATTTAGTTTCCAATTTCAAAACTTGTTATAGTTATAAAAGAATAGTTTAGACCAACAGATTCAACTTTCGCTAAGTTAACGATGCAACATCGTTGAATTCTTTCTTCTGTTGTTTTAACAACATAAACGTCTGCAAATAAATATCGTATGCCAAAAAAATAATCTGGCAATCACGTTATTCACTTGAGAATTACAAAAGCGCACCGCTGTTCTGACATAGAAAAAAAAGATGTGTACATGTGTGATAAGTAGTATTTACAAGATAAATGTATATCAATTATTCTGAGTCTACATGTATTTTTAAAATACTTTTGACAATATCTATTTCAATTTAATTATCTTTATTCTTATAGTTAACATCGAAAGTAATATTAACTTTAGCGCAATATGTATTCATTAAAGTTTGAGTACTGACCAACGTATACTTCCTATACCTTGTCAATGAACTTAGTCTGCTGCTACAATTGTATGAGGTGACTACAGAACTGCAATGCCTTATTTCTCATGTCGTACGTCAGAAACAATTTAAGCGACTGACAAAGTCAATTGTACATATTCATTTCACATATACGCTCCGGATAGCTGATTGCAATAACCGGGCTGCGTCTTTTTCAATTATGCAACAGAAGATTTACGTGTACCAAGCAGTGGACACACGACGGATTTTATTTCGTGTTTTCTCCAAAGGCGGCTTAGTTGGGGGAAAAACAAACACAATGATAATAAAAAATCCTGCTAGTTGTATGTGCAGGGGATGGCGTGGGGTCTTTCGTATTCACGGTGTGCGTACTGCAACACGGTTATTGTAAAGATACATGAAACTTTCTAATATCATTAGATACAGATCAGAGGAAATCGATGAAAGTTTGGAAAAAATGTGGCTCATATGTTTCGCAAAATCTTACGTACTTCGTGCATAATCACATAGTAGACAGTATTTCAGTCATATGCAGGCGGGAGGTTTATCTAACCATCATTCCTGGAAAGGATCATTTCTAGATCGCTACCGTCCCCAAGAAACTGCCAACTTTCCAACATAAATAGGCATGGTCGTTAGCGGGACTCGAACCAACGGCCCTGACGCAGTGACAGGTTTTGTGATTACAAGTCAGCGGCCTTAACCAATTGACCACGGATGCGGCGATTAATAACATCAAAAGTCAAATTTCGGTCTTCACAAATCTAAAATAAAGTTCTCACGCTTAATAATTGAACCTCATACATTGACATAATTATAGAAGAATGTCCCTTTTCATTTATATTATTCTTTATCTTTAGTTTATCGATGATAATCATTATAAATTATTGATTTCTAATAAGGTCTTAAGGTTAAAGATTTTGCGGTATGTTCACGCTAGGGTGTAGAAGTTGCCAGTAAGGCATGCTTGTGGTATGTTCACGCTAGGGTGTAGAAGTTGCCAGTAAGGCATGCATAATGCAAATATATCAAACAACTTTTGTTTTTAGCAGAATATACTTCTGGGATCGTTTGCGATGGGGCAATTTAAAGGGGTAACTGGACTATATAAACCACTAGATGGCGCTGGGGCAGGTTTTTCAATATTTTCAAACATGTTTCAGATCAGAGACCCTTTTTTAAAAAATTTGACAAAGTTACAGAACTGTTTCCTTGAAATTTGTTACAAAGGTAAACTGTTCCATTTCAAAACAGTTCATCCAAAAATCTTAATTTCATATCACTTCTAAAAGTGACTTTGAGAAAAAAATCAAACTGTCAAGCAGACGATCTCAGATTTGAATTTCCCGGGAGGTGTGGCTAATTGCTGATAAAGTCTGTGTTTATAAACAAAGCCAAGTGGTGATGTGTATACACTTGAGAGTAGTGGCATGCATAACAGAACAAAAACAGTTTACTAACCTTGATGAAAGTTTATTTCCATAAAATGAGAATTCATTAAAATGAATCATTAAGTTGTTCAATACCTATATAAGTAAATTAAAAGTCAGCAGAAACATAAATATATGTTTTTGTGCAGAAATCTATTCAAATTGCCATATGTTTTTCGAGTAGTCAGCATTGAATTTTCTAATTTTGGTATAAATGTCTAACTTGCAAAAGTACACAGCAGGACATAACTTCTCTTGCAGTTCAAATGTTTTGTTCTTCCCCCATTCGTCTATACTTGACTTCAAAAGCCCTTTCTGTCTATAGTACAGTTCAGTATTTTCTATAATAAATTTGTGTTGTACGATACTATTTCCAGGTTCAGGTAGTCTTCCATTTCTTAGTCAAACCCAAGGGTATGCAGATACAATAAGGCAAACTATAAACAGTGTTGGTATAACATTTTTAAAAAGTTTATGTGACCTAGACGAAGAAATTCCTCCTACTAAACCACTGCAAGGATCGCACCTGCAGGGTCAGTTAATATTATCCTGGCTCATTATATATTTTGATCCATTATTATCCAAGAATGAGGCTTTCAGATTTATTTGTAATATCTCCATTTTATTTTTTTCCTTGATGGTCTATAATTTACATCATTCCGTGTTATCATCACTATGAATTTTCAATCCGTGTCAAGAACATTAAAACTAACACAAATAGCTCCTTTTACTCTCTTTTGATATAAACAATACATGTCTTTTTCTTATGCACATTTTCTGCAATGCTTTAAGGTAGATCCACACCTTACGTCTGAATAGTTCAACCTCCTTAGAAAACAGTCATATTTTGCATATGCAGTCTACGATGTATGTACTTTAATGTGATGCTATTTGATAAGAACACGCTCACGCGACGTTGACGTCATGACGTCGTCAAGCAGTCTACCCAATTTCTTTAGGCGCTTATATACAAACTTCATACCTGTGGTATTTATGAACATATTTTGAAGATTCAAGTTTCATTTTTAATGTTAAAAGTATACACAAATTTTGATTGCATGTTTATTACATAACGAGTGCATTTATAGTCAGTATGCCGACTATTGCGACAATTTTGACGTAAATAACGTCGTATTTTGGAAGGTACTCTTGATATATTTTGCCGTTTTGCGAAGAATTTTGTCCGGTGACCCCACCTGAAATTTTGATATATTGCCACCACATAGTAGTTTATTCAAATTATCAAATAAAATCGATAGGTAATCGAAGTCAATTTTTTGCAAAAGGTTGTAGAAGAGAAAATATTATTATACTTTGTTATATATGACGTACAATAAAGATTTAAAGAGTTAAAGCTGCTCGTTCACAATTTCCGGTGAAAAAATTATTTCCCTAAAATGATATATCAAAACATAAAACGTTTAATCACGGCGCCTGGGATTAGGAAGGTTTAAATACCCTAGTATCAATGCATCTTAAGGTAAGCTTCATCCTCTCCTAGTATGGGTGTTTTCACTTGAGCTGAAGGGGGCTCTTGAAATAAAAAGGGCACGTTGTATGAATTTCATTTTCGTTTCAATCAAATTTAAAATATAAAAATGATTAATGAATCCATCATGATATAAAAATTATATTTTAAAATCAAAGCGAAACAATCATAAGATGTGCAGGAGCATGCAAGTCATAAACACTTTTGTGGCAGCTGCGACTGTATGCGTCAAAAAGATTTTTTAAAGATTTTTGTTTAGTTCATATAAAACAAGGTGTGTGCGTATTGTGAACATGTTTGGACGTTAGGACAGTTTAGGAGAAAAACTTGGTCTAGCCGGTCAAGAATTTGGGATCTTCAAAGAGAAGAAAGAAACTCAGTTTATTGAAAGAGAGGAGAGAGTGCGGCGAAGGGAAGATGAAAGGTGGATCGCAGAAATGCAGTTCCAATTACAGCTTAAGGAGAGAGAAGTAGAGCTCGAAAAACTCCGAGTCGACAGGGTTGAGGAGAGACCAATTCAGAGTATGTCACTTCTGCCGAAGTTGCCAAGGTATGACGAGAAATCTGACGACATGGATGCATATATCGAACGTTTTGACAGGTACGCGAGAAGCCAGAATTGGAGCGAAGACTCTTTGGCTGTAAGTCTAAGTTCTCTTCTGACGGGCAAAGGACTTAAAGTATATACCAGTATGTCACCCGAAGAAGCAAACAACTACAAAGCTCTAAAGATAGCGGTACTTTAAAGATATCAGCTCACCGAAGAAGGTTTCAGAATGAAATTTCGGAGAAGTAAGCCGGAGGCAGGGGAAACCGTTCTTCAATACATAGCAAAACTTAGAAGATACTTTGTAAGATGGGTTGAAATGGCCAAAGTAGAAGACACATACACGTATGACATATTATGTGACTTAATGGTTCGAGAACAATTCATTGAAAGTTGTTCAACAGATTTAGCGTTGTTGTTGAAGGAAAGAGCACCCCGGTCGGAAGAAGTAGTCACGCAAATCGCTGAGCAGTACTCAGAGGCGAATGGAGGAAAGATTTCCCAAAATAAGGCGTCATTAGATCAACAGCCAGACGACTCTGAACAAAGCAGTGATAGAGGGTTGCCAGATAATGGATCAACGCTTTCAGTTAGAGATGCCAGAGATTACAGCAGAAATAAAACCTGCTTTATGTGCAACAGGATAGGTCATCTCGCAAAAGATTGCAGACAGAAAAGCTTTTCTGGGAGTAGAAGGGACAGACAAATATCGGCCGCATGTGCACATGTTCAAATGCATAGTGGTGCGTTGAAGGAGTGCACAGAGAGCAGAGAACTTAAACTTTCAAATGGGAAGTTACTCCCGATCATTTCAGGCGGGTGCCTCATGGAAATGTTGGGAGGGGAGAAGAATCTAGATATACAAAAAGGGTTTGTTATATCGAGAGAGGTGGAGGTGTTAAGGGACACCGGCTACGAATCGGCAGCAATACGTAGGGAGTTGGTCAAAGACGAACAATTTCTGGAGACACAGATAGTGATGATAACGACTGATGGTCAAGCCAAGGTAGTACCAACAGCGAGGATATATGTAAATACACCATACTTCACAGGCGATCTGGAAGCCATGGTTCCAAAGACGTTAATTTATGATTTAATTCTGGGAACATTCCTGGTGTGCTGGAGAAACCTGACCCAAGATGGCTGGAGAGACATGCTTCAGATATAATAGCGAAGGTGACAACCAGATTAATGCAAAACAACGCAGGGAAGCCGATGAAGGCGTTGGCAGAACCAGAACCACATTGCAATAAGGAGAGTAAAGGCGGGTTTCTTACAACCATGCAGAAAGAGGACGACTCCTTTAGCAAGCTATGCAGTTGGACAAATGGTGAAAGGAAAATGGACGCAACAAAATATTATACTTATAAACGAAGACTGCCGGAATGTCTACCAGCATGTGCAGGTATTATCAAAGCTAGTGCAGAGAGACAAGTTGGAACTATAAACGACGTGAAGATGCTTGATATGCCACCAATGCCATCATCAGAAGTCCAAAACATCCGAATTGGTAGCAGCAGAATGAGTTATTCTTTATTAATATTTTATGAAAATCAAGTTTTTCCTTGGAGAAAGGGGTTGTGTCAAGAATAACATCATTTTATTTCGTAGTAAATCATTTTTAATGCATTTTTATTCAGAAAAAAGTAACACAGATTTGTTAATTTACGTTGACGACGTTATTTGTATTGTGACGTCATAAAAGCGTCGCCAATCCGGTTCTCGCGTGGAATGTATATTGATTGAATAAATAAAAAGAGGTCTTAGTCTGTTATTACAAGGTGAGATCAAAAAAATAAATCTTGATCTCTAAGGAGGGCTCACTAAGTATTGTCAAAATTGAATCTTGCTAAATGGAGCTAAATGGCTCTTTGTAAATAGGTTAGGAGATACTCTCCTAAGCAAGTCTAGCTAAGGCAGCAAGTCTAGCTAGTGAAGCAAGTCTTAGGAGCGCAGCAAGTCCAAACAATGCAGCAAGTCCAAAAAGTGCAGCAAGTCCAATAAGTGCAGCAAGTCCAAGAAGTGCAGCAAGTCCAATAAATGCAGCAAGTCCAAGAAGTGCAGCAAGTCCAATAAGTGCAGTTAGTCAAAAAAAGTGCAGCAAGTCCAAGAAGTGCAGCAAGTCCAAGGAGTGCAGCAAGTCCAAAAAGTACAGCAAGTCCAAGGAGTGCAGCAATTCCAAGAAGTGCAGCAAGTCCAATGAGTGTAGCAAGTCCAAGAAGTGCAGAAAGTCCAAGTAGCGCAACAAGTCCAATCTGCGCAGCAAGTCGAGCCAGCATAGCTGCTCAAGCCTTTACCGAGTCTTACTAAGACATTGTCACCTCAGTAAATAAACCCCTTAGATAACGTTGACAATTATCAACAAACTTATAATCGTGCCTCCCTAAGAAAAGACAAAACTGCAAACACGGCTGTAGCTTAATAAACAAGAAAGTAGATCAAAAGATCTAAAGCATGGTCATCAAAGTAGAATATTGATTGTTTGCAAAACTGTATACATGGTCCTTATTTTTTGTCGTAGCCTCAAAATGCATGAAGTCAACAGGTCAATGGCATCCCATGAAAGCGTTGAAAGTTCTTAGTAAAACTAAAGAAGTGTTCCAAATTTCATAATAATAGTAAGTCTAAGGGTCAGTTGATCCGAATGGCAAAAATAAAATAGACGTTGGAGAGGACAACCAGGCCAAGCAATTCAGGACAATATATCTTTTAAACATTTCTTTGAAACTAATGAATCCAGAACGGGACCAATTTTAACCCCACGGGTATAAGTTGATCGTTCTTGGTGGAAAACAAATAGGTTATGCTACACATTGAATATCTAAGCTCTACAACTTACTGTTTAGGACAATACTATTTTTAAATTTCCTTTATTTCAATCAATAGAAGGGATCGCCTGGGAGGGGACAATTTTAACTACAGGTAAGAAGATTTTTCAAACTTTTCCTATATAGAAGTCTATGTACAATAAGTGGTGCCAATGTAGGGCCAATTTCTACCACACGGACATGATTAGAAGAGTACTTAACTATGCTACATGCAAAACATCTATGTTCTGGGCTGTGTGATTTAAGAGGCGATTTTTCAAGTTTTTCCTATATGAGTTTATGTACAATAAGTGATGCCAAGGACAGGGCAAATTTCGACCACAGGGGCATGATTTGTACAAATCTGTTAGAAGAGTACTTGACTATGTTACATGCAAAACATCTATGTTCTGAGCTGTGTGATTTTAGAGGAGATTTTTAAAGTTTTTACTATGTATATGAGTCTATGTACAATAAGTGATGCAAAGGGCAGGGCCAATTTCGACCACAGGGACAAATTTGAAAAGAAATGATAGAATATTACTAAACAATACTACATACAAGACATTTTAGTTCTTCGCTTTGTTATTTTAGAGAAGTACATTTTTAAAGTTTCTCCAATAAAAGTAAAGGAAGAACACGTTACCACCCGGGCTTTTTAAACAGCTGGTAAAAGACCATTAGACAAAGTTGCATACCAAATACATGTATGTAAGCTCTTGGCCCTGTGGTTTTGTAGAAAAATTCAAGTTCTTTTTCTTTTTTAGCTCTGGCGACCATGTTTTCAGTCGACTGGAGCCTTTTGAATAATTTTAAGAGAGCTTAATGCCAGGCTGCTTCTAGCTAAGTATGATTGTTTTACATGATGAGGCTTGCGCGAAGAAGGCACTTGAAGCATTTGTCGACAACGGACGGACGGACGCACGACAGACGGACGATGATTATTCATCGATCCTTAAAGCTTACACTGGGTTATAATTAATCCTTAAGCTATTACGTTATTAACATTGTGACGTCACTTTCCGAAACACAACATCTTAATATCTTTGATTTTATATGATAATGAATCATTTCGATAAGTTTGCATTTAGAAATCTACTTAACAAAGACATAACAGTTTGCCTAAAATGCTGTTAAATAAACATACGTGTATACCTAAGGAGAACAAACCTAAACAATTTTTAAAAAACTGGAGACCAATAACACTTTTAAATGTTTTATATAAACTTGCATCTGGTAGCATAGCAAATAGGTTGAAAAAAGTATTGAATTCACTTGTTTCAAAAGATCAAACCGGATTTGTTAAAGGACGATTCATTGGTGAAAATACAAGATTATTATATGGCATTATGCATTACACTGAGGCAAATAATATCCCTGGACTAGTAATGCTGATAGATTTTGAAAAGGCATTTGATTCAATATCGTTTAAATTCATTGAAAAATCATTAAATTTCTTTAATTTTGGTGTCATGTTCAAAAATGGATTCACCTGTTCTTGCATAACACAGAAGTTTGTGTACAACTGAATGGATTTTTATCAAACTTTTTCAAAGTGGAAAGAGGCTGCAGACAAGGAGATCCAATTTCGCCTTATATTTTCATATTATGTGCAGAAATTCTAGCAATCAAAATAAGACAATGCAAAGATATTACAGGAATAAAGATTAAAGATGAAGAATATAAAATATCTCAGTTTGCAGATGACACTTCTCTTCTACTAAACGGAAATGATAAGTCATTGAACTCTGTCTTAGATATATTACATAGATTTTCATTGATATCTGGCCTAAATATAAACTTTGAAAAGACTAAATTGATATGGATAGGCTCTCTCAAATATAGTACAAGGTCGATTAAAACAAGATGGAAACTTTCATGGGGTGATACTCAATTCAAATTACTAGGCATACTTTTTGACGTTGATTTAAACAGGATGCATGAATTAAATTTTAAAGATAAAATAATGAAAATGAAAAACAGTATCAAATACTGGAAAAAACGTCAGTTAACACCAATAGGTAGAATAGCTGTTGTTAAAACAATGTTACTTCCCTTGTACACTCATTTATTTGTAAGTCTGCCAACTCCCAATGGGAAGTTCATCAAGAATCTTACTGATATGCTAAATGAATTTGTATGGTGTGGCAAAAATAGAATAAAGAATACAGTACTGATCAAAGATCACACTGAAGGTGGTTTAAAAATGATTGATATTCCAAGTTACATGAAAAGCCTAAAAATTAAATGGCTAAGAAACTATGTTAGAAATAGTAGCAGTAAATGCTACAATTTGATAAATTCTGTGTTTGACTTGGATAAACTATTTAACTGTGGTAAAATATATAGTGAAACCATTATAGGCAATATTAAAAACAAATTCTGGATAGATGTACTCAAGGCTTACATGTGCTACATAGATAAATTGCCTATTGATAATACAACACAACTACTTAATATGCCACTCTTTTACAATAATAACTTCCTCATAAATAAAAAAACATATATTTTCACCCTCTTTATACTCTAATGGGATAAGGTTTGTAAAAGATATAATTGATGGTAACGGAAAGTTTGTAAGTTTAAACTATTTAGAAGAAACAACTGGGAGAACACAAAATTTCCTTCAATTTTATGGCTTAAGAAATGCTGTAAGTAGTTACATAAGGAAAAATAATATACCATTACAGAAACTAAAGAATTCCTTAATCCCAATATAAGTTGTTACATGCATCCAATTTTATTAAGGACAGACATTAATAAATTTATATATAAATGAGAAACCCACAAGCCAAATTAAGTGGGAATCCATGAGTGAAAACACTATAAACTGGAATTTAATTTATAGTTACGTTTTTAAGTGTACAAGAGATACATATATACAGTGGTTACAGACACGAATTTTACATAGAATCTTAGCAACAAATCATTACTTTGCAAAATGAAGATCAAGAATGATAAATTTTGCACTTTCTGTAAGAGCCACGAAGAAACCTTATCCCACCTTTTTTGGGAATGTCACAATGTCAAACCAATTATACAATATTTAATTAATGAATTAGATTATTTTGATGAAAATTTTGAAATAAATAAGTTCACGGTTTTGTTAGAGTCGGGAAAACAAGATTACATTTTAGATATTCTTTTTTTAGAAGTGAAGAAGTATATATACCTTTGTAGAAGAAAGGAACTATTGCCTTGCATTATAGGTTTAAAAACAGTCTAAAGTTAGCATGGGAGATATATAAAATCTCGAACATTACTTATCTTGAGTATAACAGACGGACAATTGTAAGACACTTTCTATCATAACTACAACTGGTACTTTTTCTAATAAAAAACTTTGTATTTTCAAGCTAAAAACAATATTTTACTGACACTGAAATAACAACATACTTTACACAATAAACCTACAAATATCTTTTTTGAATCAACAGAAAGAAGGAAAAAATCTGTTAAATATATGACTTATCTTTTCGTTCAGACAGATAGATCCCAATTTTTGTGTTTGTGTTGTATTTTTTCAATTAATAAAATCGGGGTTACACATCAAGTTATTTACAATCATGTATGTTAATTTTGTGAACTTTGTAAAACAGGGAACTGAATAGGTTATATATTATTGTTTCATATAATAGTATTAGGTACTTACATCTATGTTAATATAGTCTTTGAAAAAGCCATAGAGCTTGTTTGTAATTATAAACATGTATTCTGAAATAAAATATTATTCCCCCTGAAAAAAAAATAAAAATAAAAAAAAATAAACATTTGAAGAAAACAGTAACTTTTTAACTGAAGGCCAAAGTCTACAAGTGTTATGTTCAACATATCTGCAGGTACTATTTGAAGTTTGATTGAATTACATGTGCCAGCTTAAAATATGTCACTGAATTATATGTGCCAGCTTAAAATATGGCACTGAATTGAATGTGCCAGGTTAAAATATGGCACTGAATTACATGTGCAAGCTTTAAGTGATGTTGCTAAGAGTTAAACACTAAAGCTAAAGCTTAACGCCATGGCTTAGTACTTCCATGAGTCATTGATCAAAGATAAACATATCAATGATAATGTCAACTTGGTGTGCCGTTACAGGCCGACTAAATTCATAGTTTCTGCTCAGAAATTGCACATAGTGTATCTTACAATAAATTGATACGTAAAAATTCTAGATTGTCAAAAATTGGAAAGTGTTGTGGTACAGGCAATATCTCTAATAGCCCAGCTTTTAGTCTTACTAATAAGTAAGGCTGTTGCTTAACCGCTGATCAAACAGGAGGACAGGCGTACTATTTTGCCTATTATTGTTCCTACATTAATGCTGCTCTCTATTTATGAAACTATAATTTTACGTTTTCCTATTCAGCAAGATAGTACGTTTACGATATTCAGTACCTCCCTAAGAAAAGGCAAA
This sequence comes from Saxidomus purpurata, assembly GCA_022818135.1. Classification (NCBI taxonomy): domain Eukaryota; kingdom Metazoa; phylum Mollusca; class Bivalvia; order Venerida; family Veneridae; genus Saxidomus; species Saxidomus purpurata. The sequence continues at coordinate 44,481,242 of JAFMSR010000009.1, read as the reverse complement.
ACTGCAAACACGGCTGTAGCTTAATAAACAAGAAAGTAGATCAAAAGATCAAAAGCATGGTCATCAAAGTAGAATATTGATTGTTTGCAAAACTGTATACATGGTCCTTATTTTTTGTCGTAGCTCTCTATTTATGAAACTATAATTTTACGTTTTCCTATTCAGCAAGATAGTACGTTTACGATATTCAGTACCTATGAGTATTTCGAGAAATTTATTTATACCTATCGGAAATATAATTGGTAGAGTATGGTGAAAGGCATTCAGGACAATACTTAGCATACGCACCTTAAACAAAATAATACTGAACTTCGATTTACCTATGAGTAAATAAATTTCAGACCAAAATACACACTGCAATTCAAATTACGTCCTTCCTCTAAGGAATCTTAGAAAGGCTAAAATAGCGAAATGACGCTAAACAAATCCGTCACTAGACGAAAGAAATTTCGGGGAAGCACGTGTGGGGCAAATGGAGGTCTTTTACATGTAGTGTCCACCTGTATGAACGAAGAACATCTGCAATACAAGTCCTACACAATTGAAATTGTTAAAATTATTAATTGGCTGCATTTTCTAATTTTCATAAGTTCTAAATAGGTTTTGTTTCCCTTACGATGCTAAATTTAACTGAAATTGCACTACATGTTTGGATGAATGTATTATAAAGTAGTCAATTACCCTTCGTGTGTCGCGATTTTCTAGAACTGAAGAAATTCTTTACTCGTTTAAGTATGCCGGGTTTCTTCTGCCCTCTTGAATCTGATACAGCTGAAATGACAAATTGCATCACATGTAACAACATTTCTGTGGTTCTACAATGTGAATTTTGCCTCTTTCTTTGAACACTGTTTATGAAACATATTAGTATTCAAACTTCGCCGGAAGGGATTAAATTACTGCGGTTGGCATAATCATCAAACGCCTAAAGAGCGATTTACTGATAATACATTGAAGTAGACAGATTGATTTGGATACTCCAGTTTGAGTTCGAATCAGACAGCTTGTCTTCAATACTAAATCCAAAGAGTCGAATTAGAGACACCAGCACGAAAACAAGAGTTCAGTGGAAATGACTGAAATGGCGATGCTGAATTTCTAAAAGCATCTACCAGTTAGTTGACTACAAAACAAACAAAAAAACCCAATTGAAAACATAACTGTCTGACAATCCCTTAACAGGCAATATACATGTATTTCTGTTATGTATACCCAAACAGAGAAGCAAAGCAAGTCGGTCAGAGTCAAAACATGATAATCAGATTATTATTATTATTATTATTATTATTATTATTATTATTATTATTATTATTATTATTATTATTATTATATAAGAACCATTGAACATGTAAACCGGGCTTTAAAAAATATAGGAAAACAAAAAATACAAAATGTTTTCACGACATTAGAAAAAAAACATGTATTAAAAATAACACTTGTGAAGTGACGCCTATCAAAACACTTCCAGGGCTAACTTTAAAGTTTAAAGCAGATGGTAAAAATGTATTCTGTCATTTAAATGCTGAATAATTAAACGCTAACAATATTACCATCTCCCTTTGCATCTGTTTCCAATTTTGAAAATCCTTTCTTGAGAACGTCAACATGTTGTTTCAGTTCCTTTACATCTTCTCTCACTTCTCTCACTTCTGTGACGCTTTCCTTCACTTTTGATACATCTTTCGCAACTTCTATAACCTCTTCACTCACTTTTATAACATTATGTCCTACTTCTTTAACCTCTTCACTCACTTTTGTAACATCCTTTCCTACTTCTTTAACCTCTTCACTCACTTTTGTAACATCCTTTCCTACTTCTTTTACCTCTTCACTCACTTTTGTTACATCCTTTCCTACTTCTTTAACCTCTTCACTCACTTTTGTAACATCCTTTCCTACTTCTTTAACCTCTTCACTCACTTTTGTAACATCCTTTCCTACTTCTTTAACCTCTTCACTCACTTTTGTAACATCCTTTCCTACTTCTTTAACCTCTTCACTCACTTTTGTAACATCCTTTCCTACTTCTTTAACCTCTTCACTCACTTTTGTTACATCCTTTCCTATTTCTGTAACCTCTACATTCATATCTTGAAAGCTTTCATTGATTTCTTTCATGTCCTTTTTCATGTCCTTTTTCACCATAAGAATATCAGTCTCTAAACCCCGTTCAAATATCCGCCAATTTTCGATTTCTTTTTGGAGTCGTTGTTCTGCCACTGGATCTAACGGGTCGTTTTTGTAACCGTCAATAATTTGCTTCAGTGCTGGATCGGGATTTAGGAGAGCAGAGTTAAGTCTGAGGAGAACCTGAAAGTAGAAATAGTAAAATATAGTACTAAGAATAGCTTCTGATTAATTTCATGTTTTGATCTTTATTGCAGTTTCAATGATAATTATTATTTGTTTTCAAAAATGACTTATACTGAACGTTATGGGTTATATATAAATGACTATTATTTGTATAAGAATAGTTATTATTAGTACTTTTATTATCATCATCATTATAATTATTCCTTTTATCATTTTTATACTGATGATGATGATTATGATTATTATTATTATTATATTTATTATTATCATTACTACTGTTGTTGTTGTATTTAGCCATTGCTCAAAGTATTTAGAAAATTAATGAATAAGTTAAGATCACAGCAAATGTTAGATTTGACAGCTAATTGATATATCACGTAAGTTTATGTTAAGCAGCTTCATTGAAGATAAAGCAAAAAATGAAGAAAAAAGATCTAATCAAAATATCAAGATGCAAATTATTCAACGTAGTGTTTCGATTTAATTTCGTTTTAAAAGAAATGTAAATCCTGTTATTTATTCGCTGACTTTGTTTCATTTTAGAAATACAAGTCTTCTCTCAACAATACATCATATTAATTAGATGATAAATCATTACTAGATAACAGGCATCTTCTCACATAGGGCATAGTGATAATCGTATAATCCTTATAATTGTAATTTATCTATAAGTCTACTTTTATAATATCTAGCAGATTGTATTTTTGTGTGACAATCTGCTAGATGCAGAACAAGCTAATGAAAAATGCTGTAATGCTTGAAGGGGGTTAGGGAAATAAAAAAAGCACATATTTTAGAGCAGAAGGAGATGTTACATACATACTTTCAAGTAATTGTATACTTGAAAGAGAACTGTTGTGAAGAAAATTTACCGGCAACCCCGGAAGACTTTTTAAAAGATATTAAGAGGTAGATACTGGTAATACTGTTATGTTTGTATGACAATGTAATATATTTGTAGTTAGTCAGAATGTACAATTTATTTTGTCTAATAAACATAATCACGAACCAAAATTATTTCAACACTAAGCAGGTGCTTCGTACTTTATGTCAGAGATATTGATGACTGAGAAGATTTTGTTTAGTATACAATAAAGGATCATGTTATTCGATATACAATGTGCATGTACTAAATAAATGTTATATAGGATTTACAATAACTATCAGTTACAGACATGATAGTTGGATATCATTTTTTAAAATTTCATCGAAAGGAGAAAAGCAGTAAATTTTAGTAGGCAGCCTTATTTGTCATCCAAGGAAATCATTATATATTTCTGGTTTTGCTTTCATTATAAATTCCATAGGAGATCTATGAACACGATATATCTTCACTAAGTTTAAATCCGTTGTGACAGGTGGTTATCAAAATAAGGCATTTTCATTGGATGGCAACTAAATAATTATGTTGATGTTTATCAGTAAATGTTCAATGAAAAATAAAATGTTTAAGCGTTAGAAGTTTGAAGAAATCTTCTTAGATAAATTGGTGACAATCATATCACACAAATATGAAATATTACAGGCTGTCAGGAATATTATAAGGCATTTTCAAATCGGACGAATGTCAGCTAAGATAAACCGGTCGCACAAAAGGTGGTATACCTTTCGTCGTATACATATTAATAGTATGCCACACCAGTCCTTTCATAGAACAATATACTTTTCAAGTGATGCGACTTTTAAGTTAAATACACATATTCTATTAAAACAAGAAATAACATTTATACAACTTTTTTACAATCTTTCATGTAACATATAATCATTTGTATTTGTTTTGGTGCAGGACAACATTCTGTCCCCTCCTTTTACATACTTGTTCAATTTCTGTCCACTTTGTTTGAAATAACACTGGTTGTATTCCATAAGTGGAAGATATATGAGCGACCTGAAACAAATGTTTAAAAACAATATCTTAGAATATGTTTCATCGATTTACTTTATGTACGTTCAACAAAATTACAAATGTACGTTCAAAACTTAATTCTATATCGTAAATCAAAATCAAAGCAAACACAAATATCAATAAAATAGTGGAAGTGGTTTTCTATTCATCAACAAGTTTGTTTTAGAATATTTTCACTCGGAGAGAACCAAAGTAAAAATGTAATTGTTAATGTAATGATATATTTCTTAAACATACCTCATTCCTAAACCCTTTTAAGCGACATAAATCAGCCTCAACTGACGTATCCGCTGGCTGTGGTGTAGCATTCCATTTGTATTTACCATTTAACCCTAGAGACTTTAGATTCCTTAGCAGACATATAATGAGAGTTATATCAAAGTCTGAACTGTTTGGAAGTTGACCACTCTGGGGAAACAATAGGTCATATTGTTGCGCTGTTATTGTTTTCTGTCCTCGAAGGCGGTTTATTGACGTCTTTTCATTACTAAGAAATACATTAAGTGCCACATTGGGCAATCTCTGATCAAACATTTTCCGTAATACCAAAGTACCGCCATCGACTATCAGGGTCTGGAGACGGAAAAGGAACACACGGTTGGTAGATGGTGTCCCTCCTGATGCCATGTTGAGTTAGACAACGTCTTTTACGAGGAATGAATCCATTCTTGTCTGTATAACACCTGATGTGGAAATGTAAGGTTAAAAACAAAACAGACTTTAACATTTATTTGAAAAGCCTACGATACCTATGTTTTGGAAATACTTAATGTATGTAAAACTAAAATGGTTTCGAGTATAACACAGGCAGCACATATTTCTGAGATAATGTTTATTTAGATTATAAATCATTTTGAGCTGATTATCTCACTGCTATTAATCCGGACATTGTCTAAAGAACTAAAGCTGTGACGTTGTGGTAATACCAGAATTAAATACAAATCACACTTATATCGACCCCTTGATGCAAAAAAATGTCAAGTGGCATTTTGGAAAATTTTGATTCATTTGTAGATAACGTCTGCTGCAGCATTGTTTGAAGGGTGATCAAAATGGATGAATAAGGGTAAACATTTTCATGTTCATACTTTTCCTAATAACTTTATTCTGAAAATGATTTGATTTTTGTGTTAATTCTTTACAGTTATTTTAACATGATTAAAGTGGTTTTGATTTTATTTCATGAAATATCTGGTACTAAAGTTATGCTTTATTACAATATATACTTTAAATGCTAACAGATCCAGTAGAAAATCGTATAAAAATGTTATTATTTCTATACTAAATTTTGCAAAATTTAATACATGATTTAAGAATTATTAAGAACGTAGTGGAGTAGTTAAACACTAGTATAGAGGTATGTTATGAGCTCCGAATCCGGACATAAAAAAAGCTCAAACGTTATGAACGAACAAGAATTGAAGATAATAATTTCGGGCGGGAAACAGTTTGTATAATTATTATTATATAATTAATTTGTAACCCATTTCATAATGTTCAGATCTACCTGGAACAACAGTGTCCCACGATACTGCTAACACAAATTGTTAACCAATTCTAGAGGCACATTCAGATTCAGACGCAGAAGACAGTGTACCTTTAGCTAAACTTGCCAGGTAACTAGATTAACGTTTTATAACCAGATGATTGCCTGTCAAAAAGACGATTATTAAACCAGAAGAAGATACATCTTATGACAGTAAAAATAATCTACCTATGAAAAACTATCACGGGCAACGTTTTATACTGATTCCAGTCTACAATTTAAAGATAAGAATGTGTGTCAGAAGAGAGCTAAGAACAAAAGAGGAAGGACAAAAAAATTTCAAAAGGGAAGGAAACCGTTAGGACGAAATTTTCTGGGATAAGCAAACAAAACATGTTTGTGCTATAAAAGATAAAGGACAGGAAACAATATCTAGAAGAAAAATCTAGCAAAAAAAATTGTTTTCAAAAAATTAATGGACATATCAAAAGCAAACCAGGTCTGCAGAAAAAATGCATGCCGTGCGATAATGATGGGACATACTCAGGGTTTGTTCTATATACAGATTAAATGCAATCTGAAATATGTCAATACATGCTAGAAAAAAGGTCATCTTTTTTCTCTAGCATATATAAGTTTTTTTGGAAATTGACAGCTTTAAAGGAAGTGGAAGATGGGACAATACGGTGGCAGACTGCTTACTCTTAGCAGTTGCAGATCATTACAATATTGTTATCAGAGTTTTCTGTAGTACAATGAAAACACCTGCGTATGAAATTTGACAGACTAGCAGGCTAGAGTGAGTGATTTATAATACCTTAACTGTTGCCTCATTTTAACGCCTGGATATATGCACCATATCAGTCGCGGCCAATATGCCGGATCGTCCTATACGTTCAGTTTTGCATATAAAAAATTTAAAATATAGTGGTGCGTCCAATAAAATGAAACGGCCTATTGTCCGGAAATTACGGTAATATGTCAATTCAGACGTTTAAAACATATTAGCAGTTACATGGCATCATTGGTAAACCAGTTTATTCATTACTTATAGTCCCCATTTAAAAATGACTTGAGGAAAGCGGAAGAAATTAACCATTGGTTCCGACGACATTAAATGAGGAAGATAAAACAAAACAATATACATTGTGCTTCAATTCAACGATAATTTCCCTGTAGTACTATATTAAAGTGTACCATAAGTGAATCTAAAGTATTTTACAGGATGAACTTGAAGGAGTTAAACTATGATTATGAGTACATATATATATTCTTCCGTTTAATAAGAGATGTCCATTGTTTGAAATTCAATCCTGTTGGTTTATATTTCGTATGAAACCAATCTTTGCAAATCTTGATCTACTCGAAAATGCCCACGTTACACTCAGTCAATTCAAGTGCTTCCTTATACAAAATGTACGGTTTCAATATGATAAGGTTTTTCTTGCATACCAGATGGGGATATCTGCAGTTTTTACCAGTGCTGGAAAATCTCATCTTACACCCCCCGTGTAAGACGACTTACGTGCTTACTTGTGACGTAACGTTATAAACAATGTGACGTCACGTTATAAAAAATGTGACGTCACTTTCCCATACATAACATCTAAAGAATGTTTGTTTTTATATCAAAATGCATCATTTCGGTAAGTTTGTTTTTAAATATCTATTTCAAAGTGCAAGACGGTATGCAAGAAAAAGTTTCTTCCATGAGATACTTGGTTCAGATGGAAATATCCGTCACTTCGGGAAACTGTTTCGCGGGAACTCGGCAGAGCCTCGTTCCCGCCAAAACAGTTACCCTCAGTAACGGATATTTCCATCTGAACCTCGTGCTCATATAAGAAACTAATAGGAGTATCAAACTCTTACGTTGACGATTTTCATAACAAGGAAGTTATAGTTATTCTGGTACACCATACAACTGGGTGCAATTCTAAATAACATAAAAATTGAAACAAATCCACTCACATTGAAATACATGTCACCATCACCATGTAACGTATAAGTTTAAGCTTATAATTGCAGTAAATACTGGTAACGTTAACCAAATAAGGCGATTTGTGATGCCGTTGAACGTTGTTTTAGAAGTTGTTTGCCATTTGTTGATAGCGATGTATTACAGTTGTTAAATTAGAATTTTATGAACAAAAATATCATTTTTTATAATAAATGTTCTTTTTGAAAAATGCATCATACCATTAATTTATCATTTTACTTTTACCTAACCATTTTAGCCCATTTTATCAGTTTGAACAAATAATCTGCTGAACAATTAATAATTTTATAAAATGTTATGTATGTCGCTTTAATTAACTTAATTACTAAATTATTCGCTCTCGAGTACCAAAAAAGTATTGACAACTCATATCAATCGCTGTCGACATTCACCCCAGATGGAATTAATAAGAGAGAGAGAGAGAGAGAGAGAGAGAGAGAGAGAGAGAGAGAGAAAGAGAGAGAGAGCACAACCATTACTTGGGCACTGGTTAGAGAAAGAGCTGCAATGTGGAATTATCTGTGTCTTGTCTAGGGACACAACCACCACTTGGGCACTGGGGATCGAACCAAGGAAAACTCCAATCGTGAGGCGAACGCGCTACCACTGAACCAAGGCGGCTCCAAGGTGTCCCTTTAAAACAAAGTTAAAATATGAACGACAATTGAAATGACAATGAAAATCACTTCATATAAATATTTGTTGCTCTATTGTTTCCACTACAAAATGTACATGTAATGTTTTACCGTATCAATAAGGTGGTTTGCGGAGAACGTATTATAAAAAGATGCAATCACAATTCAGTAAACATAAAACGTTGACAGGGATAACGATATGGTCGTATCATATATAAGGGTTTTATCGTTGGTACCGGTTTCCCACATGAACAACGCAAGGTTAGTTATTGTAGGTTTCGGAGGATAGTGGGACCTCGATGTTTGCCTCATCCGAAAGACTGTTAGTAATTTTAGTTGTTCAACCACGGGAATCGAACCCGCTACCTTGAAATTACAAGTCTCGTGCTCTACCGATTGAGCTAACCGGGCTGACATGAAATGGTCCGTAGATCATATGTGCTAAATCCCCCACCGCGCCCACCCAAACTGCAGATGTTCTTATCTAACCTCTTAATCGTTTTATTCCTGTCTGATTAGGTCCAGTAGTGTGTCAGCAGACTTGACATGTAGTACAATAGTGGGACCATAAATTTTATTGATTTGTACAGATAATTGATATTTAAGTTATTTCCTGTTGGTTATATAAACAGTTTTATGTTATTGTGACATTTTACTTTTATTTTTGATTTATAAAGAACCCTTCTGACTGTATGTATTTCTTTTTAAATTAAAAATGCAACCGAAAACTACTTCTAACTATAAAAGAAGCCAATACTAATTTTTTTATGTATTGAGTGTAACATCTAAGTATTTCGTCTCATCTTAGTGAGAATTGGTTTCCTGTAAGAGTAATTACTTGAATGTTTGAAACATTAGTCAATCTAACTTTGAAAGCACAATTCTTCTGTAGTAATTTAAAGTATAAAATGTCTTTTATGTTTCTGTCATAGTAGAAAATTAATTGATAATTATCTAAACCTTTTGAAATAATAACTGTTCAATTATGTTGCATACATCATTATGTTTTATTGGCAATAGTAGTGCCATAATTATGGTACTTTCGCAAAATATTGCAATGAGTAATTGTGTACCAACTCTGTGTTATTTTCTTTTTTTGTAAATGTGTCGTGTCATATTGCAACATATTATTATTATTGTGAAAACTATGTATTGCTGCTATGATCGTGGGCAATAAATGGCTTATTTTGTAATAAAGTACTACATCAATAAAATGATCATTTGTTTATAGTGAAAGTATTTGCTTGAGTTAATCATTTTATAACTTAATTTGATTGGGAAATTACATTCTTAAAAGGTAACTGATCAAATAAAATAACTATATCTTATAAAATTCTTTAAATTTATGTAGAACTAACATCCCTTTTCTACATTATCTTTATATAATGTAAGGGAGTTATACAATAGCTGAATATGATAAATAGAAGCTAGTCTATCAGTGAACAGTCTTGTGATTTGATCCCTGTTGTGAAAATACTTGGCTCCAGACCCCTATGGTGAATATCTCACATTCCTGTTCAATTGTCTGTAACAGGAATGAAGACTAAGTGGAAATAATCCCAAGCCCCGATTGGTATCGGATTGAACAGTTCCTGGCAACACAGCAAGAAATCGATGTCCATATTAGTACAGCATATTAGAATTACTGGCCACAATGTATGAAAGTCATGTCTCGATCGGTCCAAGAAAAAAACATTACCGGTCACAATTCAAGAGACACATGTCCTGATTAATACCTGATATAAAAGTAAATGGCCACAATGCAAGGCACCCATGTCCGATTGGAACCAGATATAAAATTACTGACCACAATGAAAAAACACATGTCCAGTATGATATCTGATATAAAATTTATTAGTCACAATGAAAGAAACCCTGGTCCCAATTGGTACCGGTTGTTAAAAATACTGGAAACCGTGCAAGAAATCTATGTCCAATTTGAAACCGGATATGAAAGTTACTCGGCACTATGAAGGAAACCATTGTCCCGATTAGTACCGGATATGTAAGGTGATGTCCACATTGCAACAAACCCATGTCCCGGATGTTACCGGATATACAAGTTGCCGTCAATAGTGCAATGAGCCCCAGGTTTCTCCAAACATGTACCTCGAATGAGGGCCGTGACATTAAAATCATATACAAGCAATAGTTACTGGCGACAATCATAGAAACCCAGATTGGTACCGGATATAAAAGTTAATAGCTCTAGTGAAAGTACCGGAGATAAAAATTACTGCCAAAAGTGCAAGACGCCCCTTTTGGATTGGTACCGACTATAAAAGTTACCATCCACAATGCAAAAAAACCAATATCCCGATTGGTACCAGATAATAAAATTACTGAACACACTTCATGAAACCCATGTCCATATTGGTATCGGATACATGTATTAAAGTTACTGACCACAGTGCAAGAGACCCTTGTCCCGATGGGTACCAGAGCTATTTACAGGCATTAGTTCAAGAATGTCATGTCCCGGTTGATATCAAATGTAAAAGGTACTGACTACAGTGCAAGAGATCCTTGTCCCGATGGGTACCGGATATAAAAGTTAAAGGTAACAATGCAGGAATGTCATGTCCCGATTGATACTAAATGTAAAAGTTACTGATCACAGCAGATTTCTCCTAACTTCTCTTTGGCAAATGTTGCGATCATAAAAATATTTCCATTTTAATCAAGATATATGGTATTGCAAAAAATATCCTATTGTTGAACTATTCATTTTAAAGTAATTATTTAAAAGCTGAGCAATCAATGTATATCCTAACTACTATCGTTTTGAATATTCAGCAGAAGTCAGGTTAAAATAAAATAAATTCGCGCGATTTCATATAAACTTATTGAAACTTATTCAAATAGTCTAAAAGCAGACGTATATTTCCATTATTTATTGCAATCCTTTGAACAATGAAAGAGGGGTTCGCTGCACAAAAAACCTATGTCATATAAGTTGACCGACTACCTAACCTTTGCTATTGCATTAAGCGACTTTTGTCTAACGCGACCAGCGACCAGTGATTAGAGACCCATTATCGGTCTTTTGTTCGTATAAGGCGACCATTTATGTGCAAACAGATCACTTCTATGGAAACCGACTGCTTTAAAGTTGCATGTAACGTCCCAATTAGACACGGAGGTGTCAAATCTCATAAGGAGTATCGTCTTAACTATGTCCGCAGGTGTTAATTGTCGGGTATTTACCGACCTTCGGTACCTTCATGTACAAACTAATTTGCTATTTTTTGGATATTACCACGTGACATAAGAACGATTGTTATGGATAATAGTTACCGTCTACAATTATGCTTTGTATTAAGAGACCGTTTTATTAAGCGAACGGTTTTGTTCTTCCCTTGGGCGGCCTCTTAATACAAGTTTGACTGTATACATAATTTTTACTGCTTGCACTATTTCTTAATGTTGCTACAAATATACGTATTATCTAAAGTGAGTGAATCGACAACAAATTTAGTACAGCCTCTTTCTATAGGAAACTAATCTTTACTAATCTATTACGAGCGCAATCCTGATAGCACAAACTTCCTTAAAACTGCTAAATGAAATGAATGCAAAACGCTACAGTAACTGTCAAGTTAAAGTGAATTCAATTTCTGAATATTTTAAATTGTAATTCATTCTATAATTTGCCAAGTATATTAGAGAATTAAAGCGGGCGTTTCAAGCTGTTTTGTAAACACAAGATGCAATTATATAATCAATCAGGGACATTTAACAAACAAAATAAAAATAAGAGAGCATGACTAGGTAGTCATTTCTTCTAGATAGTCATAACGTGACTATATGTGTAGCAAAAATATTCTGACGACATTTTCAAAAGAAAATGCATTTAAAAATGTTTTATTGGAATATATAAGAAAGGATACTAAGCGTTATATATCTAAATCTAGTATTCCTCAAGCATTCTAAAAGGATATTGCAGGACAACATTACTTTACAGTTCTCCAAATTATTTTTAAACACTCAAAGCTGTCATAGATATGGCTGGTTTAAACACTCAAAGCTGTCATAGATATGGCTGGTTTGAACACTCAAAGCTGTCATAGGTATGGCTGGTTTAAACACTCTAAGCTGTCATAGATATGGCTGGTTTAAACACTCAAAGCTGTCATAGGTATGGCTGGTTTAAACACTCAAAGCTGTCATAAATATGGCTGGTTTGAGTTTGACTATGTATAAACATTATAAAGGGAAACAACATTTCACTTTGAGATGTTCTATTTAGAGGATCAACATCATTTTAGAATTGTTGACATTCTAACAATTGCTTTAAGTGTAAAAATTGTTTGAACATGTGTTTTATTTTTATCAAAAGCAGCCCCTTTGTGCAGTGGACCAGAACCATTTACTACTTTTAGAAATGAGACAATGCAAGTTTTCCGATGTTCCAACCATTGATTCAAGAGTAGAAGTAGTTAAAACGTTCTTCTGTTTTCAGCAACAGTAGGCCGTACATGCAATTAACTGGGTCAATTTCTATCTTTAGAAAGGAATCAATGTAAGGATGCTACAAAGCAAGTTGGCTGACTTTCCATTAGAAGCCGTTTGAAGATTACTCTATTTGTAGTAACAACGCCCCTAAGTTGCAATGGACCTGAATCATTTCCTATTTTAGAAAGCATTCAATATCAGGATGCTACAGAGCAAGTTTAGTGACTTTCCAAATATTGGTTCATGAGAAATGTTGGTGTTAAGGGTTTTCTTATTTTAATCACATTGGCCCCTATGTGCCATGCATTTCTATTTATTGAAGAAGGTAAATGCAATGATGCTACAAAACAAATTATCCGACAATGCCAAATTTATATCCTTCGACCGTTACGGGGGAATATCAAGTTGTTATCGGCTGAAGAGACTGACCAAAACCAATACTTAAACTAATGCTGAAGATTCGTTCAACGAACGGTCTAATGAGCGTTTCAACTTCAGCTGCAATTGCAGGTGAACTACGGAATCTAAAACTTTACGCTGAAACGTCTGTTTAAGTTCGTTTAACGGATTGTTACCGTATCATATAACATATGTACATACAGTAAACTACGTATATAACGACTCCGGATATAACGAACTCCGGATATAAGGAACACATTTTATCTGCCCGAATGTTTTTCTTTCTTTTCTCTTGATGAAAATGTTTTATAGATATAACGAACTCCGGATATAAGGGACACATTTCAATGGTCCCAATGAGTTCGTTAAAAGCGGAGTTTATTGTATACAGTAGTTTATGTCACTATCATTTAAATGAAAAAAAAGAGTTTCTATTCTACTATAATCACGTTGTGCTCGAGGTCAAACTTTAACTGTTAGAATCATAAGTACACAAACTTCCGATCTGAAAGAGTTGTTTATTGTTTAAAAGTGCACGTTCTTCATTCATAAGCGAAACCACTCCGGACAAGGGAACAAAAGTCTTGACAATGTCCTCTTTACACTGTGTGTCCTTAAACAATATATTATTGCTCATTGTGATAAAGTAATTAATGTCAAGTATATCTTCGATGACCTTCATTTCAACGAATGACCTCATACGTCAATAATAATAACACCAACACATAGTAAAACTGGACAAACTATATAACTATTAAACTACTGTATGCATTGCTTTCCCCATTAATCTTGATAACAGTTTACATCATTTTCCACTGTTCTGAAGCTATGAAATGTTCGATTAACATTCTGCTTTCAAAAAGAAATATTGAGAATAAAATCAGACAATTCAAAGTCCGAAGCTTCGAAACTAGAAACAAGATAGTTTTTATCAGTCACGTGATCATAGCCGACACATACATGTAAGAACTGTGCCAATCAATATGATAATTCATCGTTAACTCAAAATCGCAATGATCGTAAAGGAAGTTAAAATTTACGCCTACCAAAAGATCCGTTTAAGGCATATCTAGATTGTGTTTTAAATCTATATTAAGTACCAGTGACTATTTATGTCGGTCTCCCGGATATTAGTCAAGTGACACAAGCTGCTAAAGAAATTTGCAGAATATCGACTACATTCCTAATTATGCAATAAAACATGCAATACAAATAGTTTGACGCTTGCGAAAATGATTCAAGACGTTGCCTTTACTGCATGTTTATTCACGTCACGTGATCAAATACCAGCTTATCTCTCGGCAGGGATACTATCTATATTCATAGCCAAGACGGCGACAAACATGCAATTGTTTGATTTATGCCTCTTAGTGGTTGTCACTTATTTCCCGGTACTGTTCAGTAGTTACAGATATTTCTTCTCAAGCGAGGGAAGAATGAAATGGGAAAATTTACATTAGAATATCAGATACATGTTACCCAGGAAATCACACGGGAGGACTAAGAGCTGCATAGGCAATATCGTGAGCCAAATGTATGTCGAAGAAACAGCAAAACACTTAAACAAGCCATTCAGCTAGTATCACAAAAGTCTACGACAGTAAGTATTACCTGGCGACCCACGGAGCGAAATGACAGAAATATCGGAAACAAACAATGGTATAAACCTGTAAAGATATATTTCAGTACATTTGTATCTAGTTTATCAAGCAAATCCTTAATGGAAAGGAAAAGATTAATAAGAGAAAAAGTTATGGGTATAATGATATAGTGAGAGATGTGCGCCAAAGAACAATCCACCAAAAACTGAAGTAACAAGCTACGGGTATAATGATATAGTTAGAGATGTGCGCCAATGAACGAAACACATAAAACTGAAGTAACAAGCTATGGGTATAATGATATACTTAGAGATATACGCCAAAGAACCAAACACCAAAAACTGAAGTAAAAGGCTATGGGTATAATGATATAGTTAGAGATGTGCGCCAATGAACGAAACATTAAAAACTGAATTAATAATGATATAGTGAGAGATGTGCGTCAAAGAACGAAATACCAAAAACTGAAGTAACAAAAAAGACACTCAATAAAATGATTAAGAATATATCCAGGAAAAAGATTATATCAGCTGGGTCTCAAATACAAAATACTTCATCGAACAGATTTTTTAAATAAGTCGTTATTTTTTTATAGATCGATGCCATAATTTCATAAGAATATAAACTATTTAAGATGTGTTTGCATGAAATAGATGTTAGGCAGAATATGCCGGTTTAGGAGTTGGAACGCTTGTATATAATAACGTGTTTGGACCAGTGGCTGTGATATACCAATATTGTTTATTATTTTTCAAAAGCTCTAAGAATACCATTCCAATTCGCTACCGGTAAATCTGTGTGTATTTTAATGCATAGTGCAATGTCTCAAAACACCATTCTTAGTAGTAAGTACTAATAATTGATGCCGAAAACGCTTTCTCGTCTCCAAAGTATGATAGAAGATATATCTTTTCTATCATATACATTTAGTTGAACTATTCTAAATAATTTTGCGATTTTGCTGAACAATATGAGAAATTAAAAGTCTTGTTCTGGATAAATTGGAGAAATCATGACATGTAATTTGATTATTACAATTTGTTCCAGGTTATACATGTAGATAAAACAGCGATATATTATCGTTTTGAGTATGTGTACATACAATTTTACATTTTTAATATCGTTTTTGATATATCATTAGTGATATACATTTATGTGCATGTATCATAAACAAACGACTGTCAAATTGAAAACAAGACATTTTTAAAGAATTTTGCTCCTCTGCATATTACGTATAGACACACGAATGTTTATGGGAGCAAAATTGTCTACAAACATAACATAAGAAATATTGTTGTTGCAAACATTTCTAGGCTAATCAAGAGAAAACCAAAAATACCGTGCTTAAATTGTTAAATAACAAACAGCTTTGTGTGCCTTTTACGTTTGAATTTTTATTTAGCGTCACACCATCCTGACTTCCAACCAGAGCAGTTGCAAAATACGGAAACCATATTGTTTGTAACCACTTCAGTCGACATTAAACTTAAAGTTACATGTATAAAGTTACTTACGCTTGTGAACGATGCATTCAATCAAAATACATATCCGTTTCAGTCTGAATTCATATCACTTTGTTTTACATGACTTCATGTTGATGTTTTTGAGCAGTTCATAAACATGTTTTTAGCGAAATCATAAGAAATAGTAGAAAATAACTTCACTTCCGGCAAATTATTTCAATATTTTAAACTTCCTTTTATACAATAAATATCATCGCTATGCGCATGTGCAAGCTGATATTGTTACGTTGTATGTATTTCCTGGAAACACTTAATCATAACCCATTAATAGAAAATAACCACAACAAGTATATAATGATATATTCTTTCAATCGCGCTAGTGTCTCATTAAATACATGTACATGTATATATATATTGTATATCAGACGACAAATACCGTGTCACCTGCTTATCAGGTTGTTAACCTTTTGGGTCACAGTTCTACAAAACATCCCTGTTTAAAGAAATAGATTTGCAAAAATAAGAAATCGGAAAATCCCGGATTAAATTGGTTCAGATCTGTATCATTGACCTCGTTGCTACTTGAGAATAGACGGTGAAATATTTGAAGTGTGTGTGTGAATGTCGGCCTCTTAACCTCATGACTAACGTATCAGTCATATTAAAATAAAAAGTACAAGGAGAGGAGATATTAACAATTATTAGTAATTGAGTTTATTCATCAAAATTTGAGTTTTTAGCTCATCCGGCATAAGGTATCAAGGTGAGCTATTAGGATCGCTTATCGTCCGGCGTCCGTCGTACGCCGAATGTTGTATGCATACGTCGTACGTCCGTTCATAATGTCCTTCAAACGATATCTCCTCACAAACCACTAGATCAATGTTGATGAAACTTGGCAGGGATGTTCCTTGCATAAACCTTTATCTAAGTCGTTCAAGTAGTTCCATTCCATGCAGAACTCATGCAGAAAGGAAAAACTTCCTCTCAAAAACCGCAAGGCCCCAGAGCATTTGGTATGTAGCATTGTATGTGTTGAAATTATGACCTCCGGAGCAAAATTTAACCGGCCATTTGATAGATTTTATTTTACATAGACGTATACTGGTGATATGATAAACTTTAAAAAAGTTCTTCTCTTACACCACTTGGTCTAGAGCTTTGATATTAGCATGTAACATTGCTTACTCGGATTCTACCGAAATTGTTCAAATTATGAACGCCGAGTCAAAATTGAAGCGAACCGGGGGTAACTTGATTTTACATATGTTTATATAAAAAAAATCCACAAGGCCTAGAGCTTAGATACTAGTACATGTAGTTTGAATGTGGCAGTCCCTTTAGTCCTCTATAGGAAGTTATAGGTTCATGTTAGCAATTATAAACCTTTGATATCTCTATAGGAAGTTATAGGTTCATGTTAGCAATTATAAACCTTTGATATCTCTATAGGAAGTTTTAGGTTCATGTTAGCAATTATAAACCTTTGATATCTCTATAGGAAGTTATAGGTTCATGTTAGCAATTATAAACCTTTGATATCTCTATAGGAAGATATAGGTTCATGTTAGCAATTATAAACCTTTGATATCTCTATAGAAAGTTATAGGTTCATGTTAGCAATTATAAACGTTTGATATCTCTATAGGAAGTTATAGGTTCATGTTAGCAATTATAAACCTTTGATATCTCTATAAATAATAAATTAAATTTAACAAAGTTTTGCAATGTTACTAACTCTGTGTATACATCTAAATTTATTTATTGACTCGTTAATTGTGTGCTATTTAATGCAAATGCATAAAATTATGAATTTGAAGCTTGACAAAACATTGGAGTTAATCAATTCATTACGGGTATGTAATTATGCCTCCTGTGTCTGCAAAATACACTGCTTGGCTATGTCCTTTAAAGGTTGACCTATTCATGATTTAATTACCAATGATGAATATTGGGGCCCATCCTTTGATGGCAACTTGAAGATATATGAAAGATAGTATAATATAATTTGATATTTTATACATCGCTTCTTTTTCGCAATACACGGCCCGTTTTGATTGATTTTGATATTTGCTTGTTTTCATAAATATCATATTAACAATGAATATATATTTTAATTCGTAATTACGTTGTACTTAATTGTCGAACACTTGAGGATATACAGGCAACCCATGAACAAATTGGCAGTGATGTGCTACAGAATTTACTGTCATACTGTTACTGTTTGCTAAACGTTGCTGTTCTAGTCACTGCACTATCCCATGTGTATCAAGCTTCATTCAAGGCTTGAAGGTTGTGTTGATAATATTGAGAGTTGTACACAATTTTGATTTTATAAGTGCATTACATTGTACTTTTAAAGATATACCAAGATTGTTCAAATCATGACCCCTGCGTGAAAATTGACCTCGCCCGTTGGGTCACTTGAATTTACATAGATTCCTACACTATTTTTCTCTGATACCACAAGGCCTCGTGTTTAGATATTTATCATGTAGTATTCCCTAGTTGATCTCTACCTCGATTGTTCGAATCATGAACCCCAAGTTCCGGGGGTCAATTGATTCTACATAGGCTTATAATTATAGGAAAAACTTTTAAAATCTCTGAAACCAGGAGGCATAGAGCTTATGTATTTAGCATGTACAATGTAGGATTTCTAAGTAGTACTCAACAAACATTGTTCAAATCATGACCCCAGGGGTATAATTGGTCACTTTAGATATTTTTCTATAGCAGATCTTTTACAATCTTCTCTGAAACCACAAAACCTCAAGCTTAGGTATATACAAAACAGTTACCCTTAGGAACTTCAAGGGTTTTTGAAACAGTGTTGTTTCGTAAAGATACCGGCTTTATTGTCCTCTGTTAAGATTCGCCCTCCCATTGAAGTTACTCTTGCGCCAAGATATACGTGTTTTTTTTTCCGAAAAGTGTTCTTGGGAAATTTCGAAATTGTAATCAGAGGTAGGGCTATTATTAATTGGGAGACATTAAATATATTCGGGTAGACGCGCATACTACCAGAGACTGACTAGAAATATGTATGTTGAGAATATATAATTTTTTGCAGTCTCTGAATTTTCCTTGTATAGTCGCTGGGGTCCGTCCGTGTACATTTTGTCTGCGCAATTTCTCACTTAGCCCTGGTCAGATACTAATAGAACTTTACGAGTGATCGGTATCAATCTTGTCTGTGTTATTCTTCCCTCAGATACTCTTTCAATGAATTTCAGTTCTTTGATATTTTCATAGATACCGTATACATAGATTTTTGTCAGAATATATCTCAGCAACCACTGGTTGGAAAGGGAATCTTTTCAGTGGAATTATCATATCAATTCATGTGTCACGACCTGATTATTGATTACCTTCAGTGATAGTTATTGTCATCATTTAAATGAATAAAAAGGACTTTCCGTTCTGTTACAATGACTTTGAGCTAGAGGTTAAACTATAACTGTTAGAATCATAAGTACACAAACATCCGACCTGTAAAAGTTGTTTATTGTTTAAAACCTCACTCATTTCATTTATATTGAAACCAAGGGAAGAAAATCTTGACAATGCCCTCTTTACACTATATCTTATTTGTAATTATGATAACAAAATAATGTCAAGTATGTCTTTGATGACCTTAATTGCAACGAATTACGTCATATGTCAATAATTGTAACACCAACACATAGTTAAACTGGACATACTATATCGGATCTGCTCTATAAAACTTATTGCTATAGAACGTTAAACGCCGAATTAGCCTTATTTACACATTTCTAGTCTGTTCAGTGCAGGCTCTTCTCCTTTGATTAAGTCTAATATCAGGGTATATGGCTGCTAAATTGCATGGTGTTCCAACTACAACCTTACGTTATAGGATCGGTAACATCATTACAGTTGATACTGTCAAGTCTGGATAGAGCCAATGAAAAAAAAAACAGAATTTAAATGTAAATGTTACAATCATGTAAAATATACATGAAATGTATGTTACAAAAATACAATTTTCATTGATCAAACATTTCGCGGTTAAATAGTGTCTTTGTACCGGAACAAAACTTGCATTTCCGGTATTGTATGGTACAATGTATAGCATTTTACAGAATTACAAATAGAACGGGAACAGGTGACGCCATTTTGTAAACTGATAATATACATGCATTTACAAATCATGGGCTCCATGACTAAAACTCGATTTGAACAAGGTTGTGGCAGTCTTATTTTTTAAATACGATGTTTTTAATTATTTAACAGAAAATGTAAGTGTATTGTTACCTAAATGATGTTGTTGTTTTGGAGTTTGTTTGTTAAATTGACGGGAACTGGTAACGCTAGAATACTTTAGTAGCATAACTTGAGAGATGAAATAATTTATTTAGCGACACTTATTCTAATTGAGAGATAATAAGTTAAATTGATATTTTACAAGGTAAATAAAATGCTGTTCTGGTTAACATGACATTTTGATGAAAGCAGAGATAGAGACACAAGAGTCATGTAAAGTCTACTTTCACTTTCTACATTATGACATTAGCCGAATAGGTGTATGTCTGAACTCTCTTCGTCATAACTGCAATCTAAAATCTGGGAAAAAAATCTTAGTTTCTGCATCGAACTTCTCTGTGTAATATGCTATGTAATATTATTGGTTTTTTCGCTAATTTGTGTCATGGAAGACAATTGTAAAATAGGCCTATGTCTCTGTGCCTTCCATTCATTTTTATTTGAAATACTCCTGATAAACAATTTCGTTAGGCAAGTGGCGAGACAATTTGTATTGCGATACAGAAGAGGGATACACAAGTCGGTTTGCGAAACACCTGTTGTTTCTAAATTAATAATGCAGCTATCCGTAGGTATCAGTTTCATCACCAATATGTTTTAGACGACACATACGGTAAAGCTTTGATAACTCCAGCGTTTTTTTTTCCTTTAAAAACTGGTACTGGTATCCTACATGTTAACCGGACGTTCAATTATCCGGACAATTTCGATCTGCACGTAATTAAACAGTTATCTTTTACAGATCATGTAAACGCTTTCCGTGTCTATGACAGTGTAGTCAACTTATCACTTAGGTGAACAACATCAATACATTTGATATATATGTACCGCACTTGCCTTATGTTTTGATTGCAAACGGTCATTGTCACGGGGGGGACTTAATATATCAATGCACATGCGCAAATGTATAGCGATATTAACATTCCTTTTCAACACTAGTTTCTTTTAAATTTTAACATTTGGGAATGGGGAAAGCCTTGCAAACTGTAAAGTTAATACTTAAATCTTAAAAAATAGATAGTCTTCGTTAAATTCATACTGAAAGCATTAAATTACACTTTTAGTACATTAAAACCTAAATCAATGCAACCATGACGGACTTCGGTTCAGGATTAATGCTATAAATAGTAACCAGTTGCTTTTTACCGGGAATGCCACTTGTTTACTTATAGCTGTACAGAGCATAATGTGAGAAAATCAACCAGAAAGATAACAATCTGATGCAATAACAGATTTTTTACACAAATAAACAATTGTCCGGACAATTGAACGGACTTTGCATCTTTGGGGGACGTTTGACGGGTTATTGTTTTACTCGCATTTAACTAGAAAGGATATTTTGTGACCTCTGCAAAGTATACGGATACGTACAGAAGTTTGTTGTGTGAAAATTTCATGTTTCTATCTGCAATATTGGCAGAATAATTTAGAAAAAAGCCCCATTTCTGTCCGATAAATTGAAAGAAACCAGTAAGTAGATAAAATATGAAGTTTTGGATTTTTGTCATGCTTTATCATCAAAAGTTCCTCAGACTCATAATTTTCATCTCAACATTCTCATACATAATTTTCTTTATTTTCTTCTTATTCGGCTGTAATTACATATATGATCGAAGACGATTAGATTGTGCTAATAATATTTTTTAAACTTTGGCCACTGGACGGCCGATTAATTGATAATAAACAATCAATTAACAATAACAGTTTTTCTTATGACGTGTCAAATTAATGACGTGGCAGCGGAGCTGAGAAAAATCTGATAATCAGTGACCTCGAGTTGCCGCAGGTAATTTTAGTAAGAGATCTATCTGGCAAGACCACAGGTGTTCCTCGAGTTATCCCGGGTTCTCGAGTTATCGATGCTTGAGTTATCCATAGTGATTTCTGGTTAAACATGTAGGTAAAATTGCCAGGACCGACAGGAGTCGTTGAGTTATCCAGGGTTCTCGAGTTATCGATGCTCAAGTTAACCAAGTTTTACTGTAAATGTGACAAAGTAATAGCATTCCGGCAGATCGTATTTACACAATTATTTGAACTGTTTACCGGTACTTAAATTTTTATTTCTGAAATAAGTGTGTCATACGAAATTAATTATTTTTAAACGTGTCTGACTTTTAAGTTTCTCACGTTTATTATTTTCATTATTTGAATTTTTGAGATATAGATTATGCGAAACTATTGAATGCTAGTTTTACCATACGTTTACGAAGATGAGGCATTGTGGATATACTTCAAACAAACGCACTGATGTTTAGATATGTTAGTTAGATATTAGATCTTATTTTATGCTAACTAATGATATACTGTGTTATATCAGTGAAATATAGAATGATCATATAGATTTCATATCAGTCACAGTGTGGGTGATATAGGTCTGTCGGAACTTCTTTTTTAAGTAGTGCATATACATAATTTTGTTTTTGCTTTAATATCTAGCATAAAATAAGATGAAAATTTGTTTGTTTTAAGTGGATATGGAATATATCTCAACTCAAAGTGATACAATTTTCACATTTTAACTCGCGCTATGTGATCGTGAAAATATTACAATTGTATCGCTTCTCGGTGAGATAAATTCCATATCCACTCAAAACAAACAAATATGCTCTTTATGTTAAGTAAAACATGGTTCATTTTAGTAAATAATTACTGCAAAATTCAAATTTTATGGTTCGCAAATCAGGCAAATTACAAGGGCACGCAAATATCTGTGTCTAAATCTTATCACAAGTTCGCAATCTCGAAAGTTAAGATGTTTGACGGTCAATTTCAGCTTGCCATTGAATGCCCTCAGAAAGGGCATTATTCTTGTGACAATGCTACAGTTTGTGTGAAAGCCATATTTCTTATTGTTCCTTTCTCAAGTTTCAAGTATCAAAGAAATGCACCAGGTGTACAATACTTGGGTATCAAAATCAAAGCTTAAAGTGGCACTTTCGTCTCAAAACATAGAAAATTTATAGAATACAGTTATTCCAAAAAGTGCCTGTAGTGACTACATGTACCTGTCCAGTCAGGCAAAATTTTAACCGGTCAAGCAATTTATTGCTGCGGTCGTACCGAATGTCAGTCACTTAATTGCCCTTTACACAAAAGTTCTTTTGCTCGGTCAGGCAAAATTTTAGCCGGTCAGGCGAAGTTTTGTGTTTGTCTGACTGAAGGTAAGGCACTGTTGAAAAACTTTTCGGGAAGACTGAGAATTGTGTCTCACACTGTAGGCTTTTGTTGTTTCAACTGTGTTAAGGAATAAAGGATAATGTTCGAATTGAAGAGGAGGGAACATTATCTTTTGCTAGGCTATTGCTGTTTATCCATTAGGCTTTTGCTGTTTCAACTGTGTTAAGGAATAAAGGATAATGTTCCCTCCTCTTCAATTCGAACTTTTAGTTAGGTAACGTTACTAATTGTTTTGCGGGGCTGAATGCCTGTTTCAACCACAGTTCAGTTATTTTTACAGGCGGCAATTAACCTAACTCTCATTCAATTTTCTTGGAGGAAGCTATTCTATACATTGTAACCACTTCCTGCATGTACTGCTGGGAAACTTTTTCACTTAAAGAGACTTAGTTGGTAGCAGGGCTCAAACACATGACACTCGATCAATGAGAGGTTACACTGATTTCAAGTCAGTCTTACCACTCGACTATGGAGGCAGAGTAAACTTTCAGTTTAATATGGAATGCTGCATTTTCTAAAGATGACAGATTTGGCGCTGATTTTAATGCCGCGAATCAGTATTACATTTTGCTATTCTGTGACCTTTAAACATTCATGGTCTCTTGAGCTTAGATATTTAGCATTGCTTTATTAACATAAATTTATAGGGAATCTCCCCGGGAGTCACAGGTGTAAGTAGCTTAGCTGGGACCCAAACACTGCATCTTAAAATTAAAAAATAAAAATGGCCTATAATGTAGGGTGTATCATGACTCCTGGAGCAAAACTGACCCCGACCGGGGACTCAATTTATTTTACATAACTGATTTCTATAGGAAATATTTGAACATT
>JAFMSR010000009.1:44437696-44456190 GCA_022818135.1 Saxidomus purpurata | reverse complement strand
TCTGTATGTATTTTGTGTAGCCAATCAACCTTTGACAAAAGTTTGAAAAGGTTATTTCTCATGTTTTTTTTCTCAATCTTCGTGCTCTAAGATTATCGTATAGTACAGCTGAAGTCATCTGCTGTTATTTAGGCCTTTCACATATTCATTCTGCAGTGTGACTATCCATTCATGACCCCAAACAAGTTATCTTTCACACCATTTTACTGTATTATTTTTTTCAACACGAAAAGTCATAATATATTGACTCCTCATTTTCATACACTCAAGCACATCATGTAACTAAAAAAGGTTTAGTTCAACTCAAACAGGAGTTTTCGATATTTCAATGAAACCAATTTGCCTTCTGTTTATAATCTGTGACTATCAAAAGATGCAATCTTTGCTGAAAGTTCATCCCGAAAGTCTCCAGTGTTTTCACAAAAATATATCATGTCATTACATCAGCAATGTTGTGATCTGTAGAAAAAATTATTATCTGATGAAAATAATTGTTTATACATTTGTTTACATACCGTATACATTTATATTCAAAATCTTGAGCAATCTGAAGGCCCTGATACATCTTTAAGTGTGATTTAATTAGTTGGCACAAAAATCTTATCAAACATATTTTTTATTCATTTCACTAATTTACAATTTCTTAGAAGTATGTAGTAGTTTCACAAAAAAAATGGCAATCAAATAACAAAACAGTAAAAAGTCTTCAAGTGGTTTGAAATTCTCTTAAATTAAAAGTTTGAGGTGCTCACAAGACCTGGGTGGTTTCCTTCTCATTGAAGGCAGCAACTTATTCGTTTTTGTTGTACATTGCCGTCAGTGACATAGGAATGCCCAGCTTGAGCCTCATATCTATGGTCTGAAAAAAAAAATCAGTCTAACAGAAATTTATCTTATGAATCAAACATTTGATAATAATATAGATTTCATAATCATTATGTGCACATTAACAAACTTAGTGACCCAAGCCAATCAGTGTAGTGTTTTATGACCATTATAATTGCCAGGGGCAATACTGTCCTGTAGAAAAATGCAGCTTATCAAAACATTGCACAATATTGCATGATATTATGTAATGCGGCCACATGGGTCATGATATAGTGATGGATTAGCTTTAAAATTTGTCTCCGATTTATAAAAGTTTGTAACTAAACTTCAAATATATTTGCCAAAAAAAAAAAAAAAAATGAAGATATGTAGTGTTAAACTATTAGTTTTAAAGGTGGCAAGTAAATAGTTGATAGATTGTAGTAAATGTATTAAAATGAACATTAATTTTACAAATTTGCAACAGCCTGATAAAAAGGTATACCTGTGCACTTCTCTTCTATAAACATTTTTTTTTTCATTTCAGACTTTTGTAGTGATACATACTCTTAACTTTATTAACCAAGTAAAAGTACCAGTTATGAAATATAGATAGTAATTTACAAAGAACTTAAAATCTTTTTAAACGTTCAACTGATTGGTAAGAATAAAATGATAAAGGAAATCTGCATTTTGTGTTTTATGGATTGATCAGTGTTTCAGTTTGTGACCTGTAAAATGTAATGAGGTCAAGTTTACGGACAGATGAACAATAGACAAACCAACATCATGACATAAGCTCAGCTGGACAAAGGACTTTGTCCAGTGAAGCTACATTATGTTGGTGATATTTTTATGCTTTAGCAAAATTCTAAATTAACCCTTGCACTGCTGAGCAATAATTGATCCTGCCTTTGTGACTGATCAACCTGCTTATCCATCCAGGTTGATCATGATCTGCACTCTCCACTATTCAGTTCTTTTATCCCTTTGAACAAATTATATTATTGTCCACTAATCTTATAGAATATAAGAATTTGCGTGAATACATTGTGCATGTTTTTGTTTGCAATAGCAAACCAGCCCAAGTTATCAAAACTGTGAACAAGACGATCAAGATGGCCTTATATGAGGCTTGTTCAAATATAAATGCATCTAGAACGTTATTTAGGAGGAAATCAAGATTATTGGGTAGATAAACAAGTTCGCTTTACATTGATACCACACCCATTAAAATCCGTTCACTTTAGCTGTGTCTATCGCTCGCTAAACATTACCTACTCGTGTATACTAATACAAAAATGGTTGGAAGAAGGTCAGCGTACGCCGTTGAAATACGGTCCTATATTAAGAATCGTTGTATTCTTGGCATAGGGTGTAAAGACATTTTTGATGAAATATGTTCTGTTTATGGGCATAATAAAATGTCTTTTTCGACAGTTATACGTTGGTTTAAGAAATTCAAATGTGGGTTAGTTTCAACAGAAGATGCACCACATGGCCGCCGGCCGAAAACAGCAACGTCTGCCAAGATGGTTGCTAGAGCGAAAGAAATAGTTGCTAATGATGCAAATACACCGCTAGGCAAAAAGCTAGTATGGTTGGCATCTCATTAGGAGCAGCTCCTGCAATTCTGAAACTTAACTTGAAAATAAGAAAGATATGTGCTAGATGGATTCCCCATCTGTTGACAGATGAGCAGAAAACGGCACGCGTGCAATGCGCGAAAATTTGCTTAAACAGTTTCAAAATTACAATGCACGGTATTGGGCAAATGTCGTTACATGTATTGGTGACGAGACATGGGTTCACTTTGTTCAGCCCAAACGAAAGATTCAGAACAAAATATGGGCAACAAAGTCTGGCAAAAGACCATGCATTGCAAAGCGGACCATGAATGTCGCGAAGTTTTACAAGACTAAAGTTCTTCAAAAATCGAACACCTGCAACTGGTTTGGCCAATTTCAGATTGCTACATGACAATGCGTCATCGCACAAGGCGTCTATTGTACAAGACTTTCTGAAGCAGCAAAAGGTTGTTATGCTCCCTCACCCTCCGTATTCGCCTGATCTTGCCCCGTGTGTCTTCTTTCTGTTCCCAAGGCTCAAAAAATACCTTTCTGGTCGAAAATTTGTCCAGCGCAAGCACCTCGGTTCTGCAATAGTCCACTGTCTTCATAGTATACATAGACAAGACTATAAAAATGCCTTCAAGGACTGGATTAGAAGACTGAAACTTTGCATATCTGTTGGAGGTGAATACTTCGAGTGGACAAAATAATTGAATCTGGGTTTCATGATTTTGACAAGCTTGGTAAAGGTACACAAGGCAATGCTACGCACCATAATTATATATCGAAGCTCTACGCCATGAAGATTTTCCTCTTCCGGTATATTAAACCGATGTTAAATCAACTGACCCCGAAGCAAGGTCAATTTTGACACAGGGGTCTTGATAAAAAATCAACTAGGCAATGCTACCTGTCAAATATCTATAAACTCTAAGCCTTGTTAATTTCAGACTAGAAAATGTTCAAATATTTCCTATAGAAATCAGTTATGTAAAATAAATTGAGTCCCCGGTCGGGGTCAGTTTTGCTCCAGGAGTCATGATACACCCTACATTATAGGCCATTTTTATTTTTTAATTTTTAATTTTAAGATGCAGTGTTTGGGTCCCAGCTAAGCTACTTACACCTGTGACTCCCGGGGAGATTCCCTATAAATTTATGTTAATAAAGCAATGCTAAATAT
Source organism: Saxidomus purpurata (assembly GCA_022818135.1). Classification (NCBI taxonomy): domain Eukaryota; kingdom Metazoa; phylum Mollusca; class Bivalvia; order Venerida; family Veneridae; genus Saxidomus; species Saxidomus purpurata. The sequence goes on along the minus strand of JAFMSR010000009.1, from coordinate 44,452,629 downwards.
CTAAGCTCAAGAGACCATGAATGTTTAAAGGTCACAGAATAGCAAAATGTAATACTGATGCGCGGCATTAAAATCAGCGCCAAATCTGTCATCTTTAGAAAATGCAGCATTCCATATTAAACTGAAAGTTTACTCTGCCTCCATAGTCGAGTGGTAAGACTGACTTGAAATCAGTGTAACCTCTCATTGATCGAGTGTCATGTGTTTGAGCCCTGCTACCAACTAAGTCTCTTTAAGTGAAAAAGTTTCCCAGCAGTACATGCAGGAAGTGGTTACAATGTATAGAATAGCTTCCTCCAAGAAAATTGAATGAGAGTTAGGTAAATTGCCGCCTGTAAAAATAACTGAACTGTGGTTGAAACAGGCATTCAGCCCCGCAAAACAATTAGTACCGTTACCTAACTAAAAGTTCGAATTGAAGAGGAGGGAACATTATCCTTTATTCCTTAACACAGTTGAAACAGCAAAAGCCTAATGGATAAACCGCAATAGCCTAGCAAAAGATAATGTTCCCTCCTCTTCAATTCGAACATTATCCTTTATTCCTTAACACAGTTGAAACAACAAAAGCCTACAGTGTGAGACACAATTCTCAGTCTTCCCGAAAAGTTTTTCAACAGTGCCTTACCTTCAGTCAGACAAACACAAAACTTTGCCTGACCGGCTAACATTTTGCCTGACCGAGCAAAAGAACTTTTGTGTAAAGGGCAATTAAGTGACTGACATTCGGTACGACCGCAGCAAAAAATTGCTTGACCGGTTAAAATTTTGCCTGACTGGACAGGTACATGTAGTCACTACAGGCACTTTTTGGAATAACTGTATTCTATAAATTTTCTATGTTTTGAGACGAAAGTGTCACTTTCAGCTTTGATTTTGATACCCAAGTATTGTACACCTGGTGCATTTCTTTGATACATTTACTTGAAACTTGAGAAAGGAACAATAAGAAATATGGCTTTCACACAAACTGTAGCATTGTCACAAGAATAATGCCCTTTCTGAGGGCATTCAATGGCAAGCTGAAATTGACCGTCAAACATCTTAACTTTCGAGATTGCGAACTTGTGATAAGATTTAGACACAGATATTTGCGTGCCCTTGTAATTTGCCTGATTTGCGAACCATAAAATTTGAATTTTGCAGTAATTATTTACTAAAATGAACCATGTTTTACTTAACATAAAGAGGATATTTGTTTGTTTTGAGTGGATATGGAATTTATCTCACCGAGAAGCGATACAATTGTAATATTTTCACGATCACATAGCGCGAGTTAAAATGTGAAAATTGTATCACTTTGAGTTGAGATATATTCCATATCCACTTAAAACAAACAAATTTTCATCTTATTTTATGCTAGATATTAAAGCAAAAACAAAATTATGTATATGCACTACTTAAAAAAGAAGTTCCGACAGACCTATATCACCCACACGGTGACTGATATGAAATCTATATGATCATTCTATATTTCACTGATATAACACAGTATATCATTAGTTAGCATAAAATAAGATCTAATATCTATCTAACATAACATATCTAAACATCAGTGCGTTTGTTTGAAGTCTATCCACAATGCCTCATCTTCGTAAACGTATGGTAAAACTAGCATTCAATAGTTTCGCATAATCTATATCTCAAAAATTCAAATAATGAAAATAATAAACGTGAGAAACTTAAAAGTCAGACACGTTTAAAAATAATTAATTTCGTATGACACACTTATTTCAGAAACAAAAATTTAAGTACCGGTAAACAGTTCAAATAATTGTGTAAATACGATCTGCCGGAATGCTATTACTTTGTCACATGTACAGTAAAACTTGGTTAACTTGAGCATCGATAACTCGAGAACCCTGGATAACTCAACGACTCCTGTCGGTCCTGGCAATTTTACCTACATGTTTAACCAGAAATCACCATGGATAACTCAAGCATCGATAACTCGAGAACCCGGGATAACTCGAGGAACACCTGTGGTCTTGCCAGATAGATCTCTTACTAAAATTACCTGCGGCAACTCGAGGTCACTGATTATCAGATTTTTCTCAGCTCCGCTGCCACGTCATTAATTTGACACGTCATAAGAAAAACTGTTATTGTTAATTGATTGTTTATTATCAATTAATCGGCCGTCCAGTGGCCAAAGTTTAAAAAATATTATTAGCACAATCTAATCGTCTTCGATCATATATGTAATTACAGCCGCCTATTTCTTATATTGAATAAGAAGAAAATAAAGAAAATTATGTATGAGAGTGTTGAGATGAAAATTATGAGTCTGAGGAACTTTTGATGATAAAGCATGACAAAAATCCAAAACTTCATATTTTATCTACTTACTGGTTTCTTTCAATTTATCGGACAGAAATGGGACTTTTTTCTAAATTATTCTGCCAATATTGCAGATAGAAACATGAAATTTTCACACAACAAGCTTCTGTACGTATCCGTATACTTTGCAGAGGTCACAAAATATGCTTTCTAGTTAAATGCGAGTAAAACAATAACCCGTCAAACGTCCCCCAAAGATGCAAAGTCCGTTCAATTGTCCGGACAATTGTTTATTTGTGTAAAAAATCTGTTATTGCATCAGATTGTTATCTTTCTGGTTGATTTTCTCACATTATGCTCTGTACAAATATAAGTGTAGCAGGGTCGGATTTTACGACATTTCATAGTTTGTTAATATTTAACAATAAGACGCTATTTCCCCCACTTGCTGCCTCCGGTTGTCCCCATTTGTAGCCTTGTTGTGTTCTCATCTAGTGTACGGTAGTTGTTTTTAGCACTTGTTTTAGTCACGTGATATGTTACGTAGCCAGGTGAGCTCGCGCTCAGTTTGTCGCAGTGCAAGTTAATGTGTCAAGCAGTACACATGTAGATCTAGATGTAGCTTGACAACCTTTGTATTTCGTACATGGGACAGAGTAGTTTCTGTGCAGTATACATGTAGTTGGTAAGTAGATTTATTTGTTAGAAGATATTAAACGATGGCTGAAATGATTACATGATTTACTTAGCAATATCTTTATTTGCACGGGTCATTTGTATTTCCCTCGCGTTTGACATGTATTTAAAATGGCGGTCTTTGGTTCTTCTAACGTTAACTTTGCATGTTCTAGCCATATGCATTTGTTCGCAGCAATGCAGCACAGTGAGAGAGATTGACATGTATGTACAGAGTATGGGATTAACTCCACAAGTTCAGTAAGTATTGCAGAAATGAGATAAGATGAATGCTATGTTATGTTACTATTTTTAGAAGGTTTAATCAGCTGTTTTTAGTGTACATGTATAAGTAAACAGATTAGATGGAACCAGTACCTATTGTTTTATGATGGATAGTAAACTGTGATAAATAAATGAATTGAGGTCTGTCTGCAGATATACTTTATTAATAACGTATTTGTTATAATAAGGTTCACATGTATGTTACATGTATATTATCTTGTTTTGTTAAAACTGTATTTTCAGACCCATTTATCTCTGATAGTCAGATGGATTTACTGATTACCATGTCGATGTATTCAACCGAATAAAATGAATAAATATCGAACGAGAACATTTCTTGAGTACATTATTTACTAAAAAGTACCAGGGATTACAAATGGAGCCCCCAGTGTTTGGTTGATTCATCATCACCAGTGTTTGGTTGATTCATCATCACCAGTGTTTGGTTGATTCATCATCACCAGTGTTTGGTTGATTTCGTCATCACCAGTGTTTGGTTGATTCATCATCACCAGTGTTTTGGTTACAGTTTCATCAGAAATCTGGTAGACCAGGAGTTTGGTAATTTAAAAACAGTGAAACAAAAAATGTTTACTGGTATTTTAGTAGAAATTTCTACATCAGTCAGTATATAACATTAACTGAGTTCAGTTTTAAATATTATACACCAGTGGTTCACTAGTGCAACGAGGGAGTATAACGCAATTATACATACAGAAGAATCGTGAAAGGATCGGAGGAGAATAGAAACAGTTTAACAATCGCATTGTGCTAAAGAACCTAATTCAATTAGTTACTTCAACTTAAATGAACAGTGACAATTTATATAGTATTATGTATAACAGTATTTTTTGCTGTTGTTGACAGTTACTTTAACTGTATTAACTGGGTACTATACTGGATATATATTTTTTAAGTGATTCTATCCAGATATTCATAATACGTTGTTGTATGCATTTCTTTTGTGCACATTTTAGCAGGTTTTCAGGTACTGGTTGCTTGACAATAGATTACATCAGTAAAGATTTGTGGTGTAACAGTAATATTGTCATTGTGTTATTTTTTGGAACGACATTGTACTGTATGGAAGATTTTTGGAACGATAGAGAGTAAGTCGCAGCACTTTTCACTATTAACTGGTGTAGGGATTTATTGCATGAATCACTAATTCAGCTTTCTGTCTCTGCGGAAGAGGTAAGACTGTCATATTTCAAAAATACTGTAATTACAGTCAAAATATTGCTTGGCTCTACATTTCAGCCATTATACAGGTTTAAGATATGATGTAGAATATTGCTAGAGCAGGTAACAGAGTAAATACGGTAGTGCAAGAAATAGTTGACCTAGTTTCTGGATATTAAGATCAGTTGGAAGGTGTGTCTCATTTCTTGATAGGTTCCTGTGGTATTTGGTTTATTACATTTTAGACATTGGTCATAAGTGGCAGTAAGTGCACATGTACTTAACCATTAATAAAAAGATGGTAATTTTATTTCAGATGCATTAATTTTAATTAGTGTATTGATGAATATTATTATTCTGGGTAGATAACAACCCTCTTTTTCAGCAAAATTTCACAGGTTGAAAGAAAACAGATTGCAGTTGACAGCATACAGTTGACAGCATACAGTTAACAGCACACAGTTAACAGATAAAGTCAAGTCTCAGGTATTTTTCAGGGGACCAGAGAGTATAAACCTCAGCAGCATACTTGTATGATTATACACATTGTGTATGTCCATCATCTCTGCAGTTCAGTGCAAATACAAATTATTGTGACATTGTCCATAATTGAGACCATGATCTGTATGTCGGGGTGTTTGAAATAAAATATTTCATTCATCACTTATAAAATATATTGTGAACTTTGTCTGTTATTGTGACCAGGCTATGTCTGTAAAGTGTGAATAATATATAGTGAAGAAGCCACAAGTTTCATGAAAACATATAAAGTGAAGAAGCCTCAAGCTTCATACAGGATATGGTATTAAGGTCTATGAACACCTAACAGTGTATATCTTGAAAGGAAAAAGCCTAAAGCTTAACAGCAACACTGACTATTTTGTGGTATTAGACATTGTGAAGTGAATGTGATAATATTGAACTTGTGATTACAGAACAGACTTGAAATTATTATTAAGGTATACTTATACCATTACAGACTTTGAAATAGTTACGTTCAATATTACTACAGAAAACCTTTGACTATAGTTGGTTCATGTATACCTCGAAAACTGAACTTTAATAAATTAAGGTACAAGTACACCTTGAAGAGATTCTGAAATTGTTAAGGTAAATGGATACCTGACATTGAATTTTAATAAATATTTATGTGGTCAGTGTTTAACTGAAAACAAACTGATACTTGAAGTTGAAAGACAGCTAGTGAATTCTTAAGGTTTATGAATACCTTTAACTGAAAATTGAAAGTGAAATTGTTTATTCAGTGAACTGAAAGAGACAGTCGGCTGAATGGTGTTTTGCTCAAATGAACACTTACACCGTCAAAGTGAATTATTGTGATTCAAGTACTTTTGAATAGTGTTTTGTTGAAATAAACACTTAAAAAGTGAAATTATTCAAGTTGTACACAAACTGAAAGTGTGATTGGAAACAGCTGAAAGTAAATAAAATATATTTGTATATTTTATAATTATTAAAAGTGAAAATTACATTGTATTAAAAGTGTGAATGTTTTATCACATAAGAAGAGTGCATCAAATGAGTGACACTGTTGATAATTGCATTAAATGTTAAACTTTTTCTGCAGTGAATTGAAACACTGAGATTATAAAAGACGGTGAAGTTAGTACTACATAAGTCTAACTTGTAGACTTTGACAAAGTGTTGTTATAGTGAAAAGACTTTGAAGTGATATTGCAGACATTCAGGAGTCTATATTATAGAAGGGAAAGATGTCTTTATCTGAAGACGACAAGAAACTGCTTGATGCTTTTCATGCCTTGCATAATCCACCGATTATAAAAACTCCAGATGATTTAGTGTCATATATGAAACACTTTGGAGAAGAGGATAAGGCAACGGTGACTCCAACTAGTCCTGCAGCTGATAAAGGAGCTATCCCCAAACTTGTAACAACAAATCAATTCCCACGAATTTCACAATTCTACGGAGAAACTGGAAAAGGGGAAGTAACTTATCAAACCTGGAAATATGAGATATGTTGTTTAATTCAGGAAAAGTCATATAAGGAGGATCAGATATTGCTAGGTATAAGGAGATCAGTCAAAGGTGAAGCAGCCAATATACTAAGGCGTTTAGGATTGGAAGTGACACTTAAGGACATACTTACAAAATTTGAAAGCACATATGGTGACATCGAAACGCGGGAGTCTATATTAAAAAAATTCTATGCAATTAAACAAGAACCACAAGAATCGCTTGTCATATATTCATCCAGATTGGAAGAAATTTACGCACAAGCTAATGAAATGTATGCTATTCCAGGAGGACATGAAGAAATATTGAAAAGTGTTTTCTATCAAGGACTTCGTCAACCGTTAAAGCAAATGGTTAATTACAAGTACGAGACAACAGTAGATTACGACAAATTTAAAATAGAAGTTAGGAAAATGGAAAATGAACTAGAATCTGCAGAAGTTGAAAAGAAAACAAAATGCCAAGCTGCAAATCAGAAGCCTGAAACATCTGAATTAAATGAAGTGAAACAATTGCTGTTAAAAATGGATGAAAGAATTCAACATTTAGAATTAGAAAAAGAACAGCAAGACAGTCAACGGTACTACACAAGAGGCAGAGGGAATTATAGAGGTCGGGCTGGTTACAGAGACAATTTTCCAAGAGGATACTCAAATTATGGAAACAGAGGCTCACAACGACGAACAAGACCAACAGGATCACAACAGTTTAAGCCGCAGGCATTCAACACTTCAAGATTTCCAAATCCACAGGGGACAAACAGAAGGTGTTATACTTGCAACAAAGAGGGACACATTGCCAGATTTTGTCCGGAGAATTTAAACCAATAAGTGCTTCTGTATCAGGACCATCCAGCGGCACTACCAACAATCAAGGTCCTAAATTAATTGGACAATCCAACGAAACAGATGTAGTTATAAATGACATCCAAAGTAAAGCATTGATTGATACAGGAAGTTGCGTCAGCACCATAAGTCAGAGCTTCTTTGAAAATAACTTTCCACAATCCTCTTTAAAACCAGTATCAGACATCCTAAAAATAGAATGTGCAGATGGAAGTTCTTTACCGTATATTGGTTACATTGAAACGTCGTTGTCCTCAGCTGGCATATCTAAATGTAAAGAACAAGAGTGCCTATTCCTTGTTGTACCAGACACCGCCTACAATAAGCAGATACCAATACTCTTAGGTACAAACATTCTTAATGAATTCATGGATCATTGCAAAGAAACGTTTGGAAACACATTCCTTCAAAAAGCAAGTCTTGATACTTCTTGGTATTTGGCTTTTCGCTGTATAACCATCAGAGACAGAGAACTAAAAAAGAATAAAGACAGATTAGCAATAATTAGATGTGCAGAAACAGCAAAGGTACAGATTAGACCTAATCAATCAATAGATATTCAGGGATACATGGACAAAGAACTTGAATATAGCCCAACCTGTGCCATTATTCAAGAATGTGAAGACACAGTGTTACCAGATTATATAGATATTACACCTGCCGTTGTACAGTATAAATACAGAGAGAATGGACTGGTAACAGTGAATGTATGTAATCTTACTACAAACACAGTCACTGTTTCACCAAAATCGATACTGTGTGAGATACAGCCGGTTTCTATAGATGAAGCGGTCTTCGACAGAATTCAGGATAAGGAGACAAAAGAAGTCTTTGAACAGATACACATCAACTCTAATCTGCCAACAGAACAGAATACAAAAGTACGAACACTTCTGATGAAACATGTGGACATATTCTCACGTAGTGACACCGACATAGGTCAGTGTGATAAAGTAAAGCATAGAATAGATTTAGTGGATGATACACCTTTTAAGCAGAGACACCGCAGGATACCGCCTTCTATGGTCAATGAAGTTAGAAAACATCTGGAACAGCTCTTGGCCAGTGGAGTTATAAGGAAATCTAAATCACCGTTTGCATCCAATATAGTCTTAGTGAGAAAAAAGAACGGCAAGTTAAGATTATGTGTGGATTATAGAATGCTGAACAAGAGAACTGTCAAGGACGCATATGCTCTACCCAGAACAGAAGAAATTTTTGATGTGTTGAATGGTGCAACAATTTTTTCTACTATAGACATGAAAAGTGGATATCACCAGGTAGAAGTCGAAGAGGGACATAAAGAAAGAACTGCCTTTACAGTGGGACCATTAGGATTTTTCGAGTATAATAAGATGCCATTCGGACTTTCTAATTCCCCAGCTACCTACCAACGCCTAATGGAAGATTGTCTTGGTGATCTAAATATGAGAATTTGTATCGTTTATCTAGATGACTTGATTATATATAGCAACAGTTTTGAACAACATCTTGAAAGACTTGACTTGGTACTCACCAGACTGGCACAGTGCAATCTGAAACTATCACCAGACAAATGTTTTTTCATGGAAGAAAAGGTCAAATTTCTTGGTCATGTAGTGAGTAAAAATGGAATTGAAACAGACCCAGATAAAATAGACAAAGTGAAAAACTGGCCGAGGCCATCAAATTCAGACGAGCTACGTTCATTCCTTGCATTCTGTGGTTATTATCGTCGCTACATCAAGGACTTCTCTAAAGTAACCAAACCGTTGTCAGACTTACTTCCACCAACAACAACTAAAAAGAACAAAAGTAAACAGTTAAAAGATTGGAAGTGGGATGAAGAACAAGAAACGACATTCCAGAAACTTAAGGAACTTCTTACCTCACCACCAATTCTAGCATATCCGAACTTTCAAGAACCATTTGAATTACACACAGATGCATCAACTTTAGGACTTGGTTCAGTACTTTACCAGACACAGAATGGACAGAAGAAAGTCATAGCATATGCCAGCCGAAGTTTGTCAAAATCTGAAAAGAATTACTCCGCATTTAAGTTAGAATTTCTAGCTCTCAAATGGTCAGTAACAGAAAAATTTTCCGACTACCTTGTGAACAACTAGTTCAAAGTGTACACAGATAGCAACCCATTAACATATATTTTAACATCAGCAAAGTTGGATGCTACTGGTCAGCGCTGGGCTTCAGCATTAGGACAATTCAACTTCGACCTCATTTACAGATCTGGTATTAGAAACAAAGATGCAGATGGTATGTCACGATATCCACATGAGAAACTGACAGATGAAACAGGAGAACTGGTTAAGATTGAAGACAAAACTGTAAAGACCATTTGCAATTATATTCAAGTGGATGCTTACATTGAAACTATACCGGTTACGTCTATCAATATAGTAGACATAACAGATTGTCCAAGCCAACCATTAGCTCAGATAGAAATGAGACAGATAAGAAGAGCTCAAAGGGAAGACCCAGTGATAGGCAGATGGTATCGATGTGTGCTTGATAACAAATTACCAGATAGAAGGACCATCAGTTCAAAAGAAGATCAAATTATGAGAAAAAACTTTGACCATTTCAAAATGATAAGAGGGATTTTGTATAGGCATATTAAAACTGGAGAGGAAATAGTACAACAATTGGTACTACCTGACATGTACAGAGCTACAGCTTTCAAGGGTTTACACACAGATGTAGGACACCCTGGCAGAGACAGGACCCTATCCTTATTCAGAGAAAGGTTCTTTTGGCCATGTATGTCAGCTGATATTGAAAAGTGGTTTGCGAAATGTGATAGGTGTTTGAAAAGAAAATCTCCAACCAATTCCCGAGCTCCACTAGTAAACATTATAACATCATATCCTTTAGAATTGTTATGTATGGACTACTTAACTCTGGAACCGTCAAAGGGAGGTATAGCCAACATACTTGTGATAACAGATCATTTTACCAAATTTGCACTTGCTATCCCAACTAGAAATCAAACGGCTAAAACTACAGCAGATGCCTTGTATGAAAACTTTCTTGTGAACTATGGAATTCCAACCAAGTTACATTCAGACCAAGGTGCAAATTTTGAATCTGAAATTATCAGTGAACTGTGTAAACTAACGGGAATGCAAAAGTCGCGTACAACACCATACCATCCCATGGGAAATCCAATTCCAGAAAGATTTAACCGCACGCTGCTTAATATGTTGGGTACACTACAACCAGAACAAAAACTTGATTGGAAAAAGTATTTGCCCTCTCTAGTGTATGCATACAATTGTACTAAGCATGAAACGACTAAAATATCTCCGTTTGAGCTTATGTTTGGTAGAAGACCAAAACTGCCTGTAGATTTCCTGTTTGAAACACCGATTACAGAGTCGACTAATCAAACAACGAAAACGTACTTGGAAGAATTAAAGCATAGAATGAAGACAACACAGGATATTGTGAAGAAGGTGACAGAAAAAAACAAGAGCAAGAATGAAAACAGGCTATGATAAAAAGGCAAAGGCTGTGAAATTAGGTACAGGTGACCAAGTATTAGTAAAGATTCTAGCATATGATGGAAAGCATAAAATAGCAGATAAGTTTGAAGAAGAAATTTACACTGTCATTAGTCAGCCAAGAGAAGAAATTCCAGTATTTGAAGTAAGGTCTCCAGATGGTAGAATTAAAAAATTGCATAGAAATCATCTTTTTCCTTTAGGATTCACAGATACTGAAACTTTCAAGGAAAATGAAAGAGTTTTATTGAATAAAGATGAAATACAGGAAATACCACTTCCAAAGCCTAGAAAGACATTGGAGAAGGTAGAAAAAGAGAAAGAAGCAGCTGCTCAAGTTGAGTTAAATAAAGGTGACGTCACAGAAGGAAAAGAATTTGTCAATAGCATCGAGAATGAAGATGAGTCGGGATATGATTATGTAGAATATACATACTATAGTGGGGACGCCCATATTCCTGAGATTGTGGAAGACACAGGAGATTCACATGTGACAGTAGAATTAGAAAATGAAAATGCCAAAGAAACTGATAGTGAAGCAGATGAAATCAAAGAAATTGTTGGAGACGGTAGTGAAAGTGAAAGTATTCTCCACACTGGAGATGAAAATACAGCAAAGAAGAAATACACAGAGACTAAATGTAAAAGTCCATCAGTTACAGACACTGGAACTCAAGCAAGTAAAGGACAGACAGAGGTTAAGAAAAAGAAAGAGACTCCTATACCAAAGTTGAGAAGATCTCAGAGAGAATCTAAAAAACCTACCAGGTTTACAGACTACCACATGTATCAGCTTACCAATAGACCAGTAGACAGTAGACTTGAAGCATTGGATAAACTGATAAATTCTGGTATACTCGATTCACTAAATGCAGATATTACACATAGAATCTTAGAGGCGGTGATGAAGTAATGACATTTGATACAAGGATTTTATCAAGTTTTAACAGTTTTTATTACAATACCTACGATGGATTCTGGGAAAAGTGAAGATCATTATGAAAGTATATCATTCACTTTGAATCAGATATTGAAGTGATAATCACTGTATATACAACCAGTATTTGATGAGAATTTGAATATGAAACAGCTGTTCTCGTGAAAATGCAACATGTTCATAGTATGATGAAACATGTAAATGTTACCTGTTATTGTTCTACAGACAATTTGAGGAAGTAAATTGTGCAAAGGTGAGCTTTATATAGTAAGCTATGTAAAAAGGTGAAACTTTTCACAGATGAGATATCTGTAATGGAGATAGAACAGTGTTTCAGTAGCAATGTTATATATTTTAGATAATTGTGAATTTGAATAATAGTACTTATGTTTATAAGGTTTTAAAGAGTAGTGTTTTTGTCCTTTGTTGGATAAAAGTTTTTTTTTATAGTTTATGATATATTACAATTGTAGGGACACAATTTTCAGGACCAGGGGAGTGTTAGCAGCAATTGATCTTTTGTTTTTCAGGACATTTATAGAACCTTTGTTTCACAGACATAAAGTGGACCTGAAGTTACAGTTTTAGTGTACTTTTTCAGTTTGTTCTTTACAAACCGAGATCATCAGCTGTATACATATGTTGATGATAGATAGTGATGGATGAGATTAATATTACTTGTTATCCACAAGTAAATTGAATGTATTAATGCTATTTGTATTAATAGAAAAGTTATTTTGTAGATATTGAATGAATGACGAGACGTCATTTTCTGGACCAGGGGAGTGTGTAGCAGGGTCGGATTTTACGACATTTCATAGTTTGTTAATATTTAACAATAAGACGCTATTTCCCCCACTTGCTGCCTCCGGTTGTCCCCATTTGTAGCCTTGTTGTGTTCTCATCTAGTGTACGGTAGTTGTTTTTAGCACTTGTTTTAGTCACGTGATATGTTACGTAGCCAGGTGAGCTCGCGCTCAGTTTGTCGCAGTGCAAGTTAATGTGTCAAGCAGTACACATGTAGATCTAGATGTAGCTTGACAACCTTTGTATTTCGTACATGGGACAGAGTAGTTTCTGTGCAGTATACATGTAGTTGGTAAGTAGATTTATTTGTTAGAAGATATTAAATGATGGCTGAAATGATTACATGATTTACTTAGCAATATCTTTATTTGCACGGGTCATTTGTATTTCCCTCGCGTTTGACATGTATTTAAAATGGCGGTCTTTGGTTCTTCTAACGTTAACTTTGCATGTTCTAACCATATGCATTTGTTCGCAGCAATGCAGCACAGTGAGAGATTGACATGTATGTACAGAGTATGGGATTAACTCCACAAGTTCAGTAAGTATTGCAGAAATGAGATAAGATGAATGCTATGTTATGTTACTATTTTTAGAAGGTTTAATCAGCTGTTTTTAGTGTACATGTATAAGTAAACAGATTAGATGGAACCAGTACCTATTGTTTTATGATGGATAGTAAACTGTGATAAATAAATGAATTGAGGTCTGTCTGCAGATATACTTTATTAATAACGTATTTGTTATAATAAGGTTCACATGTATGTTACATGTATATTATCTTGTTTTGTTAAAACTGTATTTTCAGACCCATTTATCTCTGATAGTCAGATGGATTTACTGATTACCATGTCGATGTATTCAACCGAATAAAATGAATAAATATCGAACGAGAACATTTCTTGAGTACATTATTTACTAAAAAGTACCAGGGATTACATAAGTAAACAAGTGGCATTCCCGGTAAAAAGCAACTGGTTACTATTTATAGCATTAATCCTGAACCGAAGTCCGTCATGGTTGCATTGATTTAGGTTTTAATGTACTAAAAGTGTAATTTAATGCTTTCAGTATGAATTTAACGAAGACTATCTATTTTTTAAGATTTAAGTATTAACTTTACAGTTTGCAAGGCTTTCCCCATTCCCAAATGTTAAAATTTAAAAGAAACTAGTGTTGAAAAGGAATGTTAATATCGCTATACATTTGCGCATGTGCATTGATATATTAAGTCCCCCCGTGACAATGACCGTTTGCAATCAAAACATAAGGCAAGTGCGGTACATATATATCAAATGTATTGATGTTGTTCACCTAAGTGATAAGTTGACTACACTGTCATAGACACGGAAAGCGTTTACATGATCTGTAAAAGATAACTGTTTAATTACGTGCAGATCGAAATTGTCCGGATAATTGAACGTCCGGTTAACATGTAGGATACCAGTACCAGTTTTTAAAGGAAAAAAAACGCTGGAGTTATCAAAGCTTTACCGTATGTGTCGTCTAAAACATATTGGTGATGAAACTGATACCTACGGATAGCTGCATTATTAATTTAGAAACTACAGGTGTTTCGCAAACCGACTTGTGTATCCCTCTTCTGTATCGCAATACAAATTTTCTCGCCACTTGCCTAACGAAATTGTTTATCAGGAGTATTTCAAATAAAAATGAATGGAAGGCACAGAGACATAGGCCTATTTTACAATTGTCTTCCATGACACAAATTAGCGAAAAAACCAATAATATTACATAGCATGTCATAATGTAGAAAGTGAAAGTAGACTTTACATGACTCTTGTGTCTCTCTCTCTCTGCTTTCATCAAAATGTCATGTTAACCAGAACAGCATTTTATTTACCTTGTAAAATATCAATTTAACTTATTATCTCTCAATTAGAATAAGTGTCGCTAAATAAATTATTTCATCTCTCAAGTTATGCTACTAAAGTATTCTAGCGTTACCAGTTCCCGTCAATTTAACAAACAAACTCCAAAACAACAACATCATTTAGGTAACAATACACTTACATTTTCTGTTAAATAATTAAAAACATCGTATTTAAAAAATAAGACTGCCACAACCTTGTTCAAATCGAGTTTTAGTCATGGAGCCCATGATTTGTAAATGCATGTATATTATCAGTTTACAAAATGGCGTCACCTGTTCCCGTTCTATTTGTAATTCTGTAAAATGCTATACATTGTACCATACAATACCGGAAATGCAAGTTTTGTTCCGGTACAAAGACACTATTTAACCGCGAAATGTTTGATCAATGAAAATTGTATTTTTGTAACATACATTTCATGTATATTTTACATGATTGTAACATTTACATTTAAATTCTGTTTTTTTTTTCATTGGCTCTATCCAGACTTGACAGTATCAACTGTAATGATGTTACCGATCCTATA
>JAFMSR010000009.1:44407569-44431696 GCA_022818135.1 Saxidomus purpurata | reverse complement strand
TTATGTTCTGCCAGCTGTCTAAGACCGAAGTAAGCAACGTACATTGAACGTGACGCAATTTACGTCATTGGTATTGAAAACAGATTCCGTTAGGGATATGGCTGTCAGAGTGAAGGGAAAAATTTCGAGTGTAAAAAAACTTAAAAAGCAGCACCATTTAAAAATGTCTTCGATCAGTTGAACTACATGTTTTGATTGTGATGCATTTTTAGACACGGGAGAAGGGTCGTAGCGCTTGGTATATTAGTAGATGGGCTGAGTGCGTGCGAACATTGCCAAAAACGGTTGTCTCTGTGTGATTCAAGTTTTAGGTTTAATTATATATATCAAATGTTTCGAATGTGGACTTGAAAGTGCAGTACCAGCAGGGAAAAGGCACTCGACGATAGCAGGTATACATGTTTCATATTAAATATTTTCTGAATTTTTGCGCCATTTATCTATATAAGTAAAATTCCAGTGAATAAAGAACGATTGAAACTTTAAATAAAAACCACTTCTTGTCTGTGGTCATTGATCACAGGTTTAACTGTAATTATAACTTGTGCTACATGTAAATGTTTGGTGCTCCGTATATAACAATCTTTACAAAGTTTTACTGTTCTACAGTTGATGTATTGGACTTATTTTTAATGTGTTTTGTTTCTCTTTCAAAGTAGTTTTGAGAGCTTCATCCCAAAAAACAAAATGTTGAATGCAGAATTGTGAAAAAATATATTAACACCTGAGACAATTTTTAGGTCTATTTCATTTTTCTATAGGACTAAATGCGTCTAAACTTAGTACAAGCATACTTCGAAAAATATGTTTACGTGTCTGTACACTTTATTTCTATCGCTATCTTCGATTTCAACCTATCTCTTCGTCTTTTCTGCACAATAGCAAACGTTTTATCAAAACAAGTTGATCAAAAGTAAACAAAGACAAATTGACAAATTGGTTGGTTTATACGAATTGATTTTAGTTCGATTACGACAAAAGCCCCGGAACACTCGTTACAGATGTCATCGCACTCGCGGGAGAAAGACAGCGAATGTTTCATCATTACAACTGATTTACAGCTGGGAGTACTGAGGCACGTATGGCATCAGTGTCTTTGCCTAAGGGCACACTTCGTGCTAGGGCTAGGATTCGAATCTGGTTGCTATTGGTACATACCATTTATATATATAAGTATTTCATGTTTAAACTTGTAGCTATGCTGAACGCTGGATTGGGTGAGCAACAAGTAAATAATATATTGACAGAGCTCAATCTCCAACAAAACATTGAAGAAGCGTGAAAGAGAGGTTGGAGCGACTGTTGAGGAAACAGCCTATATATCTTGCGAAAGAGCTGTTGTAGATGAACTAGATTCAGAAAGGTACATGCATTTATTATACATACAGTAAACTCCGTATATATCGACTTCGGATATAACGTAACTTCGGATATAACGAACAATTTTTGGGGGCCCGGTTTTTTCCTTTCTTTGTTTAATGTAAAAATATACGGTTATATCGTACTCCGGTTATAAGGAAACTTCGGATATAAGGAACAATATTTTCTGGCCCAACAATGCAAAATTTGCAGTAAAGTAATCGTATATATCGAACTGCAAATATGTTACGGAGAGTTAAAAGAAATCTGTTGATTTTGCATTTTTCTTTTGCCGTCTGCATTGTATTTTTTAAAGAGCACTTGTAGCTATTATTCATAAAGGTAAAATATTACAAATGTGTAACATTTGGTAAACTAGTTAAATGAGAGTACAGACATAATTGCTAAGTACGATATTCAATTGATAATATTTTACGTAAATAATTCTGAGCGTCCGGATGAAACCCCATTTCGGGAAAAAATACCTTGTTAAATATTTCAAGTTATGGCAAGCGAGCTAAAATCAGCTTTGTTGAACCGTATATGTCCCGGAACGTATATATCACACGTGTGTGATATATATATCACACGTGTGTGATATATTCGACCGTAAATATAACACGTGTTTAATGTGACATATTCGTTTGGGCATTTTGACAGTTTACACCGAACGTATATGTCTTTTTCACACGTGTGATATATTCGGTCGAATTTTTCACACGCGTGATATATTCGGTCGAATTCTTCACACGCGTGATATATTCGGTCGAATCTTTCACACGTTTGATATATTCATTCTGGTCATTTTGACAGTTTACACCGAAACTTATTTGTGATACTTTAGTGTATAAAACTACTAATTATACTTTTGTAGGAAGTGGGTGGCAGGGCACCCGTCCCTGGGCCGTTTGCCGGAGCCGTTGTAACAATGTTTAGGAATCCCATAGAATGATAACCCCGGTCATTTTTTTTAAGAATAGTGACCCCCCAGGAACTATCACTGATTTTAGGTGAATTTGAATCGAAGAAACTAAATGTTACACAAAGGATATTGTAGCTGCAGGGAAATAAAAAGAGATACGATTGTTTATTCACAATTTTCAATCCTGTGTTTGACCTTTAACCTCTGAGTGTGACCTTGACCTTAGACCTAGGGACCTGGTTCTTGCACAATACACCCTGTCTTATAATGGTATGAAAATCCTTCAGTACATCCTTCAGTACAAAATCTCATTCTTCAATTTGACCTTTAACCTCAAACTTGACATTGACCGTAGACATAGGGATTTGTTCATCTGTATGACTCTTAGGTAAACATTTATGCATTGTTACATCAATATCCCTTCAAGTATATAGAAGAAATGCTCCGGACAAAGTCATTCTTAATTCGACAAATGACACTCCTTCTCATTGAGGTTAACATTTATGCCAAATATAAACACGATTGCTCCTTGCATGTCAAAGTTATGGTCCGGACAAAATCAGTCTGGACGGACGCACGGGCTCACAGACGCACGGATGCACATACACCGACTGCCAAAAGCGGCGACTATGTCGAGCTCACCGCATGTGGGCTCGACAAAAATGATCGAGGGTCATTACCGTCTTATGGTTACTTTACATTGTTTCACCGGCCATCAAATATATCAAGTTTGATATGTGTTTAATCTGTGATAAATGTATCGTGTTATACAGAAAAAAATGTATAGTGATGTTTTATAATCAATACTGTTCTAAGATAATTTCCTGTTAATAATCACCACTCAAGGGCCACACTAACGCAGTCGATAACTTTCAAGAACACCCGATCGAAATTTGACCAAACATTATTTAATATACAAATTAAAGACATAATACAGACCACACCTTCGAGTGGGAATGTCTAGTTCCCATACAATGTGTTGGGACCGATCGGATCGACTTGTATTGGTTGTGTTAAGCAGAATCTATGCGGCATAACTTAATCAACCATATTTGATTGTTTTAAATATGTTGTTTTTTTTCAAATTGATCAAAATGTGACGTATTCGTTGAAAACTCGAACACCGTCGGGGAAGCAAAATTTGATCGAATTTACGGTAGTTCGAACTTTCCGGAGTGAGCATGTCGGCCATATTGGAGATGGTACTAAAGACCGTTCTGTAAGAACGCCGTTCTGACTAGAGTGAAGTGTACTAAAACCTGTGTAGGGACGTACTCGATTACTTACTATAACTGACTCTGAAGTCGTAGAAAATTCTTAAAACTTATCATGATAGGAAGCTTGGGTTTTGAGTGGAAGTTCTTTTATGTAAATCTTTGATGCCGGTTTCTACTCGTTGACGATGTGGAGGTTACCTGCTGGACTTAACCTTTTCAAATGAAGTAAAACAAAAACAAGCATGTTTATTTCAATTCTTTTATTTTTCATAATTTAGCTACGATACCTTCACCAGGTTGCTCGACGTTAGAACTTTGTACACTATGTTCTGACATAATTGTGTGGTTGACATTGAAAAATCTAGATTTTATATAGCTTTATTGAATATGAAACAATTAACTCATTTTATGACAGGCGAACGATTGCCACAAACATAACCAGAAGTGTTGGCATGCGCGGCAAACAAATACACATATATCCTCGATTATTACCGTGTGACGTCATTTACTCAATCAAGCTGGCACCTGCTCAATTTTCACGAGGTGTGAAAAACATGCGACCGGCTGATTGATCAATTAACGAACGACACTGTTTGAACTTTCCGGAGTCATTCACACTATTTTATTAATGAGCGGACACTAATATCAGTTCGAAAGTTCCGATTATCCGGGTAGTAGAACATATTGAATTTAGAAGGAAAATATTCGGGACCCGAAAATGTGTTCGAATAATCGGGGGTGTTCAAATTATCCGGGTTCGAACTTTCAAGAGTCGACTGTATACGTTCCGGGACATTATACTGTTCAACACAGCTTTCTTCCATTGTATTTGTTTAAGAATTGCCAATGAAAACATGAACCGTCTTTTTTATGTTTTATTAACCCTTGCAATTATTTTACATAGATTTAAGGGTATAGAAACGGATAACAGTTATAAATCTTTATAACTCTTCAAATAGAGGCAGATATATCAAAAGTTGATGGTTCGGGTTTTATTACATTGGACTATAAAAACACTTGTTCGATATATATACATTGTATATAAGGAACTTGTTCGATATATGGATATAAGGAACTCCGAATATAAGGAACACATTTGATAGGTCCCGAGGAGTTCGTTATAAGCGGAGTTTACTGTATACAATATAATTATTTGCTGGAGCATTTGCAATGTGCCTCAATATCTGAAAAGGTTAATATCCTTATATCTCTCTTTCAGAGATATCAATAATTATAGTTCCCAGATACAATCTTGGAGTTCAGTTAAATCATACATCCATGTATCGGGAACCATGCTTGTCTGTCCGTCCGCTGGTTCGTAAGTCTCTCTGAACTCGCGTTCGTCCATCCGTCTGTTGGCAAAAGTTGTCGGGGCTATTTATCGGCAACAAACTTGGTATTCAAAGAAACCTAACAGAAGTGTTTAGCACTATGCTTTGTTGTGAATATCCTCGGTATATTCCGCTCGTGTGATTTGTATTGTGTTATTGCATTTTGCTTTTTGCATATACAGTCAAACCTGTGTTAAAGACCACATCCGAATAAAGACCACACTGCGATAAAGACCACCTGTCAACACAGACTGCTTTGGCTACCTTCCGAGAGTGGTTTTTGTTCACAGGTTTGATTGTTTATCCGCGCTATTTTTCAGTTACCACTGGACAGAATATACTGAAATGTCACAGGAACTATTTGTCCCAAGCTTTTCCTGGTTAACATTGATAAATATATTAAATATACTGTATATAAATACATGTATACTGTTCTTTCTTGCATTTCTCTATATCATGTATATTTTTATAAACATGCAGCTTTCGAACACCTGAGCCCATGGTTTCTACTGACGGTGGCTGGCAAAAGCGTGGTAACGGAAGAAATTATAATAGCTTATCAGGTAATGTGATTAAAAACAGATGTATTGTTCAAATAATTGGCTAATATGTTGCAAGTATTTTATAGGTTTTACCTAAATTGTAATAGAATCTTATCAATTTATTTTCTAAGTTTACCAGAATCGAAGTCAAGGCACATTATGTTTCCCTTCCATCTAATCCGGATGTCGCGGGTTCGTATAATTTCATGGGCATTTGACTGGAACGTTGAAATGCTAATCGTTGTAACATAAACTACGAAAGAGACAAATAGTAATTATTCATACTATGATCTTATATTCTAGGACACGTGATAATGATTGGAATGAAAACACGAAAGTGCCTTACATACGGTGTCGCTAAAAACGATGTAAAATATGTTTAGCAGCTCACAAGGTAGGGAAAGAAGTCAGAAAACACAAATGTAATAAATCTTACACTGGATCAGCTAAAGGAATGGAACCGTATCTGACAATGAAAGGTTTAAAAACATTAAAGAACAAAGGTTTGTTTATTAAGAGACTGATTATGGATGATGATACAACTACCATTGTGCGAGCAAAGAAAGTAATATCTAATGATCTGGAAAAGTCTAGCGATAAAAACCATGTAACCAAAGGCTTTAACTAATGAACTTTACCGGCTGAGAGACAAAAATAAAATGCCAATCAGCATAATCAACTACCTCACGTGTTGTTTCACCATTGCCGTCAGTCAAAACGAAGGAAACCCTGAAGAGTTGAAGAATAATCTTTCCGTCATATTACCACATGCCTACGGTGAACATGAGCACTGTCCTGACACGTGGTGCAAATTTCATGAAAAATGCGAAACGTACAAACATTCGTCCCTGTCTGGAGGAAAAGATCTAACCGATGGACAACGCAGACAAGATATTGCTGTCGTAATTGAGAAATATACAACGGAAGACATGTTGTCAAAAGTTTTCATTTGATTTAGATGACTGTAGATTTGCCAGTTTTGACAAGATGTCTTCCGTTGTATATTTCTCAATTACGTCTTACAAACGATTAATTACAACGCATCTGAATTCCGTATCTGACTGTATTTTATTAAAGGTTAAAATACAGGGATACATTTATTATTTCTTAAATAAATACACAATTTATTAAATAATTTATTGATCCTGATGATGTGAACCAAAGTATATCTATGTTGTATGCTTTCAGGTTAACGCAAGCCATGCTTTATCTCCTGTTAAACCATGCTTTATATCCTGTTAAATACAGAAAAGAGGTTTTTTGTGCGCTTGGTGAAAGAAGAAACAAGAAAGCGTCTCTCCAATAATCTGTAAATTGTAAAAGAAGGCGTTTTGAATTAAAAGAGGAAAGAAAAACAGAAGATATCAAGATGCAGATAACGTAGGGAACGACAAACCAAACCGGAATAGAAACTGATTGAAGTGTTGACGATTCGGCGCTCGAAGAAATTCCGTATCTTCTTCTGCCACCACAAGAAAGACGGGTTAATCTTTCAGACGCGACAGAGATTATATTCGACATTGAGACTACAGGATTTGGTATGTTCACACTTTTTTCAATCTAAGAATAAAGACCAGCAGAATGATCACAATGTACTATTCGTATATTGTAAAACACGTGTGAATAAAGACCACAAGCAAACAAAGACCACATGTGTAACTTCCCAACAGTGGTCTTTGTTCGCAGGTTTGACTGTACACACATTGAGGATATTTTCTTCGTAATGTGTAATCTCTCCACCAGAGCGTATACAATGTTTAATATTGTAAAGTTTGGTAAAATAACATATCAACAGAAAACAATTATATTTTCATGCTAAGTGTGTACATTTAAATATTGTATGCTATATATGATAGTACGTGGAACTAAATACGCATGCCATCCTTTAGTTTGTGTAATCGACTATCTTTGGTATGACGTGGGTTGAACCCGCGACTTCCTAAACTTTATTTAGTTTACAACAATTGCTACACAAGTAACTTATGCTTGGTCATGCTCGTTGGCACATATGGCCGCATTGATGTGGCCTTTACGGCGCAGAAAACGGGAACACTCGGAGAAAACCATATTGACCGGCTTGGTGACCACATAATCATTATACATGCCGACACCAGGTATCGAACCCGGGCCGCAGCGGTGGGAAGCCATCACTCGAACCAATGAGTTAGCTGGACAAACGGCTAACTTCCTTAAGCGAAGCACCATTAGGATATCGAGAACGTTCTGTAAATACTTCTGACACGGATATGTCTTGGAGTGGAATCCATTTTCATGATACAAAACTTCTGAATGATTTTACATACCCAATAATGAAAATACTCATGAAACCTTCTATGATCATTTTGAAGAGCAAATATCAACGGTTTTTACGGCCCTGTAACGGGAAATTGCGAAAGCCGAGAAGGGTTAATTCTCGTACGTACGCGTTTATTTCTCGTACATACGCGTTTATTCTCGTATGTACGCGTTTAATTCTCGTACGTACGCGTTTTATTCTCGTACGTACGCGTTTATTTACTCTTTTTTTGTTTTTTATTTGACCCTTCTCGGCTTTCGTAGGAAATAATTGTCCCGGGAAATAAGTAATTTACATAGTACTGCTTCATCACGTTAGCGCATGCGTATTTCGTACAGCGCCTACTTATTTCCCAGGACAATTATTTCCCGTGATAGATAGATAGATAGGTAGATAGGTAGATAGATAGATGTCTTTTATTACCTCCTCAAGATAGATATATATCTTTTATTACCTCCTCATAGGGAGAGCACATCACATATACAAACATATATACAAAACATATATACAAACATAATATACAAACACATCATTATCAGATACATGCATCTACATTACATATATACAAATATTTAAATGTTCGATACATATTACAGCAGAATTAATTTTATATAGATTAAGATTTATAATTGTGATTTATGGTCGTGTGTGATAAATTAATTCCAAAACACATTTAGTCAAATTGTATAATATATAAACTCATTATAATATAGATATAAAATGTTAAGACAATGTATCACGTATTAAACGCAAAGAAAAAAAAAGCAAAAGAAATGTTGAATAAAAAATGGATTTTAGCTTTTGCTCAGTTTCAGAACAAGGAATAGAATTTTAAATGTCACCAGTAACCATGTTATAACAATGTATTACGAATTACATTTCGTAAAAAAGAACTAACATTTCGTAAAAGCGAAATAACATATTTTGTTATTATGAAATGAGAAAAATGTATCACATGTCACTCTATGGGCACCGTACGTTATTCTACTGCTACTATATTTTTACATTTCAGTAACTGATTGCATTAGGGATGTTCTTTGATTGGCTGGAAAAAATTGGCAACGTACTTTTACATGCCCATAATGCTAGGTTTGATGCACGTATGTTTGTAAATGCATGTATCAAACATGGATACACATAGAGATGTAGTATGATATCAGCATGTGTTGATACAAAGGACCTACTGAACAAAGGGTATTTCCTGGTCGTGGGTATGAAGGTTACAGTCAGTCGGTATTAGTGAAAGTTCTTCTAGGCGTTTCTTACTCGGAACATAACGCAACGGAGGATGTAGAGGCACTGTCGAAACTTGTACGACTGCCAGGCTGAGCAAAGAAGGAAACACTTTTATAGTTCAAAAAGTAATGTACGATGTACAACGTTAAAAAATGTTTCCTGCTACGTATGATGTCCTCATCAGACAATAATGGTTCAGCAAAAGACAAGCATCTCCTGGGTTTGAGCCCTGTTACTGACCGTGTTTCTTTATGTGAGAAAGTCGCCAGTTTCTTACCAAGGATAGGGTGCTAGTACTGCTTCTTCATAGGAACGCCATGATGATTAGCTAAACTGTCCCACGTGTAAAAATAAATAATATACAGTTGAAATTGGCGTTAAACCCTGAAAAACAAACAAACCAAACTATATAATATCTGAACATTTTTATAAGTTTATACCAAATCACAGTTTGCCATACTTTCCAATCAAATGCTCCCATTTCATTAAAAAAAAATTTGTAGTTTCCATATTGACTCAGTATCTCCAATATGAAAATAATTCGCTGACACTCCCTGTAATACAGACCTACAACCAATACTTATTTTAGCTCGACGATTATTATTTTAGCTTATCGAGTCACTCTCGAGTCCGCTTCCTTGAAAGAGCAGTACTGATGTCATATGAGAGGGTACGGTAATGACCTCAGTGGGGCTCGAACCCGCAACCTCTGGGATGAGCGCTTATAATCAATAGAACAATCTTAAATATAGACATCAAAATCACCCAGTTAAAGTTTGCATTTTTTATGAAACTTATTTCTTTTGAATAAAAATATTCTATAGAAACTTTTACAAATTCATCGTTAGAAAAGCTCAATTCATTTTTTCACGACTGTCTTTTTGACATAGATATCGCTAAAGTTTTGCAACAAAGATGCCTTTTATTTGTTCAACAATTTTAAGTCTTTTCTTATCAGGATCGGTCTTATAACTATATGTCTGTTTCATATAATGCATTTTGAATGGAAATATAAAAATTATGGAACTCTAAAGCGAATGGCTAAGCATGATATTCATTTTTACTGGCTATCGTCACGAATAACGGATACGTTTCCCTAGCGTGTGTGGCTGTACCTGTACAGTGTACTACTCCGCTATACAAAGAAGTAGATGCGATGAAATGTGACATCTGGATACACTTTGAGTGTTTGCCTGTTTGCCTGTTTGCCAAACAGTTAAAAGATCGATGTCGATTTTGGTAGTGTCACTAAAATAAAGTGGCTATGTCTGAGGTGCAGGGAAGAGTAATATTACCAGAATAATAAATCATAAAACCATTGGAATACTTGTAGAAATACAATATTGTCTGATTTTCGAGTACTAATATAGTTTGGTTTGTAAACCGTTATTCCTTTTTAAAGTTGTTGAAGTTAACGATTCTATTGCTGCAAGACAATAATTATTTTGCACAAAATAGACATTGTGAATGAAAAACCATATGTTTATGATATAGTCTTTTGTGTGCACAATTAAAATTATTGTATTGTAAATGTTTATCTCTTGTTAGTTAATATTTCGGCTATAAAACTGTTTCCCACCTGTAGGTTATCAAATATCACATACCGCGAGCATTGGTACCCTTCGGGGTGATATTTCAAGTTTTGACATGTGCCGTGTCAATAGCTCCCAAAACGACATAGTCATAATCATTTGATGATTCACATCAACATCTTTCTTCGATTTAACATGAATAACATTATGTTAGCTTTCTGAACAGCTGATATACATTCAAAATACCGCAAGCATAGGTTCCCCCACTCTTTCTTGTGTTTTTTTAGAACATGGGCACTTTGCTGTCACAATCTGTGCTTGAAATATGTGCACAAGATACCATACATTTGATAAAGTTACGAATTTGACTTACTTGTGAAAACTTAATTTCAAAGATATAATACAAAAAGAAGGTTTCCTAGCAGCCATTTGTTCAAGCAACAGAAGTTATCGTTGACATAAGTTATTAGAAAATTAAAGAAAAATCAGTTTTAATCTCCAGTAACTGAATTGAAATGGAAACATTGAAATTATGAGTAAGTCCTAGTGATGGTTCATAGCCACGGAACATACAAAGGTAATTGATTGCTTTATATAATTGCATTGTATACTGTAAATTGGGTTATATTCGCTATGATTTAGTTTTCGCTATTTGCGTGAATTTCGCTATTTGCGTGAATTTCCCATTTCGCTATTTTCGTGAATTTCCCATTTCGCTTATATAACCATGCCCAAGTTGAAGGATTATCACATTATGCTTCGCCCTAAACTCTGTTTTAAAAATTTATCGTATGCATGTTTCTATGTACCTACCACATCTTGGTTACCATAGCAACCACGTACCAACCGAAAAAACAGTCTACCGTACTTTCAGGCTTTTTCGTTATCCACAACTCATCACAACTTTCGCACGTGCGTAAGTAGTAATCGTCTCTGTCAATGAACTTTTCATAATAAACAATATTTTGATACTTCGTACTTTGACAGTGTTGGCACCACACTTGCATATATTAAATTTCAGGACACATGTATTCTATGCTACCAGACATTATGCTCATGGGTGAGTTTTTGTGGTGGGTAGCTCTCTGTCATTTGTCATCATCTTGTTTCTTCAATCTTTGTTGCATCTTCTCTGAAACCACTGGATGACTTATGACCAAACTTCACAGGTATGTTCCTTGGATTATCCTCTATCACAATTGTTAAAAGTCTACAATTATATATAAAATACTGGTTGTTATGGCAAATGAAAGGAACATTTAAATCCTTTTGTAAGAAACATTAAGACCTACAGCCAATATATCTGATGTGATGAATTGTCTAGTGGTTCTCTACCATGATTGTTCAAAGTATACCCCTGTGGTCAAAATTGATGTCTGCGCATCTTCTCCTATATCCACCAAATTTCACAGAAGTGATCGGTGCCAAGCCTATTTGACTCTGTATATCATCGGATTGTTACTGTTCTGTGATATGCATGTTTTTTTTCTTTTCTTTTATTTCTCATATTCATGTACACAAAATCATATAATATCGAGATATCAAAATAATTTATATAGTTGTATAATATATTCAATTTTTTTTTTGCGTTGAAGTGCATGAAATATTTTTTCGTAAATAAGATGTTTTATGCCATTTAGCAGACCTGAGACTTCTGGTTTGTCTTGTAAAAACAATAAAGAATGAACATACGGATTGTCCAATAGCAAACAAATAGCAAAATAAAAAAATCCCAAGCAAATGAAAGAAACCCCGTTTTGTTTCTATTTGAAAACTCGCGTTCAGTTGATATGCTAGGTGATTAAAGGGAAATAAATCAACTTGTTTTTAGTTTCAAGCTTTACCTGCTTATTTGTCCTAATCGACCAACTATCTTCTTTTATTTGGACATGTGTAAACTTATACCTTACTATTCTCTGCTAAAGGGATCTCAAAAACATAAATTATAGTAAAATATATTCGGAAGTATTATAACTTTACCTAAAAGTTTAGTTTATACTAATTTATTTTAGCTCGATTGTAGCTTATCGAGTCACTCTCGAGTCCGCTTCCTGGAAAAAACAGTACTGGTCTCATATGAGGAGGTACAGTCGTTACCTTGGTGGGGCTCGAACCCGCAACCTCCGGGATGAGCGGCAGACACCTAAACCTCTACACCACCGCTCCAAGTTTAGCTATGCAATCAAGTCATATTAGTAAAAGCAGCGTTTAAAAGGTTGCTGCAGTATCGTAAAGCATTCAATAATCTTTGTAAAGTTGTTGTTGTACAATTAATGGGTGGACGCGATTTATTACAGAAATACTCTATATTGATTAACTATGATAAAATGAGGCATTTTTCGATACACGTTTGTTTTTTTTAATTATTGTATTTATTTATCATTTTAAGTTCATATAAGACATTATTTAAGTTTCGAGAATATTACCGACAGAATGTAGGATATGTCCCTTTAAAAGTACATGCAACAGTAAAATAAAGAAATATTGAACATCCAAAAAAGCAGTAAGTAAAACATTCAATTCCTTCAATGCTTTGCCCTTAGTTCGTGTGGTACTTGCCATGCAAAGAATGGGAAAGATGTTTAGGTAAATCAACTGTCTGTTGTATATTAACGTACATAACTGCAATATACTGAAGCGGTCTTTCTTCTGCCAACCCCCCACCAAAAAGATGTTTGTGCTTTTCAAAGTAATGTTTATGCAAGATAGACCTAGGGATTATCACATGTATTCTTTAGTTTAGATCAATGTAAAACACGGTGAATGTGAAAAATACTCAATTAATTTTGCTTAAATTTTACACATATTCGAGTGTAATAATGTCAATTATTTTCAGAATTAAAATAATTTATTTTATTTTTTCGAGAAATTGTCGTCTGCTGTAACCGGTGCGGTATAGTCTATTGCCGTGTTATACAAATGCTGGCTCACGTTTACCTTTACTGGTTTCGAGTTTCATACATTTGACCGAGTGTAAAATGAAAATCTCGTGCAGTTCTCACACAGTTGATTGCATCGCCGACGAATCAGTTTGAATTATTTGAGATCGAACCTAGAGGAAATGCCACGTGGTTGCCGTTAAGTGCAGGTCTTGCTGTTATAATACGTTTTTAGTCGTGGGCGAAAGAATCTTGCCATCCGATGTGGTATGTCTTATTTTTTTTATTTTTTATTTTCCTACGCGGTTTGGATCACAACAGTTTTCCAGACCGGGTACACTTAATTCAGTGTTTCCGCGAGAGCGCGTTTTCTGCGGTTTTGACGCACTCATTTTGTCAATGAAGCAACAGAAATAGCAAAGAGCGTCTTTTATGACGCAATTATAATGTGTATGATCGAATTACTACAAAAACAACATTTCAAAACCTCTCAAAACGCTTCGAAATGCAAGATAAGTTGTTTACAAAATACGCTTCCGGTATGGGATGTGTCTAATTTTGACCCTATTCCGTCGTCGTTGTCGTCTGATTTCGGATCGACCTGCATTTTGTACCATTACGTTTTTGTGTATTGGTTCGTATGATACCGTCATCATAGTATCGTAGGCGCACAACAAGAGATGGTCGAAGAAACTTAACAGGGGAAACAAAAACGTCTTTCTGAGTGATTTTAATGATCATTTTGTAGTAATTTCGATCAGACTGTCACTGTTGAAAGGGGTTTCAGTGTGCCAAATAATATCAAAGTTTAATGTATATGGCTGAATGCACTTATGAAAAAACCTCTTTGTGGACAAAGTTGACTTTTGAGATGCAGTGACAAAATGAATAGCATCCAAAGAGAAACACATGTTGTCTTGCCAACCCTTTGATTACCCACCATTTTGTGATGTATCACGTGCAGTTTTACAGAAGTAAACTGAATAAAACTTCTTTAACATATAGTCATGTCTTTTATTTTTTTAACCATAAAGAGTATGACCCTCGAAATTTCTAAATGACCCCCAAATTCTGATACAGGGAATTAGCACCCAGGGTCTTCCTCCTCCACGAAAGCCGGAAGTTGCAGTATGATTTTAGCTGTTGAGTGCGACGTTAAATCCGAATTAATTGGCACAATACAATCAACCTTATGGGCATATCCCATAACTTTTGAATGACATTAAAAGTTGTTCAAACTATGAATTTTCATTCAGTTTTGTCAAAATCCATGTCTCAGTTACCATTCACAGCTTAATACTTCATAGGTTAGTTGAACATAGTCACTGAATGACACGGGTTTCTATCTCAAAAGTAAAGTTTACACAAATGGTTAAAGGTCAAAATTTGCGGACAGTTGTGTCTCCAGTTTATAACTTTACTCGTGCAAGGGTTGTCCTGATATTCACACATCTATGTGTACAGTCTATGTTGTCCTGATATTCACACATCTATGTGTACAGTCTATGTTGTCCTGATATTTACACATGTATGTGTGCAGACTGTGTTGTTCATAGACAATCGATCCTCCAGCACTTTCAGTCCTTTGATATTAAGACGTGTAAGCGAAAGAGATAGATAAAACTGTTTGGTATTACTTACCTAGAAACCTTTTGAAAAAGCATGTACCGTTTATACATCGAGGAAGAGGTCTGCATGGTGTTTGTAGACCTTTGAGGGGATTTGTGAATCGAGCGAGCGTAGCGAGCAAGGTATTCACAAATCCACTCACTGGTCTATAAACACCATGCAGACCTCTTCCGAGAATGATAACTGACTTACCTACATGTTGCTTTATTTTTAATAGTTCATTTTGGTTCTTCAATGATCGTAAATTGTATTTATAGCAATAAATTTCAATGAAAATAAATGAATGAAAGAAGAGAATTTGCTCAAATTTTCCGTATATATTGAACTATTAAGATTTTCTACTTTCTACGCCGCTGTAAATGTAATTATCGATATATGCAAATTCATAACGCACGAAAAGTGCGTGTTTTTCATGCCCAAAACGCTGTAAATTGTCAAGTCATTCAGACGGTTACAATACGGAAGGCGTTAGACGTCTATGAAGGGAAAAGTAAGATATTTTGCTTTTTATTTCCCCCACTTTGAGGGGGGTATAGTTTGCCTTTGTCCGTCTATACGTATGCACGTTGGTCCCTAAATTCTTGTGACCCTCACTGCTCCTTTACTAATTGACCTAGAGTCACAAAACTTGTTTATTTGGATGAGAAGTTGTGTACCTTGGTTTTAGATTTTATATTGGATTTGAGAAACACCAGATAAATTTGCTAAGTCAAAGTTTATAATTGAAACAAAATACAAAAAATGTAGTCTCTTATTTCATATACCAAATTGTTCAGAAAAGGCAGTTGAAGTGTTCTACAGTAAATATTTGGTTTATAAATGTTTTGTTACCAGTGCATCACTTACTTTGTACTTAAGATCTAGTCTGTATAAAGCAGAGCAGTGAAATTGAAACAAACGATGTCTGTTAAAATATGTGAAAAACTCAAATGAAAGTGAAAGTAGAGCTGTCAAAAATAAAATTAATAAATTGCTAGCATTTAGAATTGAACTAATATTTTTTGTTTTTACCAACTCATAGTAACTAAATTAGTATATTGCACGCTTGATGATAATACATTTAAAAAAATGATATTTTAAATACAGAAGTTTGATGTTTTCTACATATTTAATAACGCTTGGTGCTCAAAGAATGTGCTGTATGAAGCACAAACAACATTTCTAAACCAAACATTTACTACAGAAAACTTCTACTGCTTTGTCTGAACCTTTTGGTGCATGAAATATGCAGTGAGCTTAGAGCATTTGACTTGCAGAGAAATTGTAGGCCGTGGGCCTACGTTTGTCGTTTTCATTCGCTCGACAGCGGGTATAGTAGTAAGCGTACGTCTGTCGTTTTGTCCGTGTGTATGTAAGTCTGTAAGACCTTCCGTCCATTTTCCAGGAGTTGTATTAACAGTCCTGTCACTATATAATACCATAGAGTACGTGTATTGTTCATTTGTTTGCGACATTATTTACCTGGAAGTCATTAATAATATCTGTATAAATCCGTAAAATTAATTTTAAATTTCCGAACAATTCAAATAAACAAATACTAGTACTTGATTTATATACATGTATAATATAAAGTCAGCATAACTTCAGTCTGGTTAAGCGTTGCTTTAAAGTCCCATATGTATTTTAATTACTCTTGTATAGAATAATGAATTTACAGATAGAATAATGAATTTACATATAGAATAATGAATTTACAGATAGAATAATGAATTTACAGATATAATAGTGATAGTTAAAAAGCGTTGTCAGAAAGTGTTTCTTACTTTAGCAATAGAGTTGTAGAAAATACAGTGCTCCATTTATAACAGTTGATAAAAGGTAATGTTAGAAATGGGTTTTAAACAATTTACTGCAAATTTCGCAAGTAAGGTACCTTTCTTGGTAATTATATACATGTGTAAGAGCTACAAGTAAATTTACATTTAAAATGCTAATGGGACTTTAATCTTTTTATTGATATCTATAATGTTATCTTTGATAAAAATGGGTAGTGAGTAATTCTACCACGCTTTGCATGATTTAGAGAGAAAAAACGTGCGTGCTTTATAGCCTGATGCATACTTTTTTACTGCACGATTTATTAATCGTAAGTGTGTACTGATGAGTCATGTCTAAGAAATGGTAGATTCAGGTAAAGGTACTAAACAGGTCTGTATACTCTAATTCTAAGTTGCAAATTGTTAGAGATACAATAAATTGTTTCCCTATATGAAATAGCTCAAGTGCCATAATATCAGCTAATGGAAATCAATCATACGAGAATTTCCTTTTTAGAGCAATGATTAAATCGGAGGTACAATTGTTTAACATTATACGAATGCAGTAAAGTAAAGATTTTAATTAACAACTGTTCTGTTACTGTTTATACTGTGTGTAGGTAGCTATAACAATCGGATCTCCTTTGCTTTCATTCTGCGCAGTCTGCTACATAATGACATTACTGTTTAGATGCACCTGTTCTCGCCGTGTAGTTGCAACTGCAGTCTTTGTCTTCGATTTAATGTTTTTCCAGAGGTCTTTCAACTGCTTGTCACATCTGTTTGTAATACTCAACCTGGATTTTTATCAAAATATGTTCTAAATTCGGAGTACAGAATAAACTTTAAAAATTAGGATAACTGAACCACTAAGGTAACTGAACCACTTCCCAATTATACCTAAATGTCCTCTTAATATTGTTGCCCTCAGTATATACTGATTTGACTGATCTGACATCGTCATTAGATTACTACGCGTTTACACTCCCCACAGTGGTATACTAACCGGTATATCACTCAAAAGTAAAATCTATTTCCTAATTCTACGTTCCTGTTCAGAGCGACGCGAATGTTTGCAGTCTTGTATTAAAAACGTTGCCTCGTCTGCATAACTAAATGTTTTCATCATAGCTTGTTTTGGTTATAAGCAGTGTGTGTTAGATATACATCCCTTTAGTAAAGTAAATAAGGTAAAGTCTGGGGAATATTACAAATGACCGTAACGAAAGTAACATCTAAAAAGTGTGTTTCAACCAATTACTTCTTAATTTGATATTTTTATATCGATACGCAATTTACTTTCTTTGTACACGATATTAAGCAATATTGGCAGAGTGAAGACAACTTGAAGTCTGTGAAGCTTCTTTTATATGTAGAAAACGTAATATTATTTTTTTTAAATGCAGGTTTGTATGACGGCTAACAGTAAATTGGTACCTTTCTCACTTCAAATAATCGATCTAGAATAGTTATGCATAATAAAGCAACAAAAGCAACAACGCTAGTAATTAATTTTAACAAGAAACGTCAGAAAATGTCAGTAACGGCTCGTTACGTCACGCCAATCTTGTATTTTATGTCAACGTTTCTCATGTTTTTCCCACTTTAAAAAAGTTTCAGCGGCACGAAAAGAAGGACGATGACCCCCATTTTTTCATTTGATAAAAATGCTTTTAATTGGTTTAAGATTCCATTGCGACTTTAAAAAGTATTTCTCTCGGGCCGTTTGTTCGCAATTGACGCTTAATGCGTCAACTTTGCAGTTATTTTTGCTTTGAAAATTGTCGCCCCTAAATTGTTCGTTCAATACTTTTTCATATTTTTGAAAAAAAAACTAGATATTTATATTTTTTTCAGATTGATAAATGATTTGACATTCCATTTATGAAAGTTAGATCGTTTCGTTATCTACTTAGACAGAGATATATCGAAAATAACACGGAAATTGACGAAAATACACCTCCCTGCTAGGTGGCGCTTTTACTCAGTTTCAATGGAAATATCACTTCACCGTATTATTTCTACAAAAGTCAATTAGTCACGGGTATCTTAAATCTGCGTTGCCTTTTTAAAAAATGACCCGACTTCTGGGGGAAACCCGCGAGCTACCTTAAGTCAGATTCTGTTTCTGTGTATACTCTGTAAATAGAACAGAAATTATGTATGCATTCTGCCCAGAATTGGTACAGATTCTGTACAGAATTGGCTCGGAGTTGTCGTACAGGATATATGTATCAACATTTCTATCACCGTGTAAACTTTTCGGCGTCATTCCTTTCAATATTACTCGTATCATTTTATTCTCAAAATGCTTTGAAATTGAAAACATTTTCGAGTAGTGTAATGTTGATAATGAAAATTAATGGTAAACGCATATTTTTCTGTTTATTACAAACAAATGTTTATATTACTAATTCAAAAGACGATTAGTCCGCATTTCGCGTAATCTTTTATGACAAATTATGCGTCCATTTAAATTATGGATATTGAAATAGATCATAAACACACTAAAAGAGACACTCTCTACAACTGACGTAAAATCAATTTACTTCAAATCATTAATAATAGAATATTTATTAGTATTATGACTTAACCATAAGGTGTAAGTATAATCGATAAAATCTGTGTTTCAAAAGATGTTGCAGTCCCGTTAACCGTTCATTACGCTAGTTGTTTTTGTACAATTAATGGGTGGATAACGATTTATTACAGAAGGCCTCTATGCTGATTATTTGTGGTAAAATGAAGCACTGTTCGATAAATGTTGTTTTTCAAAAAAGTATCTATCATTTTACATTCATTGAACACATTATTTCTATTTTGAGAATATAGTCTTCTAGATGTAGTGGTTGCATTTAAATTAAGCACCATGCATTCGTTACACATGCATCATACAATCACTTTGTATTAAATCAATCGGTTCTATTTTCCTTTTCGAAATAAAAGTTTGAATTTTTGAAATATATCTTATAATCAAATTTCGAAATGATGGGAAAATAATTGTGTGCACATGAAGAATACCGCTTATAACCTAATCATAATCATGAAATATAAACAGAACATATTAAGGTTAAAGTGTAAAGTGTTAAATATTATTTCATATCATCATATGAGCTGTAAAATGTGGCGTCTTAAGACGTCAATCACGTCATGATCGACTTGATTCATGATACATCGTACACATCGTTTGTTTGATTCCTATGCACATACAAATTAAATATGGCTAACTAAAGTTTTTTTGCATTTAATATTATTAGCTAAAGGGATTATCTGTCTTAATGAACGATATTAATTGATTTCGTTTAATACAAAACAACGATTATTTCAAATTCCCGACGAATTTTTGCTTGGCAATATTAGCCAATGCTTTCCTGGAGATTTTGCCTGTATATACTTCTGGAAAGTCATTTTGAAAAAGATAAAACTTTGGCAATACAGTAAAGATTCCTGGCTTGTCGTTGTGGTATTCTTGAAGAAACGTACGAAGCTGCTGCTCGGAAACCTCTCCTCCTGCTTGCACCCGCACGCATGCGCACAGCACCTGGTAGTAAACGTCATCTGGAACAGGAACGATAACCGCCGCTTCAACACCCGGATATGACTCAATGATGCGCTCCAGGACATCCGGAACCACATTCATTCCACCAGAAACAATTACACTAGATTGTCTACCCTGTACGTAGAGGACACCTTTTTCGTTTAACTTTCCGATATCATTTGTCTTATACCAGCCATCTGGTGTCTTAACAGCCTCTGTCTTCTCCTTGTCATTAAAATATCCTTTAAAAACAGCATCACCTCGTATATAAATTTCTCCATATGTATCAGCAGGCACTATTTCACCGTTATTATCGACTACTTTTAACTCCACCTCAGGACCTTGGAACACGTTTCCACAGCAGTTCTCTTCAAACTGTTCTGACTTTGTTATGATTGCAAACGCGGCTATTTGAAACTCTGTTGCACCGTAAGCTATTAGCATGACTGGAGCCAAATTTCCTACACATTTAGCGATGCTCTTGCTCAATGGTTGGCCACCAGTTGCGAGGGCCATTACTGGCCAATCAAAATTAAGCTCGTGCTGTAAGAAGAAAAATAAAAGCATCTGTAAATGTGGATATTTAGAATGGTAACGTGTTTTCCTCATGCTACTTTATTTAAATAAAAAAGAATCAAACTACTTTTGCGTTTGTTTCATCAGTATTGTTACAGAAAGGATATATGAAAAAACATGCAATAATAAATAATAAAATAATAAATAGAAACAGAAATTTGAATGAAAAATGTAATTGACCGGTGTCGCACAAAAATGAGCCTTCGGACATTTGTTACACTATTCGACAATAATTGATTGCAAACAACATACAATTTAAATTTTTGCTAGCTCTCAGATGTTGGTAAAAAATAAAGTTCTTCAAACTGTATGTGAATAACGTATTTTAGAATAAATGGTCATATAAAAAAGCTCCAGTATAAATTCATGTCACGTATATCTCTAAATTTCAAACAATACGCTACCAAATTCAAAAGCGTTGCAAACGCTTTTGAAATTTCAATATGAACATATAGTGTAGCGATGCGGTGTAACCAACCTTTTCAATCGATTTCTGCAAATTCCTACCTAGACTTTTGCTTATTTTTTCATTCTAGCCTTTAGTTTTATATTTATGAATAAGAAGGTTAATTTTTTTTTTGAAAAATATTTTGTTTCAACGGAAACTGAATGCGAAAAGCTTTAAATGCAAAACCAATTATAAAAACTTATAAAATATTTTCCTGCACAGAAACATACTATTTGCTTCAAAATCCGTAAAGACCATTGCTATGGCAACAGTGATTCGAAATGATTCTTTTTTTTAAATTTGACTATGCCCTATGAAAAAAGCATATATCGAAATAGTACATATTTTTGCAACCAAATTTAAAATTTAATGATGATGGAAGAAAATGATTACCGGAATAATTTACTGCCCTCGTAAATTGAAGTGAGTTTTGACGTCAATTTGTGGTATGTCTCGTCATTTTAGAGTGAACAAAGACGCCCTAGGTTTACTTTTTCAGAATGTTGTAATTTTATATTTACTGGACGTAGATAACTGTTCCAATATCGATATTAAAATATTGTTTATTAAAAATATATAAGAAAGCTAGTTTTCAAGTATTTTGTTTTGGTCCATTTTCCCGTGTCGCTGGTCGTATATAAGATAATGTTTGCTTTTATCCTTGAGCTGTACGTGATAATCTGATTAATAAAACATCGTTAAAGTTGAATATGAACAACAGGGATTTAAACGGGTTAATAATTGAACGTTGTACTATTGTACATGCTTAGATTTGATTGTAAAATATGCACATATTCATGTGATGCCATATGTTTATATGATACTATACCTGTCGCTGTATAAATTCATGGATTGTATGTGGAAGTACAGACACAGTAGTGCATTTTTCACGCTTTGCAACTTCAACTATGAAGGCTGCATAGTCAAGAGGTGGAGGGCAAAAGCCAGATACTGTTACACGCTTTATTCCTGATATAAGTGTTAAGGGAAATCCACCAATCCATGCAAACGGTCGGTCATTGAAAGCGATTGATTTCTGGTTTGCGACATCCTCAGCTGCAACCATCTGGCAGACGCGAATTGCTCGATGTGTGTGAGCAATTAACTTCGGTACACCTGTACTTCCGGACGTCTGGAATAGGAACGCTATATCGTCATCTTCAATTTCCGGTAGTTGTATGTCGTCATGAGTTTGTGCAATGACGTCACAAAGGTGTAAATTGTTCTCCATATCAGAGTAATTACCGTCTCTATGTGTAATCAAATAACGTAGATATGGCAGTTTCTGGCTTCGAACTCGTCCTTTCACGCTGTCTAGCTCTACTAATTTCTTTACAATATTCCAATTGCTTCCATCACATCCTGGGTCCATCACTAGAAGGCTACACGACTGAAGCTTGTCCATCACTGCAATGAGATCACTGCCATCAGTGTAAGTAAATGCAATGCTAACCGGAATGGCACCAGCAATCATAGCACCTATAACAACGTATAACCATTCCGGACAGTTGCGAACATTCACGGCTATAACCTCACCCTTCTTTACACCTAGATGTATCAAAGCTTTAGCCGTGTCGCGAGCTTTTTCGTACAAATTCGACCACGTGACAGCATCGCGAGTGAAATCAGACGAAACAAACACCACCGCCTCGCTTTGTCCTTTAGAGGATGCATGAAATTTTAGACAGTCTATAATAGTCTTTAAACGGCTCTCCGTGTGTGTTCTCTCTAATTTAATGTAACTGTCCGTTAAAATGATTTCACTAGAACTCATTGTTTGCTAATTTATTTCCGTTTTCGTTAACTCCTAATATTTCTACAGAAAATAGTGTATTTTGATATAACGTCAACGTTTTTTGTACTCCACAGTGAAATATAAACTCCTAACCACGTCTACTGAACTCGAATTAAAAGGTTAAATCAATATGCAACTGATAAACATAGGCATTTACCATCTGGGTCGCGTTATATATATCGGTTTACTTTGTTTACATTATATTAGTACATGAGAGATTAACTTAAATTTCGTTGATACCACAGTGCTCAATGTTTATTTCAACCTAATAGTACTGTGACCTAGCATTTGTCTAGCCTTCTACGCAAAAAAACATAAACACAAGTAACTTTATAGAACTAGTATCGCTTTGCTATCTATATTATTCCGTGCGTATTAAACGGGACGACGATGTAACCGAAATATTAAGACAGGGGTTTTTAATTCATAAACTAATATCCGTTCTAGCGGTTTTCGTCTTCTAATAAACAATGATAAGGAGTTCAGATGCGAAGTAATTAAGCACGAAAACCGGAGGCTTGGGTGGTTTATAACTGCGCATCAGAACGACAAAAGGGTGTTTATTAGACGATAACAACGCTGACAAAGATGACCATTATTATTCTCTTTATTTCCCTTTGATTAGATAGCATGGTAATGAGTAAGGAAAAGGCACAATGTAAGTTGTATACATACATAGCAAAATATATAATTAGTACATAGTTATATCGGTTAGTAACAAAAGTAAACATATGCCATTATTAACCAATATTCGATTACTTATCGGACAGACAAACTATTCAGCAGTCGTATGGGTAACAGTTTTGTGTACTATAGTCAATATTGCCGAAACGAAAAACAAGAAACGTTGCAGTGGAAACGAAAAGAACTGGCGTTTATCTGGCTCTAGAATCTGGAAAAATCTCTCGATTTCACCAATGTAATTGTTTGATATAATTAATATATCAACATGAATATGTCGCCCACTTGTCCAGTCGTATATATATGTTCAATTATAGGCCATTATTTAGATAATCTATTACGCGTGTGCATGACGTCATTTTGACGGCATATTGGTTCATGCGTTGTTT